>CM038146.1:121697636-122040153 GCA_021437245.1 Aegilops speltoides | reverse complement strand
GGAAATCCCGAAATTTTCCTCCCCCTCGCTTCTACCACGGTTTTTTCCGTCATGGACGGCCCAAAGAATGTCATGCAGCTGCATATCCAGCCCGCCCAGGACGAAAAGCCCATTTTCTGTCATGATTTTTTGTCATAGAAGTAGCGGCCCACCACATCTATGATGATACCAGGTTTTGTCACAATTATCATCATAGAAGTGTCATATGTATGACAGAAAAAAATTTCGTCAGCCCAAAATGTCACAGATGTGTCTTTTTTTGTAGTGGATGTTGCTGACTACTCCCAGTTAAGCATTGGCGAAGTGTATTCTGGTTATCTCAGTCAAGTACATAGCAGCCGTGAACTTGAAGTTGACATGGTGAAGCAAATGCACCAAAAGTTTGAGGTGTGAACTCTTCCTTTACTGAATTATACACATCCTGTCAGCCCCCAAGTCTACTGTTTATGATGAATATGCTGTAGACTTAGATTAATCATAAGCATAAATAATACCCTTTGTCAGACTCCTTCAGAATCCGGTTAAAATATCTGTTTAAAGCAGAGTTTGTAGTGATTACCGCTGAATCCGTAGCCCCCAAGGGCTGGTTTAATCAGCATGAATCAGCCGGTCCTTTATACTCTTGTGTAAAAAGAAGTACTTGTGTAGTTCTCATGAGCCGGTTGTGGCCGTTTGTAGCATAAATGGGTCATTGTAATAAAAACAAGTAATATGCATTATCCCCCATGTGCCAAATACTCTTGCTCGCAAAGTGCTTGGGACTTATTCACATAAGCCGTCACATAAATAAAGTTTTCGACAAACATTAGCCCCCAAGTGCCAAGTGTTGTTGCTTGCAAAAGGCTCGGGACTTAATGTTTTGAACTAACGTTGAATTATGATTTTGATTCGGTGTATGTACAGACCACAACTGCTCAACTTCAATCAGAGTTGTCTGACTTGAAGACTCGTTTGGAGCTGCAAGATGCTGAGACCCAGAAGGCGAACTCAAAGTTCGAATTCAGCGTGGCTGAGGCAGGAAAACTGAAAGCCGGCTTTGAAATTGAAAAAAGCGCCTGGGCTGAAGAGAGGATTGCCTTGACACAGCAGGATAAAAAGGCAGAGGCGGCTCTCCAGGAAGCGACCACTGAACTTACCGGCTTAAAATGCCAGCTATCTCAGATGGTTTCTGCTGTCTTTGGTAAGTCTCCTTATGACTGTCAAATTTGAATATCTTCCTTGATGATGTGAACCGCTTTTAATCCCTCCAGGATTATTTTGCAGGCCCCGGGAGCACCAGTCTCAACCAAGATATGCTTGTGAAGCTAAAGGCGGTATACACACTTGTGGAGCAGCTTTACACTGGTGCTCAACGCGCATTGGCCACAATTTCTCCATCTAATGAATCCCCACTCTCTTGGTTGCTGTGTTAAGGAAGCTTTCCGTTCTTCTTGAGAGGTTTAGTGAGATGATGTGATAATCTGCAAGAGCCGGAGCCGTGACTGCTTTAAGCTGGGCCAAAGCATGGTTACCGGAGCTAGACCCAGCCGATATCTCTATCGGGTATCCAAGCTTTAAGGAAGACGGCACCCCATTTGACAAGAAAGACTTTGCTGCTTGCGTGAAGAACATACGTCCTCTGGCCAGTCTGATTGCCAATGAATCAGACCTCACCAAGTACCAACCGGCTTATGACTTGGAAAATCAGAAGATGCCAACGCCATCTTACAAAGTGAAGGACCTTATCCCCCCCAATCCGTAAGCACACTTTTGCTCTTAAGTTGACCCGTCCAAGCTTATTGATGATCAAGCTAAGTTCCAAGCTTTGAATGGCATTGACTGATCATCACCAACCTTCTAGGAAGTAGAACAGGACAAAGAAGTGGAGAGGGATGATCCGGAAGTGTCAGGCCATCAGAATCAAGAAGATTGATCCACTGGGCGGTTCATATTTGTGACCTTCTGAAAAACAGTGAATCATTTGGACTCCTGGAGTCATGTAATAGGGTAGCAGTAACTTTGCTCTGTCGTGCCATCGTGCATGTTCATGTTGTGCTCAACGCTGTTAAGCCACCACTTGATAGTTATCCTTTTAGATTTATCATGATGTTTGAGTGGTGCAGATGAAAATTTCGAATTATCCTGCACACAAGTTGATCAAAAGAGCCCTTGGCAGTTTACCGCAGGGTGGGTCATAATACCTCACATATAACTACTGATGTTTAAAACAGTTATAGACAAGGCCGGTTTAACCAGATTTTAGACATAATAACAATATAATACCTGTGATACTGATCGTACTGCCGGTTTACCATACCTGTGCAGTAAGGGTGAGCACCCAAAGCTTTAGGATCCAAGACTTCCAAGTGCTTGATATCATCATGTATGGGCGACTGGTCGCCTCTCATTAAGCCAGGTAATAGAAACCACGGGTAAACTTCAAATATGAGCTGTGAGAGTGAAGGCCGCATGGCTGGAATCACTTTAAACCAAAATGCAAGATAACATCAAGAAGACCCGGAAAAATCTTTAAAAAATCAAGTCAAATGAGAAAAGGCGAGGCTATGCTTCGAATACGAGCAGGAAGCCTGACCAAAAGGGTTAATAGCTATGATTCAAATACGATCAGGAAGGCCCCAAAAGGTTTTTGGCATTGCGCCGATCAAAGGGGTACTGACAGCTATGATTCGAATAAGGTCAGGAAGCCCCCAGTGACCATAATGATTGATGGCTATGATTCGAATGCGATCAAGAGCCGGACCAAGAGGGTTAACAGCTATGATTCGAATACGACCAAGCCCCCAAGTGGTTTGTGATGTTTAACGGTTGTGGTTTAAATACGACCAGGAAGCCGAACCAAGAGGGTTAACGACTATGATTTGAATACGACCAAGCCCCCAAGTGATCAAAGTGTTTTTATGGCTATGGTTCGAATACGACCAGGAAGCCGGACCAAGAGGGTTAATGGCAATGATTCGAATACGACCAAGCCCCCAAATGATCAAATTGTTTAACGGCTATGGTTCGAATACGACCAGGAAGCCAGACCAAGAGGATTAATGGCAATGATTCGAATATGATCAAGCCCCCAAATGATCAAAGTGTTTAACGGCTATGGTTTGAATACGACCAGGAAGCCGGACCAAGAGGGTTAACGGCAATGATTCGAATACGACCAAGCCCCCAAATGATCAAAGTGTTTAACGGCTATGGTTAGAATACGACCAGGAAGCCAGACCAAGAGGGTTAACGGCAATGATTCGAATACGACCAAGCCCCCAAATGATCAAAGTGTTTAACGGCTATGGTTCGAATACGACGAGGAAGCCGGACCAAGAGGGTTAATGGCAATGATTCAAATACGATCAAGCCCCATAGTGATCTTGAAATTATGATGAAGAAGATTCATTATTGAAGATGAAAGAGGCCCTGCTTTATTATAATCATCATAATATATACATCATCAAAATATGTACATCAGAAGAGTCGGCGGCTCAAGTGTAGTAAGGCCGAAGATGAGCAATATTCCGCGGCCGGCGGGTCTCGTCCTCCGACTTACATGAGTCTTTGTGCTCTTGGATATCGATAAGATAGTATGACCCATTGTTCAAGTTCTTGCTGACCACAAAGGGCCCTTCCCAAGGTGGGGATAACTTGTGCATGTCGGTTTAATCCTGGATGAGCTAGAGCACCAAATCACCTTCTTGAAAGGTTTTGGACTTAACCCGACCGCTATGGTAACGGCACAGATCTTGTTGGTAAATCACCAATCGAGCCGCCACAAGGTCATGCTCCTCATCTAACAGGTCAAGTGCGTCCTGACGTGCTTGTTCATTATCAGCTTCAACAGAAGCCGCCACGCGGGGCGAGTCATGACGAATGTCACTAGGGGGAACCGCCTCTGCTCCGTAAACCATGAAGAAAGGCGTGTAACCCGTAGATCTGTTGGGGGTAGTATTGATACTCCATAGCACTAAAGGTAACTCCTCCACCCAACAACCCGGTGTCCTTTGCAAAGGAACCATAAGCCCGGGCTTGATGCCTCTCAAAATTTCTTGATTGGCTCTTTCAGCTTGGCCATTGGTTTGAGGGTGAGCTACTAACGACACATCAAGTCGAATATGCTCACGTTGACAAATCTCTTTCATAGCACCTTTGGACTGATTAGTGCCATTATCAATTATGATGTTGTGGGAAAGCCAAAGCGAAAAATCACCTTTTTAATGAATTGAACCGCCGTTGTGCGTCACACTTACTAACCGGCTCTGCTTCGACCCACTTTGTGAATTTGTCAACCGCCACCAAAAGGTGGGTCTTTTTATCCTTGGACCTTTTAAAATGCCCAACCATATCGAGCCCCAGACTGCAAACGGCCAAGTAATTGGAATCATCCTCAATTCTTGAGCCGACACGCGAGCTCGGCGTGAAAACTTCTGACAACCATCACATTTACTGACCAAATCCTCCGCATCAGCATGTGCTGTTAGCCAATAAAATCCATGATGAAAGGCTTTGACCATAAGGGACTTTGAACCGGCATGATGACCACAATCCCCTTCATGAATCTCACGGCCCTCCTCAAGAGAAACACAACGCTGAAACGCCCCAGTAACACTGCGATGGTGCAACTTGCCATTGGCAATTGTCATTGACTTAGACCGTCGGGTTATCTGTCTGGCCAAAGTTTCATCCTCAGGTAACTCGCCCCGGGTCATGTAAGCCAAATATAGTACGGTCCAATCTGGGATAGCGTGAAGAGCCGCCACCAATTGTGCCTCCGGGTCAGGAATAGCCAGATCTTCCTCTGTAGGCAATTTGACAGAAGGGTTATGTAGAACATCCAAGAAAATGTTAGGTGGCACCGACTTACGCTGAGACCCCAATCGGCTTAAGGCATCAGCCGCCTCATTTTTCCTGCGATCAATGTATTCCACTTGATAACCCTTGAAATGCCCAGCAATAGCATCAACCTCGCGGCGATAAGCCACCATGAGTGAATCCTTAGAATCCCATGTGCCTGAGACTTGTTGAGCCACCAAGTCTGAGTCGCCGAAACATCTCACCCGGCTTAAGTTCATCTCCTTAGCCATCCGAAGACCATGGAGCAAGGCTTCATACTCAGCTGCATTATTAGTACAAGGAAACATCAACCTTAGAACATAACAAAACTTATCACCTCGAGGGGAAGCTAAGACAACTCCAGCCCCCGAGCCCTCCAATTGCCTGGACCCATCAAAGTGAATAGTCCAATATATGTTATCTGGCTTCTCTTCAGGCATCTGCAGCTCTGTCCAGTCGTTGATGAAATCCACTAGTGCTTGAGACTTGATGGCAGTGTGAGGTATGTATTCAAACCATGAGGTCCAAGCTCAATGGCCCACTTGGCTACCCACCCTGTGGCTTCTCTATTTTGAATAATATCCCCTAAGGGAGCAGAACTGACCACGGTGATGGGATGACCCAGAAAATATTGTTTAAGCTTTCGGCTGGCCATGAACACCCCATAAACGAGTTTCTGCCAATGTGGATACCTCTGCTTGGACTCAATAAGCACCTCACTGACATAGTAAACCGGCCGTTGAACCGGATATTCCTTGCTAGCTTCTTTCCGTTCCACCACAACAACTACACTGACAGCCCAGCCGTTAGCAGCCACATATAACAACAATGGCTCCTTATCAATGGGAGCAGCAAGGACTGGCGGCTCAGCCAGCTGGTTCTTCAAAGCTTCAAACGCGTCGTTAGCAGCATCACTCCAGACAAAATTATCTGTTTTCTTCATCATCTATTACAGTGGTATGGCCTTCTCACCCAACCGGCTTATGAACCGGCTTAAGGCAGCAATACGACCTGCCAGACGCTAAACATCATTGATACACGCCGGCTTTGCCAGGGAGGTGATGGTCTTGATCTTCTCTGGGTTAGCCTCAATGCCTTTGTTAGAAACTAGAAAACCCAAAAGTTTGCCTGTTGGCACACCAAAAAAACACTTGGCCGGGTGAAGCTTCATCTTGTAGACCCGGAAATTGTCGAATGTTTCCTTCAAATCATCTATAAAAGTTTCCTTCTCTCTGGATTTCACCACAATACCATCCACATAAGCATGAACATTGCGCCCATTCTGACCGTGGAGACAGTTCTGCACACATCGCTGATAAGTCGCCTGGGCACTCTTGAGCCCGAAAGGCACAGACACATAGCAGAAGGCTCCAAAGGGAGTGATGAAAGTTGTCTCCTCCTGGTCCTTAACTGCCATCTTGATCTGATGATAACCAAAATAAGCACTCAGAAAACTCAAACACTCACAACCCGCTGTAGCATCAATCATTTGATCAATACGAGGGAGAGCAAAAGGAGCAGCCGGACAAGCCTTGTTTAAGTCTGTGTAGTCCGCACACATACGCCAAGTGCCATTCTTCTTAAGCACTAGCACCAGATTAGCCAACCACTCCAGATGAAAAACTTCAACAATGAACCCAGCCGCCAAGAGCCGGGCCACTTCTTCACCAATAGCCTAACGCCTCTCCTCATTGAAGCGACGAAGGAATTGCTTGACCGGCTTAAATTTCGGATCAATATTGAGAGTGTGCTCAGTGAGTTCCCTCGGTACACCTGGAATATCAGAAGGTTTCCATGCAAAGATGTCCCGGTTCTCACGGATGAACTCGATGAGCGTGCTTTCCTATTTTGGATCCAAGTTAGCACTGATACTGAACTGCTTGGATGAGTCGCCAGGAACAAAATCAACCTGCTTGGTGTCATTGGCCGACTTAAACTTCAGCACCAAATCATGCTCTGTAGTTGGCTTTTTCAAAGATGTCATATACGCTGGATCAATATTGTCTTTGTAAAATTTCAACTCCTTGGTTGCACAGACAGACTCAGCATAAGCAACATCATCTTTTTCACACTCCAAAGCTATCTTCCTGCTTCCATGCACCGTCATGGTTCCCTTATAACCCGACATATTGAGCTGCAAGTAAACATAACAAGGTCATGCCATGAACTTAGCATAAGTCGGCCGGCCAAACAGAGCGTGGTATGGGCTTCTAATCTTGACCACTTCAAATGTTAATTTCTCGGCCCTGGAATCGTGCTCATCACCAAAGGCCACCTCCAACTCAATTTTGCCAACAGTGTATGCCGACTTACCAGGCACCACTCCATGGAAAACAGTATTAGACGGCTTAAGATTCTTATCGGTTAACCCCATAAGACGGAAGGTTTCATTATAAAGGATATTAATATTGCTTCCCCATCCATGAGTACTTTAGTGAACTTATATCCACCAACTTGTGGTGCCACCACCAAAGCCAAGTGACCCGGGTTATCAACCCGGGGCGAGTGATCCGCTCGACTCCACATAATGGGCTGCTCAGACCATCACAAGTAATGGGGAACTGTCGGCTCAACGGCGTTCACAGCCCGCTTGTGGAGCTTCTGGTCCCGCTTGCATAAACTTGTGGTGAAAACGTGATATTGCCCACTATTCAACTGCTTCGGATTACTTTGATATCCAGATTGCTACTGTTGCAGACCCCCCTAGCCGGATTGTTGATTATAACCACTCTGATTACCTTGATTATAAACACCATGATTACCTTGATTATAACCACCCTGATTACTTTGGTGGCCCTGGAAGTCGGAATTAGAACCGCCACCTCCATAACCTGGGCTATGAGAACAGCTGCCGCCTGGCCCATGATTGCTGTGAAACGAGTTAGAATTTTTGAAAGACCTCATAATGGAACAATCTTTCCAAAGGTGAGTAGCTGGTTTCTCCTGCGTGCCATGCTTTGGACAGGGCTCGTTTAGCAACTACCAAGAGTAGGACCTGATCTACCGATCCGAGGAGGCGGCCTCCCCTTCCGACGCTGATTATTGCTCGTCCATTGGTGTTAGCCACAAACTCCGAGTTACCATCAGCCTTGAGTTTACCGTTGCCCCCTAATTCACCGGGTTATGCTGCTGACCCTTCGTGTTGCCCTTCTTCTTTCCCTTTCCCGGCTTGTCATCATCAGACTCGGGGTCCTTGGTACTATCAGAGTTGGCATATTTGATTAGAGCCGCCATCAGCTGCCCCATATCATTACAATCGCGCTTGAGCCGCCCCAGCTTCTGTTTAAGAGGCAAAAAAGGGCAACTTTTCTCCAACATTAAGCTGCAGAGCTGGCATTCATGTTATCAGATGAATGTATGATAGCTTTGACCTGGCGCACCCAATGGGTCGTTGATTCACCCTCCTCTAGGGCGCAAGTAGCCAAGTCCACAATAGACATGGGCTATTTACATGTGTCTTTAAAGTTCTGAATAAACCGGGCCTTTAGCTCATCCCATGACCCGATGGAATTAACCGCCAGCCCTTTTAAACAAGTACGAGCCGTTCCATCCAGTATCATGGTGAAGTACTTAGCACACGCAGCGTCACTGACCTCCAACAATTCCATGGCCATCTCATAACTTTCAATCCATGCCTCAGGGGGTAAGCCGGCTGTGTAATTAGGCACCTTACAAGGTCCTTTGAAATCCTTGGGCAAACGCTCATTACGCAGAGCCGGCACCAAACAGGGTACACCTATAGATCTAGAGGCCACGTGTGGGGACCCCGACTCATAAGTCGTGGTCACCGAATGCACGCGTGTCTGATGATCCCGAGATCAATGCTCACTTGACACACGAAGCTGAATAACAAGAGTCTTACATCCATACATACCGTATTATACAAGTAGGACCATTATGGTCGAGTCTTGAGTATAACATCGCAGCGAAAATCTTCGTCGATAACTTGGACCCATGCCATCCGCCTTAACCCTACGGGCATTACGACCGAAGCGTCCTAGCTCGCGTGTTTGTCACGAAGAGTTCTTCATCACATCCTGTTCTTTCATGCCCGGTCAATAAAATAACCAAGGCAAGCCAATGAGTACTTTGAATGTACTACTTAAGCAACCCATGTTTTGGTTCAAGGTACAACAATGCATGACATGGGCAATTTTGCATAAAGCTAGTTTTGAGTGCAATGACATGTTCAACATCCTATAAAGCATGCATCAAGAGAATTCAAGTATCCATGGGGACAGGTTACGATATCATCATAAGTAGAGTGGGCACCAACCCATTTATTAGAAACAGTGGGCACCAACCCATTTATTAGAAACGGAGGGCACCAACCCATCTCGATCGTGTCAAGTCCTTTGACTTGACCCAAGTCATTCCATCATCACACACACCGGTTTGTAAGCAAGTGGGCGTAGCCCAAGAGCGGTTACCCAACTGTCCTTGACCGTGGACACGGCTATTCAATAGTTTTACACTCTGCAGAGGTTGCACACTTTACCCACTAGATCCGGGAACTTCCGTGTCATCCACGACCAGCGGTACCTCAAGTACCGGGGTAAGCACCGATCACTACCTTTCCCTAGTCGACACTAACATGGAGTCCACTCGATTGGCAAGAACCCCGTGCCCAACATTTCACATAACATTTTCGTGGAGCCTTGCTCCCATATTCATCACATACCACACACGGGTACCAACGGTGTGTCCGGTGCCCCATAAAGATGGTCATGGCCGCCCTACCGCACGACCCGTCCCCAAGAGAGAGCACCAACTCTCCCCGTCACTAGTAATGCGGGCTCCAAGCTAGTATCGGTCTAGGTACTCGATAATGCCCTTTCCCATATAAGGGTAGAGTGGTCGCGCATGTAAGGTTGGGATAACGGTGCAACTCCGACCAATCCGTTTTGAAAACAACACACACATTTGCCTCGGTACACCACTTCGTCATCAAGTGGTTACCCATCTCATCATCTCCCTCGGGCATAAGTGGCACCCGACGGGTTTTCAAAAGACTTTTGAAATCACTTTGCCTCCTTCACCATGCATATTCCCATCCCTTTGCATAGCATCTACTTTAGCATCCTATCTACTCCCACCGGCATAACCCTCATAAGAAGGTAGGGCCATGCACAATGCAAGTATCAACAAGGAATGTAATCGTGGCAACCAACCCACGTGGTTCACCATCTCATCATGATTCCGATGCATCAATAATAAAGAGCTAAAAATGACATGCATATAAAGGGGTATCATAGTCATGGTCAAAGGGCTGCTTGCCTGTCTCATCAGAGTCTTCAAGTCTTCTAGTCCTTCTCCAAGCACTCCGTCTACTTCGTCAACTATCGTCAAAAGCAACCATAATAAGCAACACAATAAGGCAGGAAATAAAAGTGCTCTAAAAATGTGAAGTTGACTTTTATTGGATACCCCTGGTCATATGAGGAATGACCAAAGTGATTTCATTGGAAGTGGATCAATGGACATCTCCGAACATTTCAATATGATGGAATCAAGAGGTTTATGGGTTTGCTAGAAGTGTACAGAAATATATTTTTGAAAAATGAGCAAGGGCACCCATTTGACAAAGCATGATTTTAGAAGCATCTAGGAATTGGTTTCACTGGATTTGGAGTTCAAATGAATTTCCTATGAATTTGCAAAGCTGATAAGTATGAAGAAATGGCTCAATAATTTATGTGGTACAGAAAGCATCAAACAAAATGTTCATAAACTAGGTTATGAGCTTAGATTCATCTAGGAATTGGAATCATGGCATTTGGATCAATATTGAGCTCTCTGTGATTTTCCAAAGTTTATCACAGAAATAGGAAAAATAGGATGTGATAATTATTTGTGAAGAAAAAGTATCTGGAAAAATGTGCATGTTGCACCAACAGGTAGGCCATGATTTATGGAGTCTCTAAAATTTGAATCATCAAATTTGGAGTCCATTTGAATTGTTTGGGAGATCTTACAAGCTTCTGAGAAAAAGAAAAGGAAAGGATTTTTTTTTACCCAAACGGGCTGGATCTGGGCGGCGGTGGCGCGCACTGGGCGAGGCATAGCGGGCAGTGCTGGGCCTGGCCCAGCTCCTCGCGGACACCCGACGGGAGGCCACGCCGAAGGCGTATTCGCCGGTTACGCTTCCGTCGAAGGGAAGCGCAGAATAGCCGGCCCGTCTCCACTTGCCAGCGTGGCCCGGTGGCTGAGCCACTGACGAGTGGGGCCCGCCTGCAGGGTCGTCCCCAACCTCCCGCGCGACGCGACGGAGACAGAGAGCGAGGCCGACGGCGCCGGCGCTCTTCCGGCGACTCGGCCGTCCCGTGACGTTCGGCATACCTATGGACTCGGGAGGCCGAGCCGCACCCATTCATGGGCGCCACGCAGGCTGGGAAGGTCCAGAGCGACGGCGACCACGACGCGGACGAGGCTTCAGGAGAAGGTGGTTGCGGGGCACGGGCACCAGAGCAGAGAAGGCGGCGGGAGAGCTCCGACGGTCATCTGCAGATCTCTGGTGGCCAAAGGAGGGGCGGAGGCCTGGTTTGCGAGCCGAGAGGAGGCCGACGGCGACCATGGCGGCGATGGAGAGGCAAGGAGAGCACGAGGGAATAGAGGCTTGTCCGGGAGGTTCTTGGGAGTGAGAGAGGGCGAAAGGAGGCTATAGAGAGCTCGGGGCTGGATTAAATAGGAGGGGAGGAGCACCACGGGACCGTCTTGGCCATGGTAGGCCGCCGTTGCTAGCGGCCACGGGGCTCGTGTGAGTATGTCCGGGTGTTCGTGGGGTTGGTCCAGGCCGAGGAGGGAAGAGAAGGAGCGGGATTGTCGAGCGCCACGTGTGAGCATGCCCATTGGGGCTCTCGGGCGGCAGGCGTCTGAAAGAAGGCAGCAGGAGGAAGAAAGAGGAGGGGCCAGCTTGGTGTCGTGTTGCGGACGCCGAGGAGCATCTTCGGCGCGGGGAGGGCTCGAGGTGGCCGGGAGTCTGGCGGCGGGGCTCGGCCGCCATCAGGCAGCGCCAGGCGGGCTTTGGCCGGCATGAATGCGCTTTGTGCTCTGCCGTGTCCTCTTGTGTCTTGGGGCTGCGGGGGATAAACAAAGGTGAAAGAGGCTTTGGATGCTCTGCAACATGCCAGAGTGAGAGAGAGATGACAAAGGGAGGAGAAAGTGGGTGTCCAGGGAAGAAAAATGGAGCCCTTCCCCCCTTAATCATTGCCTCTCGGGCAGGGAAGCACACCGGAGGTAGAGGGGAACTAGGAGGGGTTGTGGTAAAAAGGAGAAGTCATGGATATTAGTGGAAGGGGTCCAAATAGTGGTTTTTGCAAAATGCCAGAAGGTGTTTGATGTTGGTTTGGGGAAGTAGATGATCTCCATAAGCCATGAGACTCCATAGGGTGATATGACACATATAATTAGGGCCTCCCACCAATTTGGAGATCATTTGAAGAAAGTTGACAATGCAACTTTGGTAAACCCTAGAAATTAGCAGAAATGAACTTGTGTAGATTTAGTTGAGCAAATCACTTCTCCTTGATGCACCACTTGGTGTGGTGGCCTCATTTGGTCATGTGATCATGCTCACAAAAGTTGGTGTCAAGGAGAGAAAGTTGGTAATGCAAAGTTGTTCAAATATGGTTCGGACAGAAAGGGTTTTGGGGCACTTTGATCAAGTTAACTTGCTCTCCAACTTGTTCCATTTGGTCTAGATGAATAATTAGACCACTTGATCATGTTCACAAGGTTTGAGAACATTTGGACATGTTTGGCAATGTAAAGTTGCTCAAACTTCTAAATGGACAGAAATGGTCTTGAGGGGGTTTGATGATGCTATCTTGTTCTCCAAGTTATGAGACTTGGCAAGATCACCAAATATGTCATATGTGACATGATAGAATTTTCTTGGAATATTTGGAGAATATTTCCTTTGTAAATATTTCAAAAGCTTGAAATATCCAGAAAGGGTCTATGAGGGGTTTGACCAATATTTTGATCATAACCATGTGTTGAAACTCTTATATATGGACTATATATGTCCTATGAGTCTCCCTAAATTTTGGCAAATATTTCGAAGCAATAAAATAATTTTTCCCTATTAAAGACCATTTCTGGACTTAAGAAAAGCTTATAAATAAAATAGGAAAATAACCTTTAAAATTATATTTTTGTGGTTTCGGGAATACTATATCTAATAGGAGTCAAACATATTTTTAGAAAGATTTTTACTGCCCTTAATTAAGTACTTGCAAAGCAAACCTCAATTCAGGGTTTTGAAAAACTAATTTTGAAAATACTATTTGGCCAAATTATTTTTGTAAGAAAATATTTTTATGTCCTATACACATGGCATGATCATTGGGAAAGGTTTTTGAAGCAAGGAGGTGAAGTATAGGAGTTGGAGGATTTATTTTATTTTAGAGCACTTGCAAACAAAGCAGACAAAAATCAAATCAAGCAAGGTCCAAAACACTCAAAAGTTTTTGTCAAACCACATTTTAGCATGATTAAGAGCTTAAGTGCTGTGCCATGAAAATCAGGGTGTGACAGACCTACCCCCCTTACAAGAATCTCGTCCCCGAGATTCCTAGGCTAGGCGCGGAAAGGGACACATAAACTTCTATCTGGGGTGGTCTTCAGGTCTCCATGTTGCTTTTCCTTCCGTGTAGTGCTCCATTGAACTTGAAGTACTTGACGGTGTGGCTTCATGTATGACGCTCTCGGTTGATCCAGGTTGCTGAGGGGTCTTTTGCGTTAGGTCGGGTTGGTCTAGGGGGCGGTGGCTCGGTGGTCAACGCCCTTATAGAGATCGGGCAAGTTAGGAAGTTGGAAACACTTCCGGGGTTGTGCCGTGTGGAAAAACATTGTGCACAGCGGGTGAGTCATGTTGCGACTCCAGCTGGTAACTGTCTTCTCTTCATCTCGTAGCGACCTCGGAGGGGGTTGTTAAATCTTGGAGTGATCTCGAAGAAGGCCGATGAATCTTGGGGCGAGCCTTCCTTTGACATGGAAGTGCTGGGTTCCTTTGAGAGGGGTGACCCGGAGATAAACATGGTTTCCAACCAGGAAGGTCATGTCTTGACGATGTGGGTCAGCGTAGCTCTTTGGTCTTGGCTTGGCAGTCTTCAAACGCTTTCCGACAAGCTGGACTTGCTCTTCGGCTTCACGGGGGATGTCGGGCCCAAAGACAAGTCCTTCTCCGGTCTCTGACCAATTGAGGGGTGTGCGGCACTTCCGCCCGTATAACACTTCAAATGGTGCCACCTGAAGGCTTGACTTCAGGGTTAGCTAAGAATCCTGGTGCAACCAGTTCCCTCCCGAAGCTTTCAAGTTCTTCATACAAGGCGGGCAGCTTGTCCTTAAGCATAGCATCCAAGGAACAAGCCTTTCTGCTTAATGCATCTGCTACCACATTAGCCTTCCCAGGGTGGTATTGAACACTGAGGTCATAATCTAGATCAAGTCTAGTCATCTTCTTTGCCTCGTGTTCAATCCCTTTGAGTGAAAATATACTTGCACCTTTGTGACCCGTGTATATCTCACATCCCTTCCGTAAGAGGTAATGTCGCCATGTCTTCGTGGCATGAACCATCGCTGTTAGCTCAAGGTCATGAGTAGCATAGTTCTCTTCATGAGGCCGTAGTTGCCTTTGAGAGGAGTGGCTTGCGATATGCACGGTCTTCAACGCGAAGCTCATTCCTTGACGACGGTGGTTGGTATAGTTCTTCCTCCTTGACATGGCGGTCTTCACGCGGACATTCATGTCCTCAAGTAAGGATGATGATCACTTGCCCAAGTACTCTATGAAGTATTTGGGGTACGTAGAGTGTGTTGAGGTACTGGTGAGGGTCCTGGTTGAGCATTGGTCAAAATCTTATTGATCTAGAGCCAAGGCCCAAGGTCATGATCCAACCGTGTCGTGGCTTGGTAGGGCATAAGGGTTTCAAGGATTCTAGTGTGCAAATGAACATTTATCGTCCTATCTTTAAGCACGGTTTCTGAGATGCCAGTAGTCTATCTATTCCTCCAAACAGATCACCTCATACTATTGAAAGCATCATTCGTATAGGTCAACTCCAATCATCACTCGTGCTAATCATATCCACATGACTCCCAAGAGGAGATCTAACAAATCATATATGTCTACAATCCCCAAACTCATATGTGTGTCTACCCCTAAAAATCCATGGGTAGAACATACAAGCTACTAAGCCTCAATTAAACATGATGATCCAAGTGCTCAGCCCATTCTTCCAAGGTCCAAGGTAGTGCATCTCTATCCTAAGGAAACACGTCGTAAGCTACTCCAAGATCTTGTTTCCTTCCTATGAATCAACTCCAACAGCCCATTAACTTCCATTAATCATTACATAATCCATTTATTTCTACCAATCCAACGCCTATGCTGGTGTTCCATATGATCTCCTAAAGTCCTTATAATCCCCAACACTTGAAAAGGCTATCTCTACTATAGTCAGTCCACCAATTTTCATTATCATGGTCAAGTAACCTCCAAGGTCAAGTTCACAAGGATGCCTAAATAAACTCCGACAATTAATCCAATCTCCTAATTTATTGTCCGCCGAGAAACGTGGTATCACGATCAAGATCATCAGTCTAAATCCAATTTACTCCGAACCATGTAGACATACTCAGCATCTATATTCAACTAGAACCACCTACTTAAATCCAAATCTTTGTCCAACGAGAATTCCTACATGTTCCCCCAAGTCATTTACGTAATATCAACTGTCTCCTAACAATATCCCATGGCTAAGTTAAATCCAAATACTTCCAAGAATTCCAGCCTGCGATCATGATTGTCATATAAATCCAATTTACTCAGGAGTAATGGAAGCTATGCTACTCTATAATCATGATCCCACCAAGTTCATCACCAACATGGTAGCCTCATAATCCACCAAATAGTCTCGGACGATCCTTCAAAGTTATTGACATAAACTCACCAAGTCATATGTCCTCAAATCCTATATCCTCAAACTGGTCTTCCTATGGCATCGTCAGTTCTGGTGCTATATTAGGATGATAATGTGCTCGTTCACCATGTCCACTAGTTCCATAATGAACCCAGGTGTTGTGCAAGGTTACGGAGGCTTAACAGTTTCTCTTGCAATTCCGTAGGTTAAGCTCGTGGTTAAGGTTTCGAGCTGGGGTATCTCGTGAAGTCTCAAGGGCCTAGGAATGGGTTTCTAGTCTTGAGGGTTAAACATAATTCTACTGGGTTTCACTTGGTCGAGGAGGCTGCAACAAAAGTCTTCATTGCTAGTTGGTTGCCGAAGCAGATTCCTTGGTGCATCTTGTCTTGCTGGTCTTCAGTTGAGGAGAGAGAGACGAGAGGGAAAAGTAGCATAGAGAAGGGGAATGCCTAAAAGGGGGTTCTATAGTGCTAGTGCAAACAAACAGGTGCAGAGAGGGCCAAGCAAAAGAAACAAGGTGAGGAAGGTGATATAGTCGCATGCTTGTCGCCTAGGGTAAAAGTGCGACCTATATCAAAACACAAACAAATAAAACAAGCAACACACAATCATGGTTCTATTCGAACTATCATACGGACTCGATTGCGCATAGGGGGTACACGACTCATCCTACCCTAGGGGTTCTCGGACTTAGCAGTCGTGCCTTGTGCCTCATGCAGTCTTCTGGGTTTCCCTCAGGTGTTGCTACGTCTCTTGTAGTTGTTCGATGAAACAATCCGGGTTGAGCCTGAAGATTCTTCAACAACTTCTTGCCTGTTGAAGTGATGGGGTGAAGGTGGCTCCTCATAACTGGCATTGACTTGGTCTTCTATTGTCTTCTTAATCATGACGATCCCTTTTTGTCTTCTAAGCTGTCGATGGTACCAGGTAGGTAATCCTTTATGCAATGACATTATCAAGGCGTAATAGAGGTCCATCATGTCGGTTACGTTGATGAAAACTTCGACACCAAGAGCGGGGGATGAGGAGAACCGTTTTCCTGCTCACTATGGTGAGGCGGACCAAATGGCTAGGTTCTCATCCATCGGTGGTTGCCGATACAACAACGGTAGTGACATGGTTACTCTATTAGCGATGTATATCATGATCTTGCATATCCTATGCCCTGATCATCGTAGGCTAAGGTTGCATCATCTTGGGGCAGTGTCAAGGTTGTCATCATCTCCTGGGTCTTCAGGTCATCATTCCTCGAGGATGTATCTTACATTGGTATTGTCTTGTTGTGATGTCGCCAATCTTGTGTTCAGGACATGTGGGTGAATGTCGGGCAAGGCATCATCCTTCCAGATTATCCACGAGGATTACAAGGAATCCGGTGGTCAGGGGCTTAAGGGTTCTAGCGACCAAAGGTTTTGAAGGGGAAGAGACCAATAAGGAAAGTATATCTTAGTTTTTTTTTTGAAAAACTGAGAAGAGAAGAGAAGTATAGATTGTTTTGAAAACTAGTAGTAGTTTTGGAAATATTTTTACCCTAACTAACGACCATGCTAACTAAGGCTTCCTACAGTCAGGATGGCTCTGATACCAGCTCTGTGGGGACCCCGACTCATAAGTCGTGGTCACCGAATGCACGCGTGTCTGAGGATCCCAGAGATCAATGCTCACTGAACACACAGAAGCTGAATAACAAGAGTCTTACATCCATACATACCGTATTATACAAGTAGGACCATTATGGTCGAGTCTTGAGTATAACATCGCAGCGGAAATCTTCGTCGATAACTTGGACCCATGCCATCTGCCTTAACCCTACAGGCATTCTGACTGGGAAGCGTCCTAGCTCGCGTGTTTGTCACCGAAGAGTTCTTCATCACATCCTGTTCTTTCATGCCTGGTCAATAAAATAACCAGTGGCAAGCCAATGAGTACTTTGAATGTACTCGCAAGCAACCCATGTTTTGGTTCAAGGTACAACAATGCATGACATGGGCAATTTTTGCATAAAGCTAGTTTTGAGTGCAATGACATGTTCAACATCCTATAAAGCATGCATCAAGAGAATTCAAGTATCCATGGGGACAGGTTACAGATATCATCATAAGTAGAGTGGGCACCAACCCATTTATTAGAAACAGAGTGGGCACCAACCCATTTATTAGAAATGGAGTGGGCACCAACCCATCTCGATCGTGTCAAGTCCTTTGACTTGACCCAAGTCATTTCCATCATCACACACACCGGGTTTGTAAGCAAGTGGACGTAGCCCAAGAGCGGTTACCCAACTGTCCTTGACCGTGGACACGGCTATTCGAATAGTTTTACACTCTGCAGAGGTTGCACACTTTACCCACTAGATCCGGGGAACTTCCGTGTCATCCACGACCCGCGGTACCTCAAGTACCCGGGGTAAGCACCCGATCACTACCTTTCCCTAGTCGACACTAACATGGAGTCCACTCGATTGGCAGTAACCCCCGTGCCCAACATTTCACATAACATTTTCGTGGAGCCTTGCTCCCATATTCATCACATACCACTGGCACGGGGTACCAACGGTGTGTCCGGTGCCCCATAAAGATGGTCATGGCCGCCCTACCTGGCACGACCCCGTCCCAAGAGAGAGCACCAACTCTCCCCCGTCACTAGTAATGCGGGCTCCAAGCTAGTATCGGTCTAGGTACTCGATAATGCCCTTTCCCATATAAGGGTAGAGTGGTCGCGCATGTAAGGTTGGGATAACGGTCGCAACTCCGACCAATCCGTTTTCGAAAACAACACACACATTTGCCTCGGTACACCACTTCGTCATCAAGTGGTTACCCATCTCATCATCTCCCTTGGGCATAAGTGGCACCCGACGGGGTTTTCGAAAAGACTTTTGAAATCACTTTGCCTCCTTCACCATGCATATTCCCATCCCTTTTGCATAGCATCTACTTTAGCATCCTATCTACTCCCACCGGCATAACCCTCATAAGAAGGTAGGGCCATGCACAATGCAAGTATCAACAAGGAATGTAATCGTGGCAACCAACCCACGTGGTTCACCATCTCATCATGATTCCGATGCATCAATAATAAAGAGCTAAAAATGACATGCATATAAAGGGGTATCATAGTCATGGTCAAAGGGCTGCTTGCCTGTCTCATCAGAGTCTTCAAGTCTTCTAGTCCTTCTCCAAGCACTCCGTCTACTTCGTCAACTATCGTCGAAAGCAACCATAATAAGCAACACAATAAGGCAGGAAATAAAAGTGCTCTAAAAATGTGAAGTTGACTTTTATTGGATACCCCTGGTCATATGAGGAATGACCAAAGTGATTTCATTGGAAGTGGATCAATGGACATCTCCTAACATTTCAATATGATGGAATCAAGAGGTTTATGGGTTTGCTAGAAGTGTACAGAAATATATTTTTGAAAAATGAGCAAGGGCACCCATTTGACAAAGCATGATTTTAGAAGCATCTAGGAATTGGTTTCACTGGATTTGGAGTTCAAATGAATTTCCTATGAATTTGCAAAGCTGATAAGTATGAAGAAATGGCTCAATAATTTATGTGGTACAGAAAGCATCAAACAAAATGTTCATAAACTAGGTTATGAGCTTAGATTCATCTAGGAATTGGAATCATGGCATTTGGATCAATATTGAGCTCTCTGTGATTTTCCAAAGTTTATCACAGAAATAGGAAAAATAGGATGTGATAATTATTTGTGAAGAAAAAGTATCTGGAAAAATGTGCATGTTGCACCAACAGGTAGGGCATGATTTATGGAGTCTCTAAAAATTTGAATCATCAAATTTGGAGTCCATTTGAATTGTTTGGGAGATCTTACAAGCTTTACAGAAAAGAAAAAGGAAAGGATTTCTTTTTTTTACCCAAACGGGCTGGATCTGGGCGGCGGTGGCGCGCACTGGGCGAGGCATAGCGGGCAGTGCACTGGGCCTGGCCCAGCTCCTCGCGGACACCCGACGGGAGGCCACGCCGAAGGCGTATTCGCCGGTTACGCTTCCGTCGAAGGGAAGCGCAGAATAGCCGGCCCGTCTCCACTTGCCAGCGTGGCCCGGTGGCTGAGCCACTGACGAGTGGGGCCCGCCTGCAGGGTCGTCCCCAACCTCCAGCGACGCGACGGAGAGAGAGAGAGCGAGGCCGGACGGCGCCGGCGCTCTTCCCGGCGACTCCGGCCGTCCCCGGTGACGTTCGGCATACCTACGGACTCGGGAGGCCGAGCCGCACCCATTCATGGGCGCCACGCAGGCTGGGAAGGTCCAGGGCGACGGCGACCCTGACGCCGGCGGACGAGGCTTCAGGAGAAGGTGGTTGCGGCGGCACGGGGCACCAGAGCAGGAGAAGGCGAGCGGGAGAGCTCCGACGGTCATCTGCAGATCTACTGGTGGCCAAAGGAGGCGGGAGGCCCTGGTTTGCGAGCCGAGAGGAGGCCGACGCGACCATGGCGGCGATGGAGAGGCAAGGAGAGCACGAGGGGAATAGAGGGCTTGTCCGGGAGGTTGCTGGGAGTGAGAGAGGGCGAAAGGAGGCTATAGAGAGCTCGGGGCTGGATTAAATAGGAGGGGCGAGGTGCACCACGGGACTGCGTCTTGGCCGGGCGAGGCTGTAGCTGCTGCTAGCGGCCACGGGGCTCGTGTGAGTATGTCCGGGTGTTCGTGGGGTTGGTCCAGGCCGAGGAGGGAAGAGAAGGAGCGGGGAGTGTCGGGCGCCACAGCGTGAGCATGCCCATTGGGGCTCTCAGGCGGCCGCAGCGCAAGAAAAAAGAAGGCAGCAGGAGGAAGAAAGAGGAGGGGCCAGCTTGGTGTCGTGTTGCGGACGCCGAGGAGCATCTTCGGCGAGGGGAGGGCTCGAGGTGGCCGGGAGTGCGGCGGCAGGGCTCGGCCGCCACTGTAGCGCGCTCCAGAGCAGGCTTTTGGCCGGCATGAATGCGCTTTGCGTGCTCTGCCGTGTCCTCTTGTGTCTTGGGGCTGCAGGGGGGATAAACAAAGGTGAAAGAGGCTTTGGATGCTCTGCAACATGCCAGGAGTGAGAGAGAGATGACAAAGGGAGGAGAAAGTGGGTGTCCAGGGAAGAAAAATGGAGCCCTTCCCCCCTTAATCATTGCCTCTCGGGCAGGGAAGCACACCGGAGGTAGAGGGGAACTAGGAGGGGTTGTGGTAAAAAGGAGAAGTCATGGAGATTAGTGGAAGGGGTCCAAATAGTGGTTTTTGCAAAATGCCAGAAGGTGTTTGATGTTGGTTTGGGGAAGTAGATGATCTCCATAAGCCATGAGACTCCATAGGGTGATATGACACATATAATTAGGGCCTCCCACCAATTTGGAGATCATTTGAAGAAAGTTGACAATGCAACTTTGGTAAACCCTAGAAATTAGCAGAAATGAACTTGTGTAGATTTAGTTGAGCAAATCACTTCTCCTTGATGCACCACTTGGTGTGGTGGCCTCATTTGGTCATGTGATCATGCTCACAAAAGTTGGTGTCAAGGAGAGAAAGTTGGTAATGCAAAGTTGTTCAAATATGGTTCTGGACAGAAAGGGTTTTGGGGCACTTTGATCAAGTTAACTTGCTCTCCAACTTGTTCCATTTGGTCTAGATGAATAATTAGACCACTTGATCATGTTCACAAGGTTTGAGAACATTTGGACATGTTTGGCAATGTAAAGTTGCTCAAACTTCTAAATGGACAGAAATGGTCTTGAGGGGGTTTGATGATGCTATCTTGTTCTCCAAGTTATGAGACTTGGCAAGATCACCAAATATGTCATATGTGACATGATAGAATTTTCTTGGAATATTTGGAGAATATTTCCTTTGTAAATATTTCAAAAGCTTGAAATATCCAGAAAGGGTCTATGAGGGGTTTGACCAATATTTTGATCATAACCATGTGTTGAAACTCTTATATATGGACTATATATGTCCTATGAGTCTCCCTAAATTTTGGCAAATATTTCTGAAGCAATAAAATAATTTTTCCCTATTAAAGACCATTTCTGGACTTAAGAAAAAGCTTATAAATAAAATAGGAAAATAACCTTTAAAATTATATTTTTGTGGTTTCTGGGAATACTATATCTAATAGGAGTCAAACATATTTTTAGAAAGATTTTTACTGCCCTTAATTAAGTACTTGCAAAGCAAACCTCAATTCAGGGTTTTTGAAAACTAATTTTTGAAAATACTATTTGGCCAAATTATTTTTGTAAGAAAATATTTTTATGTCCTATACACATGGCATGATCATTGGGAAAGGTTTTTGAAGCAAGGAGGTGAAGTATAGGAGTTGGAGGATTTATTTTATTTTTAGAGCACTTGCAAACAGCAGACAAAAATCAAATCAAGCAAGGTCCAAAACACTCAAAAGTTTTTGTCAAACCACATTTTAGCATGATTAAGAGCTTAAGTGCTGTGCCATGAAAATCAGGGTGTGACACCACGCCTGCCTCAACCGAAGCTGTTGGATAAACCGGAAGGGGCTGGTGAGCCGCCCGCTGAGCCGCTTGCTCAGCCTCTTGATGCACTCTATCCTGATCGACAAAATTATGAGCTCCATCACACGCCGGTTCATGTCCACATGGCTGGTCACGGCGCTTGGCGTTGCATGAAACGGCTAGTGAGTCCATGTGCCTAGTATAACTCTGGCTTGGGCGAGGGGTCGAGTGAATCCTATCTCGACTGTACGAATATGCCTCCTGCTGCACCAATGCCGTCTGAAGAAGCTCTCTAGCCTTTCGTGTTTCAACCACTACTTGAGAGTCGCCATACACCGGGAGAGCCGCTAATCTTGTCGTCGCAGCAATCATGTTTTCCAAGGGATTAGAATAACAACCCGGTGGTGTTGGGACATGTTGAGGCGGAGCGCTGTTCAGACGAGGGGGTTCCGTCATGCGTGGCTGAATCGGCGTTCCAACTCCGGGTGTTGCAGCCCGGTTTATCTCCGGCGGGTTACTAGTCTCCGCTCCAGGCGTGCGAAAAAGGTTTCTCGCCTCGTAAACCGGTGGTAGACAAGACTAGTGCCTCCTCCTCATGATTTCATTTGAAGCATTTTGATCCATCATAAGCCGGAAAGCCTCTGACTGAATTCGTTGGGCCTGAGCATCCAGAGCAACCCGTTCTCCGGCTATCCTGACGTCCTCTGCCACCAGGTCTTCCTTGGCTAGTGCCACCTCATCACGTAACTCTACAGCTGCCGCATCATGCTGAGCTTGATTCACCGGGTTGACCTCTACTATCAAAAAATCTGTCAGTTTATCCATTAAAGCCATCAAAACCTGAGTCGGCGGGCGTGCAGGGCCTCCTGCTCTGGCCGCCATCACCGCTGCTAACCCGGAGACCATTACCGCTGTAGTTGAAGAATACTGACTAGGATGTGTACCGGCCATGAATATCCCGACCCTGTTCGGTGGCTCATAGGGGTCCGAAATACTGTCACTATCGGAATAGCCCCCAAGCCTGCCATCTTTCAGTTGATACAATGAAGTAGTCTCACACGCGGACGACTCACCATCAGAGTTGATGGCCGTATCACCGCCAGACATAGATCCTTCATCAAGTTCCGCTCCATGGATGCATCCTATGAAGGCACGTTTCACGGCGGGCTGAGCTCGGGCGGGTCTCGCACACTGAGCCATCTCAATGATGTCGATGCAGATGTCCGGCTTAGGGCCCGTCTCGCCGATCTTGCCGATGAAGAGGTGGATTCCACCGAAGGGGACCCGATACCCGTACTCAATTGAGCCGGCCTCGGGGCCCCAGCCTGCATCGTCAATGTAGAGCTTGCCGCGATGACTCTTGGTCATCCGGCCCACGGCATATCCCTTGAGCCCTTCGAATCTACCCTTTAAGAACTCAAAACCATCGTGCGCTGGCCCCACGGTGGGCGCCAACTGTCGTGGAATAGTCACGGCAGATGTCCTAGCGAAAGGACTTAGTCATGGAGCCATAGCAACTAGGTTAGCTTAAAGGGGTTAAACGGGACAAAGGACACGAGAGTTTATACTAGTTCGGCCCCTTGCGATGAAGGTAAAGGCCTACTCCAGTTTTGAGGTGGTATTGCTTATGTCTCAATTACTAGGGAGCGAATCTACTTGACCTAGCTTTCGATCTGTTGTTTCTTGCCCTGAACCACCCCCTGGTCGTCCCTTTATATACATAGGGTACGCCCAGCAGATCTCTGAGTCCCGGCCGGCTCATAAACAACGTGTCTGGCTCGGTGACTATCTATTCATGCCTTACAATACAAGTCTTACACATAAGGCGGTTTATTTCTACGGGCATTAAGTCGCCCTTAGGCCTTGGGCCCTTATCTTGAACCGCCATCTTCAATATCCTCGTGGGCTTCATATGATGAATCGCCATAGGTATAACCCAGTCCCTCCTGGGCGGGTCATACCTAATAGTTATATCCCTGATACGTCTCCAACGCATCTATAATTTTTGATTGTTCCATGCTATTATATTACCCCTTTTGGATGTTTATGGGCTTTATTTTACACATTTATATCATTTTTGGGACTAACCTACTAACCGGAGGCCCAGCCCATATTGTTGTTTTTTTGCCTATTTCAGTATTTCGAAGAAAAGGAATATCAAACGGAGTCCAAACGGAATGAAACCTTCGGGAGCGTGACTTTTGGAACGAACGTGATCCAGAGGACTTGGAGTGCAAGTCAAGAAGCAGTCGAGACTCCCACGAGATAGGAGGGCGCCCCCCTATAGGGCGCGCCCCCGTGTCTCGTGGGCCCCTCGGGCATCCACTGACGTACTTCTTCCTCCTATATAAGCCTACGTACCCCAAAAACATCCAGGGACTTGACGAAACACAATATCCACCACCGTAACCTTCTGTATCCGCGAGATCTCATCTTGGAGCCTTCGCCGGTGTTCTGCCGGAGGGGGAATCGACCACGGAGGGCCTCTACATCAACATCCTTGCCGCTCCGATGAGTTGTGTGTAGTTTACCACAGACCTACGGGTCCATAGTTATTAGCTAGTTGGCTTCTTCTCTCTTTTTGGATCTCAATACAATGTTCTCCCCCTTTCTTGTGGAGATCTATTCGATGTAAACTCTTTTTGCGGTGTGTTTGTTGAGATCCGATGAATTGTGGGTTTATGATCAAGTTTATCTATGAATAATATTTGAATCTTCTCTGAATTCTTTTATGTATGATTGAGTTATCTTTGCAAGTCTCTTCGAATTATCAGTTTGGTTTGGCCTACTAGATTGATCTTTCTTGCCATGGGAGAAGTGCTTAGCTTTGGGTTCAATCTTGTGGTGTCCTTACCGAATAATGACAGAAAGGGTTGCAAGGCACCTATTGTATTGTTTCCATCGAGGATAACAAGATGGGGTTTATATCATATTGCTTGAGTTTATCCCTCTACATCATGTCATCTTGCTTAATGCGTTACTCTGTTCTTATGAACTTAATACTCTAGATGCAGGCAGAGTCGGTCGATGTTTGGAGTAATAGTAGTAGATGCAGCAGAGTCATCTACTGTCATGGACGTGATGCCTATATACATGATCATGCCTAGATAATCTCATAATTATTCGCTTTTCTATCAATTGCTCGACAGTAATTTGTTCACCCACCGTAATACTTATGCTATCTTTAGAGAAGCCACTAGTGAAACCTATGGCCCCCGGGTCTATCTCTTATCATATTTGCTTCCAATCTACCTTTATTTGCATCTTTACTTTTCTATATGATAAAATACCAAAAATATATTTATCTTATATTACTATCTTTATTAGATCTCACTTTCGCAAGTGGCCGTGAAGGGATTGACAACCCCTTTATTGCGTTGGTTGCGAGTTCTTTGTTTGTTTGTGTAGGTGTGTGGGACTTTTGAGGAGCCTCCTACTGGATTGATACCTTGGTTCTCAAAAACTGAGGGAAATACTTACGCTACTATTGCTGGATCACCCTCTCCTCTTTGAGCAAAACCAACGCAAGCTCAAGACGTAGCAATCCCCAACAGGTAGAATGCAATGGATCAACAAGGGGTTCGCAAGGAGTAGTAATGTACTTGTTCAAATTATATTCATGAAAAATTCCAAGCATCTCGTTTTTTCACTCACTAAAGAACTCTCCATCAAGCATAGGCACTCTATGTCTATGACTCCCCAACATAGACTCATCCATCTTCCTCCAATGGTGATTAAACCAAAGCAATGGAGACCAAAGCTCTGATACCAATTGAAAGGATCGGCCAGAGGTGTCTAGAGGGGGGTGATTAGACCCTCAACAAACAAAGTTGATAGTTTTTAAGTTTTTCAAGTTGGGTGGTAGATTAACACAATTTCAAGCATGCACATTACAATTCAAGCAAGCATGCAAAGAGTATATGAGCAGCCGAAAGTAAAGCATGCAACTTGCAAGAAAGTAAAGGGATGGGCTTGGAGTGTGCAAACGCAATTGGAGACACGGAGATTTTTGGCGTGGTTTCGATAGGTGGTGCTATTGTACATCCACGTTGATGGAGACTTCAACCCATGGAGGGTAACGGTTGCGCGAGTCCACGGAGGGCTCCACCCATGAAGGGTCCAAGAGCAACCTTGTCTATCCCATCATGGCCATAACCCATGAAGGACTTGCCTCACTAGGGTAGATCTTCACGAAGTAGGCGATCTCCTTGCCCTTACAAACTCCTTGGTTCAACTCCACAATCTTGATGGAGTCTCCCAAGTGACACCTAACCAATCTAGGAGACACCACTCTCCAAAAGGTAATAGATGGTGTGTTGTTGATGAACTCCTTGCTCTTGTGCTTCAAATGATAGTCTCCCCAACACTCAACTCTCTCTCGCAGATTTGGCTATGGTGGAAACATGATTTGAGGGGAAAGAAACTTGGGGAAGGCTAGAGATCAAGATTCATATGGTAGGATTGGAATATCTTGGCCTCAACACATGAGTACGTGGTTCTCTCTTAGAAAATGAGTAGTGGAAGTGTAGGTTTGTTCTGATGGCTCTCTCCACGAATGAAGAGTGGGTGGAGGGGTAAATATAGCCTCCACACAAAATCTAGCCATTACACACAGATTCCCAAACTCGGTGGGACCGAATCAACAAACTCAGTTAGACCGATTTAGGTAAAAATGTACATTAGGATATTCGGTGGGACCGATATAGTCATCTCGGCGGGACCGATGTGCAGGGGTTAGGGTAAAACCTCAACTCGGTTTGACCAATTACAAAAACTCGGTGAGACCGATTTTGGTAATAAGTAAATAGAGGAGTGGTCAAGCAAACTCGGTGGGACCGACTGCACCAACTCGGTTAGACCGAATGTTGCACCAGATCACAGAGAGATTGCAAGCCCATCTCGGTGAGACCGAGATCCCATCGGTGAGACCGAAGTAACTAGGGTTTGGCAGTGGCTGAATAAGATGAAATTCGGTGGCGCCGGATAGACAAAGTTGGTGGGGCCGAGTTTGACATTTAGGTTTAGGACATATGTGGATGTGAGAAAATGGTTGTGGGCTTTGGAGCATATGACTAAGCACTTTGAGCAAGCAAGCCATTAAGCAACACCTCATCCCCTTTTAATAGTATTGGCTTTCCTATGGACTCAATGTGATCTTGGATCACTAAAATAGAAAATGTAGAGTCTTGAGATTTTTCCAACATTTGTCCTTAGCATCTTGAAGGGGTTCCACATCCTCTTATCCATGTCCAAGCCACTCCAATGTTGAACTTATCTGAAATGCACTAGGTAAAAGTATTAGTCCAACAAGAGATATGCTGTCATGAATTACCAAAATCAGCCAGGGAGCACTTGTGCTTTCAGTACGTACGTGTGAGTATTGCATGCATGCATGCATGCGGGCGTTGCGGGTGTGTTTGTGCGCATGTGTGATGAGTTTGTATTCACCACAGTGGCTCGTGCATGCGTGCAATTAAAACGGCCAGCTCAGCATATCATCACAATGCGATCCTTGTCCGCTGTGGTTAGGGGGCGCGGGCTGCCAACCAGAGTTCTCACGACTTCGAATCCCCATTGATCACTAATTTATTACCATTTCTGTCTTTCATGTATGTGCTGAAGGGTGGGCCATGTGGTAATGTGTGCTGCTGAATGTGAACCGTTTGACTGGTCAATTTATCGTGACATCAACAAATTACGTAGCTGTATGGTGAGCGAGTGACTGTATGATCACCATAAAATGTATTTTATTAACATAGTATAGACTCAAACTATCATTTCTTTCTTTCATATACGCGCTGACAGGTGGGCCCCACGGTTACGCGCACTGATGGTGCAACACTAGTTGCGCCACGTGGAACGTTTGACTAGTCAATTGATGGTGTCATCAACAAAATACGGAGTTGTACGGGTGAGCCAGTGAACGTATAATCATGACATGTGTTTTTTTTAACACAGTACAGACACAAGTGCTCTTATATATGCGCAAACACTCACCGCGATAAGCGCACACACGCAGACCCTACCCCTATTAGCACCTTCGAGGGAGTGAGCCAGCATATGATCTTGAGATTTTACGAAGTCACCGTAGGTGCCTCATAGTCGAGGGGAACGTCTCCTCCCACTGAACGCACATCACCGAAAAATACTGAAATTAATCCAGGATAAATGCGAGCACCAGGACTTTAACTCTAGTGTGCTGGGGAAGCCACAGTCCTCCTAACCATCCAACCACAGGATGGTTAGCACCACAAAATGTATATGGTGACTGTGATGAGCTTATTCTGAAGTCCAGTGACCATATCGTGCTTTCGCTTCAAATAAAATGACCGTAAGTGTCATCAACAAAACACAGAGCACGCATCAAATACAATGTCCGTCAGTGTCATCAACAAAATACGGAGACGTATCGTGAGCTAGATACCGTATGCTCACCACGAGAATGTATACGGTGACCATAATGAGCATATTCTGAAGTCCAGTGACCGTATAGTGCTTTCGCTTGAAATACAGTGACCATCACGCGTGAATGTGTCAGGGGCGTGCATACTTTTAGAGGGCCAAGAGATAGTTTGTGTGCATAGGTGAAAGTTGTGTAGAAAGAGGGGTGTTCGGTGGAGACAAGGAGAGATATGCCCTTTGTTTCTCTTTCCCGTGACTATTATTTAGGAGAAAATATAAGCATTTACAATGCAGAACAAATATTATTGGATGCACCATGCAATTAACTTTCATGTATAATACTGTACTATTGTATATGCTTATTTTCTTAGTGGCCGAATGCGTGTGGGGTGTGGTGGGCACATCATTTCTAGTTGTGGGTGGTCAATATGAGCACTCATGGGTCGGTTCCATCCTCCGCCACATAGGTTGGACCAAGACGCATTATACGAAGACCCATATGGAGGACTCGGCGTACAAAACGAACCTACCAGAGTCGTGGAGGACTCTATCCCCACTGATGATAAGCCAACTATATATGATTTGTAACGCTAGGCCTAAGTATGTTATAGAAGCTCGGGGGGTAGTTCATCGATAGTATACACAAACACAATGCCTGGTATTCACGTGTACTTTGTACACACCCCTATCACAAATATACAATACCAGGAGTAGGCCTTTTCCTCAACTGCAAGGGCCCGGATTTGGGTAAAACTTTGCCTCGTATTACCATCCAGCCTAACAATCAGGGATGTCCTACCAAATGATCTGATGGAATCATATCTACCAGGTACTAAGACAGAGGTGTGAGCGGGCAATGTGTGCGAGAGAGGCCTAAAGATAATGTGTGTGCGGGAGACATGTAGGCACATATATGGGCCTATAGAGGGCTAGTAGAGACCGTGCATGTGTATATATGCATGAAAGAGTGGTACATAGCAGTAAGAAAGAGAGAGGGAGCTATATAGAGAATGTGTGCGTGTGACACCCCGACACCCCGGAGAGATTGTGAGCATGTGTGACAGAGAAATGCCGATGTATATAAAGTGTGCGCACTTTTGCGATAGATAGAGGGAGATATAGCGCGTGTCTGAGAACGGGCCGAGGCATAGTGCATCTACGTGTAAAAGGCGGTTCTACGCATTAATTTAGAATATAAATGGCATTATTATTTTTGGATGAGATCATGAATTTTGCAATTTGCATGTGAACGAACATCGGTCTATCAGACACCCATACTCTATTGAATTATAGCGTGTGCATGTGTTTATTTCATATTGTTGATCCATAGAGTGAGAGTGGTTTGAAATCCAGACAATGCATTGCTTTTGCAATTCATTTATAAACATTAATTAGTGCACTCCATGTTGTTAGTGTGAAACACTTTATACATTTGTCACTTACATGGATACATTCCAAATTGCTAGCTATGAAATAGAATACATGTTGAATTCAACATAAAGGGGGTTTCGAAGATTCGAATTCATAGGAAGTGCATTCATCTATTTGAATCCAAGATAATGGCATTTGTAAATTAGATCTAAAAGGGGGCATCAATCTTTGTTGTGCATTTGAACATGCTATATATTCATATGCATGTCTAAATATTTATTGCAACCAACGAGATTATATCCGGAACCATGCAGGAACTGAGGTAAGATGCATATTTTTTAATACGTACTAGTGTACAATGTATATTCAAATGCACCCCCTCCATTCCAAAATAATCATAGTTTTAGGATTTCCAAGAGTCAAGATTTGTGAAGTTTGACAAATCCTGAAAGTTCAATTCAAGTGAACCGAAAACGTTAATGCTTCTGCTCCCAAATATTGAACGAAGCACCAAATAAGCCTCTGGTCACCCAAAGTCGCGCGAGACTAATGTTTGGTGGTAGGAAATTATTTTCCTGACTCTGGCCTGTGTAGCCTATCGTCCCAATGTCCAAAGGTCTAAACTGGAGTAGGTTTGTAACTTCACCAAGACGCAAGTCTCAACCGCCTCCGAGAAGCATTCATATGCCGTGGGCACCTAAACACCCATGCGCTCGGCCGAAATCTATCCCGCCCACCATTTGGGACACCTAAGATTACTGTCCTATGCCCGACCTGCAATATGTCCGAAATTTTAGATGGGGGCAAAGTTTGTAACTTTCTCCAAATTTCAAACAAGCGCGGCCCAAACTGAAACATTGTTCCCCCTTAGTTCCCCCTCCCTCCGTTTCCCCATTTCATACTCTGTGGGCGCCAAAATGCCCTCTCCACTAGCCGCGAAACCTGAGCCTCCTCCGTCCTCCACCCCATCATGCCCAATCCATCGCCGCCCTCCTCCATCACGCTGGAGCCGGTAACCCGATGTCGTAGTCCAACACAACTGAAACCGCTACACCCTCAAGGACTTAGCATCTCAAGCCAAGGCAGAGCTGCCTGCACGACGCCGATGCCAACATGCGTCGTACCAGAACCACTTCGACCACGTCGTCCTGCGCCTCACCGCGGCCGCTCCACTATCACAACTGTCCACCGCACCGGAGTTGTTCCCGCTACGCCATCGTTCACCGCCTAGGATCTGGTTCCCCACTGCCGACAGAAGGCCACCGCACCACACTCAACAACTTGGCCATGGGTTCGTCCAAGGCTCCAACATCCTCCACAACTTCTCGTTTCTAGCAAACCACAAGAAGATCATTGGAAAAACAGAAGGAGGACACAACACTGCCAGCATAAAGAGGTACTCCTCTTCCCTTATTCGTGCAAATCTTACGTCTCTGCTCACACCGTATTCATCCCACAAAAGAAACTAGTTGAGCGCTTCTTACTACATCTTATCTGTGATACTAAATGCACAAGATTTCCTCCCATTTACTATTTGACCTTGGCTAGAGTTCAGTAGCCCGCCTGGATTTCAATTCAGGGTCAGTTGATACGCAAGTAAAAGAAGCAGCCGCTTAGGCGCACGGAGCACCTAGTCCGCCTGTTCACCGAGGAAGCGACGCATCGGTGTTTATCAAAGGGGTGTGGGGCGCAGGAGCTGCTTGCGCCAGATCAGGAGGTCGGTGGGGCTTGAAGGGATGGCTGGGGGCGGTCCCAAGCACGGCGGTACGATGAGGTCAAGGGGAGGGCGGAGGCAGGGGACTGGGCCGGTGGTCACTGGCGTTTCGAGGAAGATCGTCAACACTAACTAGCTGGAGGTAGATGAAGGCGATCTGCCCGTTCTTTGTACATGGGACGGTGTAGAAAAAATGGACTGACCTATTTGTTTTCAGTCGACTGTTATTTTCATAGGACCACACCTTGTGGTGTGCTGGAGGAGCATCTGCATTTCCCAGCCATCCCTGTGCTCATATTTCAAAATCCTAGAATCTAGTAATTTCATGTGCCATGCATGTTGTAGAGCTATTATATGTCTCCCGTCATTTATTTCTCACCGACCTACTATCTGCTACTTTTACACTGTACTACTTGTGCACACACTTCACCCATACTCACACTAGTTTTTTTATGCATGGGTATTTCAGACTCTGACGCAGTGTTGATGAGTACACAAAAGAAAAGCCAGAAGTCGCTCCAGTGTAATTAGAAGATAAGCACTAAGTGTTTCAGCGCTCTAAAGGGTGTAGTGTCAGCAGATGGAGACATTAAACGTAGCTTTGCAGTTGATGATCTCAATTGCCACACACAACCATCCCAGGTGCTTGCTTTAACTTTGCGCTGTCAAATGTGGTTGCATGTTGCATACGGTGTCTAGCTTGTATTGCTTCCAATTTGGTTAAATTGCATCTGCTTACTTTACACATCATACCTTTGATAATGACATGCCTTCCTGTTTTCGATATATACTACATATGTCTATTAACCATGTCCGTACATCAAACTAATGCTCTTCTGTATCCCTCCTCCATCACTTATGATGAAACAGTCACCCTAGTAGGTTACTATGAGATGCGCTACTCGTTTAAAGAGTGCAGGGTCATCCTCCCCACATGATTCTCAAGAAACATCAAGGCTAAATGAAAATAGTCAAAGTAGCTCTCTAGTTGATGACCGCAATTCCCCTACACCACCATCGAAGGTGCTTGCTCTTACTTGGCAATGTGATATGCGGTTGCATGTTGCATATGGTGTCTACCTTGTAATGCTTCTAATTAGGGTAAATTGTATCTTCTTAGTTAACACATTATACCTGTGAATATGACATGCCTTCCTGTTTTTGGTACATACTACGTCTTTCTATTAACCATGTTCTTACATCATACTACTTTTCTTGTGTATCCCTCATCAATCACTTCTGACGAGACACCTTCAAGTTGACAGTGTAATATTGGTTGCATCGTGCATATCATTTCAAACATGTATTGCCTCTAATTTGTTGAAGTGCCACTTATAATGAGACACATCTAACTTGGTAGAGTGATTTTGGTTGGATCTTTCATATGGTGTCTAGATTGCATTGCTTGAAATTTGTTGAAATGCCTTCTGCTTAGTGTTTTTCGTACATATTCCATCCTCCTACAATGTGGTTGCCTTACATAAAAGTTGTGTTCGTCAGTATCATGCATCAACGAATTTGGAAGTGCGGATTTCATTCCTTTCTCTTGTGCGTTTACTTGACAAGGCAAAATCTAAAAGGATGAAGGCATGGAATGATGGTGGTCCTCTGGAGCAACCGAAACAGATGATCTCTGCAGATTCTCCTGCTACTCCTACTGCAGTGCAAGTTCCGAAACTCATCTCCCCTACTCCACAGCCCCAGGTACTTGCTCTAACATGGCAGTGTGATATCTGGTTGCATGTTGCATATGGTTCCTAGCTTGTATTGCTCCTACTTTGTTAAATTGCATCTCCTTAGCTTACACATTATACATAAGAATATGACACGCCTTCCTATTTTTGGTACATACTACATCTGCCTATCACACCATGTTCTTACATCAAACTACTGTTCTTGTGTATCCTGCATCTATCACTTATGATAAGACAGTCACGCCCGTGGGTTAGTATGAGACGCACTACTCTTATAAAGAGTGTAGTTTCATCCTCCCCACATGATTCTCAAGAAACAACAAGCCTAAATGAAGATATTGAACGTAGCTCTATACTTGAAGACAACATTTACCCTACACAAACATCACAGGTGCTTGCTCTAACTTTGTAGTGTGATATGTGGGTGCATGTTGCATATGGTGTCTAGCTTGTAATGCTTCTAATTAGGCTAAATTGCATCTACTTAGTTTACACATTATACCTGTGAATATGACATGCCTTCCTATTTTTGGTACATAATACACCTATGTGTTAACCATGTTCTCACATGAAACTACCTCTCTTTTGTATCCTGCATCAATCACTTACGATGAGACACCTTTATTCGTTGCATATTGCATATGATTTCTAGCCTGTTTCCATGTATTGCTTCTAATTTGGTCTAATACATTTATGAGGCCACCCTTTTAATTTGGCAGAGTGATATTGGTTTCATCTTTCATATGGTTTCTAGCTTGCATTGCTTCTAACTAGTTCAAACACCTTGTGCTTAGTTTACACTTTATACATCATACATGTCAATACGTCATGTCGTCCCATTTTTCATACATATTCCATCCTCCTATCATGCGGCTGCCTTACATGGAAGTAGTGTTCGTCGGTATCATGCATCAAGGAGTTCTGAAGAGCAAATTTTGTTCCTTTTTCTTGTGGGTTTGACTTGACAAGGCAAAATCAAAAAAGAGGAAGGAAAAGAGTAAGGAAGGCGATGATGGTGGTCCTCTACAGCAACATAAACGGAGCATCTGTACGGATTCTCCTCGTACTTCTAGTGCATTATAAGTTCCAAGTCTCCTCTCCCCTACTCCACCATCCAAGGTGCTTTCTCTAACTTGGCAGTGTGATATCTGGTTGCATGTTGCATATGGTCTCTACCTTGTATTGCTTCTAGTTAGTGTAAACTGCATCTGCTTAGCTTACTGCTACCTCTTGAGCACTGCGTTGGTTTTCCCTTGAAGAGGAAAGGGTGATGCAGCAAAGTAGCGTAAGTATTTCCCTCAATTTTTTAGAACCAAGGTATCAATCCAGTAGGAGGCTCCACGCAAGTCCATCGTACCTACACAAACAAACAAGAACCTCGCAACCTACACGATAAAGGGGTTATCAATCCCTTCACGGCCACTTGCAAAAGTGAGATCTGATAGAGATAATAAGATAAGATAAATATTTTTGGTATTTTTATAATATAGACTGAAAAGTAAAGATTGCAAAATAAAGTAGATTGGAAACTTATATGATAGAAAATAGACCCGGGAGCCATATGCTTCACTAGTGGCTTCTCTCAAGATAGCATAAGTATTACGGTGGGTGAACAAATTACTATCGAGCAATTGATAGAAAAGTGCATAGTTATGAGAATATATAGGCATGATCATGTATATAGGCATCACGTCCACGACAAGTAGACCGAAACAATTCTGCATCTACTACTATTACTCCACACATCGACCGCTATCCAGCATGCATATAGAGTATTAAGTTCATAAGAACAAAGTAATGCATTAGGCAAGATGACATGATGTAGAGGGATAAACTCAAGCAATATGATATAAACCCCATCTTTTTATCCTTGATGGCAACAATACAATACGTGCCTTGCTTCCCCTGCTGTCACTGGGAAAGGACACCGCAAGATTGAACCCAAAGCTAAGCACTTCTCCCATTGCAAGAAAGATCAATCTAGTAGGCCAAACCAAACTGATAATTCGAAGAGACTTGCAAAGATAACCAATCATACATAAAATAATTTAGAGGAGATTCAAGTATTTCTCATAGATAAACTTGATCATAAGCCCACAATTCATCGGATCTCGACAAACACACCGCAAAAAAGAGTTACATCGAATAGATCTCCAAGAAGATCGAGGAGAACTTTGTATTGAGATTCAAAGAGAGAGAAGAAGCCATCTAGATAATAACTATGGACCTGAAGGTCTGTGGTAAACTACTCACAAATCATCGGAGACGCCTTGGCGATGATGTAGAAGCCCTCCAGGATCGATTCCCCTCCGGCGGAGCGCCAGGAAAGGCCCCAAGATGGGATCTCGCGGTACAGAAGGTTGCGGGGGTGGAAATAGGGTTTCATGGTGCTCCTTGATGTTTTCGGGGTACGTAGATATATATAGGCGAAGGAAGTCGGTCAGGGGAGCCACGAGGGGCCCATGAGGGTGGGGGTGCGCCCACCCCCCTAGGTCGCACCTTGCACCCTCGTGGCCGCCTCGGCTGCTTCTTGACATCCACTCCAAGTCTCCTGGATTGCGTTTGTTCCAAAAAGATCGCTCCCGAAGGTTTAATTATTGTTTGGACTCCATTTGATATTCCTTTTCTTTGAAATACTAAAATAGGCAAAAAAACAGCAATTCGGGCTGGGCCTCCGGTTAGTAGGTTAGTCCCAAAAATGATATAAAAGTGTATAGTAAAGCCCATAAATATCCAAAACGGGTAATATAATAGCATGGAATAATCAAAAATTATAGATATGTTGGAGACATATCAAGCATCCCCAAGCTTAATTCCTGCTCGTCCTCGAGTAGGTAAATATAAAACATAATTGTTCATGTGGAATGCTACCTTGCATATTTCTCAATGTAATTTTATTTATTGTGGCATGAATCTTCAGATCCAAATGATTCAAGATAAAAGTTCATATTGACATGAAAACAACAATACTTCAAGCATACTAACAAAGTAATCATGTCTTCTCAAAATAACATGGCCAAAGAAAGCTATCCCTACAAAATCATATAGTCTGGCTATGCTCTATCTTCATCACACATAATATTTAAAATCATGCACAACCCCGGTTTTATCCAAGAAATTGTTTCATACTTTAGTATTTTCAAACTTTTTCAATCTTCATGCAATACATGAGCATGAGCCATGGACATAGCACTATATGTGGAATAGGATGGTGGTTGTGGAGAAGACAAAAAGGGAGAAGATAGTTTCACATCAACTAGGCGTATCAACGGGCTATGGAGATGCCCATTAATAGATATCAATGTGAGTGAGTAGGGATTGCCATGCAACGGATGCACTAGAGCTATAAGTGTATGAAATCTCAACAAAAGAAACTAAGTGGGTGTGCATCCAACTTGCTTGCTCACGAAGACCTAGGGCATTTTGAGGAACCCCATCACTGGAATATACAAACCAAGTTCTATAATGAAAAATTCCTACTAGTATATGAAAGTGACAACATAGGAGACTCTCTATCATGAAGATCATGGTGCTACTTTGAAGCACAAATGTGGAAAAATGATAGTAACATTGTCCCTTCTCTCATTTTCTCTCATCATTTTTTTGGTGGGCTTCTTCGGCCTCCCCCCTTTTTTTAAGTCCGGAGTCTCATCCCGACTTGTGGGCGAATCATAGTCTCCATCATCGTTTCCTCACTTGGGACAATGCTCTAATAATGAATATCATCACACTTTTATTTACTTACAACTCAAGATTTACAACTCAATACATAGAACAAAATATGACTCTATGTGGATGCCTCCTGCGGTGTACCGGGATATGCAATGAATCAAGAGTGACATGTATGAAATAATTATCAAGGTGGCTTTACCACAAATATGATGTCAACTACATGATCATGCAAAAGCAATATGACAATGATGGAGACGGAACAGTGGAAAGTTGCATGGCAATATATCTCAGAGTGGCTATCGAAATGCCATAATAGGTAGGTATGGTGGCTGTTTTGAGGAAGGTATATGCTGGGTGTATGGTACCGGCGGAAGTTGCGCGGCACAAGAGAGGCTAGCAATGGTGGAAGGTGAGAGTGCGTATAATCCATGGACTCAACATTAGTCTTGAAGAACTCATATACTTATTGCAAAAATCTACAATTAATCAAAACAAAGTACTAAACTCATGCTCCTAGGGGAAGGGTTGGTAGGAGTTAATCATCGCGCGATCCCAACCTCCACACATATGGAAGACAATCAATAAATAAATCATGCTCCAACTTCATTACATAACGGTTCACCATATGTGCATGCTATGGGAATCACAAACTTTAACGCAAGTATTCCTCAAATTCACAATTAACCAACTAGCATGACTCTAATATTACCATCCTCATATCTCAAAACAATCATCAAGCATCAAACTTCTCATAGTATTCAATGCACTTTCTATGATAGTTTTTATTATACCCAACTTGGTGGTTCTAATTTGTTGAAGTGCCTTCTACTTAGTTACCACATCATAGGTGTGAATATGTCAGGCCGTCCAGTTTTTCATACATATTCCATCCTCGTATCATGACTTTGCCTTTCATCAGAGTAGTGTTCATCAGTATCATGCATGAATGAGTTCTGATGAGCAAATTTTATTCCTTTTTCTTGCCGGTTTGACCTTACAATACAAAATCAATAAAGCGGAAGGAAATTGGTAAGGCATTGGATGATGGTGGTCCTTCCAACCAACTGAAATGGAGGGTCTCTACAGATTCTACTCCGCCATCCTCCCAACAAGATTCGCAAGGCAACGCAACGCTAGACAATCAACGTAGATGTGTAGATGATGAGCACATCTCCCCTACTCCACCATCACAGGTGTTTGCTCTAACTTGGCACTATTATATGTGGTTGCATGTTGTGTATGATGTCTAGCTTGTATTGCTTCTAACTTTGTTGAATTGCATCTGCTTACTTTACACATAATGCCTGTGAATATGACACATGTTCCTGTTTCTTGAACATACTATATCTGATCACACCATGTTCTTTATTGTAGTAGCATTTGTCGTGCGGTGCTTTAACTGTGTGGTGTTTAATTATTTCAGTTATGCAAAAATGTATTGTTCAATAGGGCTATGTGATGTTTAAGTATGAATTGTCCACTTCAGTTTCATGAACGGCTATATTTTGTTGTTTATAGTCAGTAGATGCCTTGTTTATCTGTATTTGGTTGTTAGGTTGGTTGCAGTGAGCATTTTTCCAGTTATCGAGCAGATGCCTTGTTCATATGTATTTGGTTCTTAGGTTGGTTGCAGTGAGCATTTGTCCAGTTATCAAGCAGATGCCTTGTTTATCTGTATTTGGTTGTTAGGTTGCTTTTTTTAGCATTTGTCCAGTTCGCAAGCAGATGCCTGGTTTATCTGTATTTGCTTGTTAGGTTAGTTGCAGTGAGCTTGTCCAGTTTTCAAGCATGGCCTATTTATCTGTATTTGCTTATTAGGTTGGTTGCAGTGAGACTCTGTCCAGCTTTTAATGGCTATATTTGGTTGTTATACTGATCATTTATGCCTTTTTAATTCATTCATTCACAATGTGTTGTTCATTATGTGCAAGTCGGAACTGTGCCGCTCGACTTCATCAATACCAGTTTGAACGGCTATATTTGGTTCCAGTTATGCCTGGTGTAGTTAACACATGCCCTCTATTTTAATTTTACACATTTATCCAGTGTGATGTTTAAGCATTACCTACGTTATATTCATTTTCAACAAGGGTCATTTGCATTTCTGCCCCTAACTCAAACCACCTACTCAGATTTGCCCCTAATTTCAAAGCATGCTCAAATTTGCCCCTATGCCGTTAAATCACTACTCTGAAATGCCCTGTTGTCTAGTTAAAGGCCTTTGACCGTCAGAGGCCGATGTGTACTGTAGCAGATGGAAAGTGCTACAACATTGGACGGAAAGTGCTACAGTACTGTACGGAAGGGCATTTCTGAGTAGTGAGTTAACGGCAGAGGGGCAAATTTGAGCATGCTTCAAAATTAGGGGCAAATCTGAGTAGTGGGTTCGAGTTAGGGGCACAGATGTAAATGTCCCAAATTCTCCCTTTCAAAAATACCAGGTTGAATTACCATATTTGATGGCTGTTAAGCCTGCTGTTTGTAACATTGCCTTCCATTTTATATCTGCTTTAATAGCATGATGAAACCAACACGTTCAAGCTATCATTTGGAGATGATTGTCGGTGTCAAACCGACTGACCTCGGGTAGGGGGGCCCAAGCTGTATGTCGGAAGACCGATGGTAACTATGAACAACGGTCACAATGTTTACCCAGGTTCGGGCCCTCTTAATGGAGGTAAAACCCTACTCCTGCTTGATTATATTCAAAGGGTATAGGGGTTACAAGAGTTGATCTACCACAAGATCGAGTTGGCTAACCCTATATTAGCTAGCCTAGCAATATTCACTACAAAAAATACACTTCCGTGATGATATGTGTTTGTCACAATAGGTTACATTTTCTGTCATGCATGTACATCCATGACGATTTTATGACAGAATTAAGATAGTCATACATGTGTTGTCGTAGAAGTGTTCCATGACATTACCAAACTTATCATCACAGAAGTGTCCACTTCCATGACGATAAATCGCGCATCACAGAAATGCTTTCGTCAAGGGTGACCGACACATGGCATCCACCGTAACAGAACGCCGTTAAGCTATCGGGTCCGTTTTGGATCCGATAACCCGTTAACAGCCCAGACCAATAGGGATTTTCCACGTGTAAAATCATCATTGGCTGGAGGAAACACGGGTCAGCTCCATGTTGGCACAGGTGTCACTCATCCAATGGGCGAGATGCGCCTATGATATGTTGACACGTGGACCGGCCCAAAAGTGGCCCATAAAGTTTAAATGGGCCGACCCAACTAAAGGCCCATAAGATTTTGCGGACCGTAATGGGCCGGCCCAGATAAAGGCCCATGAGATTTTGTGGACCATAATGGGCCAGCCCAGCTAAAGGCCCACAAGATTTTGCGGGTCCTAATGGGCCAGCCCAGCTAAAGGCCCACAAGATTTTGCGGGCCATAGTGGGCCGGCCCAGGTAAAGGCCCACAAGATTTAGCAGACCATAATGGGCTGGCCCAGCTAAAGGCCCACGAGATTTCACCGACCATAATGGGCCAGCCCAGCTGAAGGCCCACAAGATTTTGAGGACACTAGTAGGCCGGCCAATTAACAAGCTGCCATGTTTTGGGCCAAATGCCGGCCCATATTTGGTCCGGCCCATTAACAGCCTGCCACGTTCCGGGCCTAATAATGGCCCGTATGAGATCCGGCCCATTAAAATCCTACCACGTTCTAGGCCATATTACGGCCTAGATTAGGTCTGGCCCTTTAAGAGGCTTTGGGCTAAATTATGGCCCATATCAGATTCGGCCCTTCAACTGGACGCTATGCTTTTGGGCCCACTTGCTAAAGGCCCATTTACTAATTCAGCCTGATATTAGTTTCAACCTGTTAAAGGCCCGTTTAACATTTCGGCCCTATATTTATTTTGGCCTGTTAAAAGCTCGTCAAATAGTTGGGCCTAACTACGGCCCGGTTTGCATTCGGCCTGCGCATAGCCGATAATCTGATTGGGAAAAACAAGGACCGAGACAATTTAGGCCTATTAAAAGCCCGTGATTTGATTGGCACAATCATGGGCAGGGGTCCATTTCGGGCTGCTGCCGGCCATGAGCTGTTCGGCACGTTTCAGGCCCAACCTACTTCTCAGCCTCCTAAAAGCCCATTAAGTTTTCTTGCAAAAAGAGGGCCGGTGGTTTACTTAGCCTATTAAAGGGCCGAATCTACTAGTGGGCCAGTTTACATTTAGGCATGTTTAACGGACCAAGATGACGGGTCCCATGATGCGGATCATACATCATGATTGCATGACAGCCCGATTATGTACCGTAATTTTATGGTTTGGCCGGTTTACTGCGAAGACATGATATATATATAGTAAAATAACTGCAGCATCGTGAATAAGAAAAAACCTAGACTATACAATAAATAAATTACGGCATATTACGTCCACTGGGCATCAAAGTTCGCCACTATGATAATAAAGCATAAGCAGACAGCAGATTACATACACTGGGCATCAAAGATCGCCACCAGTGCAAATAAACACGCCGACAAAATAATATACAAAACCGACGGCACTTCAATAGAGTACAAGAAAGGCTAGCCCTGCTGGAGTCAAAAGCAAGCAAATGAAAGCAAGTCGATGAGGCTCGTTTGTTTAACACTTATATCCTCCTCACTCTAAAAGATAAACAAGCGCATGATGACAGGTTTTGCACATATAAGCATCAAGTCTTTATTTATTCATCACATTTCTTACTAACGAATAAAGTGACATAGTTTAAAATTGCATTAACACAATATGGTATTGTTCAGGTCAAGACATGGCAGGAAATGACATTGTGAAGGAGTTGGCAGCTTCATGACACCACTGGATTACAGATCAAGAACTCATAAGTATCAATGGTTAGTGTGCTGTCAATTTATCCCATTTCAGATTGGCAAATAAAGAGACGGTTTAAATAATAGTAGAATGATATGACATTGTTCATAGTTAAGACATTGCAAAATATGACATTGTGCTGTAGTGGGTAGGTTCACCACACCATTGGATTACGGATCAAGAACAGAAGCATACATGTAGTGCAAAAGAAGATCACTTGCTCTATATAGTTTAATTTACATGGTATGAAGAAAGAACTTGGTTGTACAACTGAAAACTTAAATTGAGAAGGACAAACTTTTGTTTATGAACTACATAATAAACTTTAAACACACAATTTGATGCAAACACCAAAAATAAATAGCTGTTGCAGTCATGCCTAACCAAATATACACAAGAAAGTTTGAAGGCTTGAGAAGGACAAACTTACATTATTGGTGAAGACGGGCTCTATAAGCCCTTGTCCACGCTGATGGGGGGGCAATTCAAGAAATTTACCACGGAATCTTCTTCATAAGCATTGCCTTTATTCTACATTTTGATAAGAGTAAATATAGATGTGATAATATAAGAAAAAATGGAGAATATTTAAGATAAGATGAAGAGTGATGCTACTTAACCAAGTAGCTATAAATGTAAGTACAGTGATACAGGCAAAAGGTACAGCCAAGAGCAATACAGAGCTAAACTTTTCTAGTACCATCGGTGTTATCCAACCTTATGGTAAGTGTAAATATAGATCTGATGTGTAGAAAATGGAGGGAAAAGGAAAATAAGTGGCAGAGTGATGGTACATGAACAACTACCTGTCAATATAAGTACACTGATAAAGGACAGCAAGTACTAATGCAGAGCTAAAAAAATTCATTGGCATTGGATATATTCTACACTAATGTAACCATTCATACAGATCAGATAATTTGGAGCGAACAATTGATAAGAAAGCTATCATGCATACTGTTGTCACATAATGAACCAGGTATGTATGCAAGTACAGTGATATAGGACAATAGGTACTAACAATAGCAAAGCAGCGGGCAGCATATTTGCGATATCCTGTCGTTCTTTTCAAACAGGAATTCTTCTTCGAGCAGATTTCCTGCAAAAAAGATCTGTAAGGCACATGCAGAAAAGTAGAAGTTCAAATTGTCATGTGATTTCATAGACAGTACCTCATCCTGGGAACGAGACCAGTGCATAACAAGGTTTTTCCATTCAATGTCTTCTAAATTTAGCACCGGAGACTTCACTGGAAATTCGTTTATAGACTTGCCATCAAAGTGTGATTTTCTCAGGTAACACCGATACTGCTGCAATGCTTCCTTGAAAAGCACAAGCAAGCTTTGCTCGTCATGACTATCCAGATTGACCCTCGCCTACTTACAACAATGTAATGTAAATCATTGATGTGTTCAATTAGTAGAAAACAGGAAAATAATAGCCATGAATAATAGCACTTACACGTAAGTTGGATAGGAAGATGTGAAAATAGTGTTTGTTTTCACTATAATCTTCCCATGATGGGAATATATGCACGTAGTCCCTAACAACATTGAAAGCATTGTCTTTTAAACTGGGAATAACTAGAATGGGTTTCCAATCTGCAGGAATTGGCCATCTCTGCAGTTGGGATAGGTCTTCGGCAGGTGGACTTGTTGTACTTTTTGCTGGAGTGGGATTTTTCTATGGTACGGCTGGTGCTATGGAAACTGAAATCAGTATACCTTTTGCTAGAGTGCAGGTCCTGTGTGGTGGGGCTAGTGGTGTGGCCAGTGAAGTATGGGTACAGTCTGCTGGAGTCGGTCCTACGTTTTGTGTCACTGGTTGTACAACCAATATAAGTGGGGTGCTATCTAATTTCTCCGGCACCACCATGTTTTTCAAGGACATTGCTGGTGCTCCTTCAGGTTCAGCAATCACCCTCTTCCATTTTGATGTCTGATGCACAAGAACAGCATTTGAGTGGAAAACATGGTATGATGATAGATGGAATATGTATTGATGGTGGATGGGCATGGCATATGGCGGTGCAACAAAGTATAAGAAATGCAAGACAACATATGCAAGATACGCGCAATCAATAAAACCTTGCCAAATTAGAACAGGCACCTTGATGGCTGAACAGGACAGGCCATCTGCCTTTGACTCCTCGAGGTTAGAATAGTCATTAGGATCATATTCTGAACAAGAATCAATAGGTTGGGAGCGTATGAGTTTCATTGCATCCAGAATGACACTCAATGCCTTGGTGCCAATTTTGTAAGTCATTGCAGTGTTTAGATTCAAGAGTGGACTACTGCTAGTGCGACACAAAGTAGCTACACAGATCATGGTGTAGATATAACGGGAAAATCGTAAGCATCAGAGTAAAATCAGCAAAGTGGAGCTTGCTGGAATATATGTGCTACTATTGCCGGTATGGCTAGAGAGGCTTCGGATACCGGCTCTCTTCAACTGAAGGTGTGGTACTCTTAATATCGGTGTAACTCTCTAAGGCGACACAGCTCCCCGCATTTCCTAGCTATTCTTATAGGATTCAAGTGGGCAGGCCACTACATATCCTATTCCTATGTTTACGAAATCCTACGAATCAAAGAGGCCCGAAGAGTTCAAAGTGTCCATCACAACCGACCATATAGACCTCTACACTGCAAATTTCCCTGCTCATCTTCACTACAAGGAACATACTGTACTACTATCATACTCCCTCCGTTCCAAAATATAAGTCTTAGTAGAGATTTCCACTATGGATCACATATAGATGTATCCAGATACATTTTAGAGTGTAGATTCACTCATTTTGCTCCATATGTAGTCCATGGTGGAATCTATACAAAGACTTGTATTTAGGAACGGAGAGAGTACTTATTAAAGAAGAATAGAAGAGGAACATGCTAAAGAAGAGCAAGCAGATTTTGGATAATAAAATGTTCGTTGTGCAGTGCCCACACATGATGAACCAGAGCGCATTAAGAATGCAACTCCCTGCTGTCTCTCGACCATTTCAGGCGGTTGGATGAAGATTCTACGTCTCCTAACCCTTATTCTTCCTCGTCTCTGATTCTTCCCATACAGAACACCACACGGGCCGCCGGCCGGACCACCGGCCCCCACCGTATGTGTTCCTCCACCACTCCCACCCCCACCCCCGCCCCCACCCACATCGAGTTTTCTTTGTTCAGTGAGGCCCCACCACCGCCCCCCACAACCACCGTCCCCACCTGAGCCCCTTCCTTCGCATTGGCGAACTCCGGTTAGCTCTGAAAAATCGACTGACCCAATTTTGAAATTTAGTCTATTGTGATTTAACTAGTGTGGAATATAAAAGGGGAAAACCATAAGCATTGGGAGTATAGTGTTGAGCGTGCCATGGCGGATCTGAAGGTGCAAACCGGACAAAGGCAACTTCGCAACCAGTGTTTGCTTTCAACTATCAAGTAATTGATGGACAGGAAATCAGAGTAAAGCAGTGGCGATCTATTTTCTTGCTGCAATAAATAAGTTGAGCAGATACTAAAGAGTACCGCCTCTGGTGCGGCGTCGTGCATGCATCTGTTGAGAATTTGACGGTGCTACGGTAGTGATGGCTGTCGGCAGCATGGAAGAAGATCTAGGAGGGTAGACGGTGGCAGCGGGGCGCGGTGGAGGAGACGGTCGTACGAGCGGCGCCGGCAAGGTGGACAACGGCGGGGATGAAGCGAGAGGACGGGATGCAAGGATCCCGGTCCGAAACCGTGGATGAGAGAGGTCGATCTCTTGTAATGGGCAGCAGCGTCGGGGTATCAGCTCCAGCATGGTGGAGGAGGACGGCGATGGATGGGGTGGCGGACAGAGGAGGCTGTGGTGGAGAGGGCGTTTTGGTGCCCACGGAGTACGAATGGGGAAATGGAGGTAGAGAGGAAGGGGGGAACCATGTCTTCAGGGCGCACTTGTCTCAAATGCGAGGAAATTTACAAACTTAGCCCCTGAGGGAGTCCTGGACTAGGGGGTGTCCGGACAGCCGGACTATCATTATCCGCCGGACTCCAAGACTACGAAGATACAAGATTGAAGACTCCGGCTCGTGTCCGGATGGTACATTCCTTGGCGTGGAAGGCAAGCTTGGCAATACGGATATGTAGATCTCCTACCATTGTAACCGACTACTGTAACCCTAGCCTCCTCCGTGTCTATATAAACCGGAGGGCTTTAGTCCGTAGGACAACATACATTACAACAATCATACCATAGGCTAGCTTCTAGGGTTTAGCCTCCTTGATCTCGTGGTAGATCTACTCTTGTACTACCCATATCATCAATATTAATCAAGCAGGACGTAGGGTTTTACCTCCATCGAGAGGGCCCGAACCTGGGTAAAACATCGTGTCCCTCGTCTCTTGTTACCATCCGCCTAGACGCACAGTTCGGGACCCCCTACCCGAGATCCGCCGGTTTTGACACCGACATTGGTGCTTTCATTGAGAGTTCCTCTGTGTCATCACCAATAGGCTTGATGGCATCTTCGACCAACGACGCTGTCCCGGGTGAGACTTTTCTCCCCGGACAGATCTTCGTATTCGGCGGCTTCGCCCTGCGGGCCAATTCACTTGGCCATCTGGAGCAGATCGAAAGCTATGCCCCTGGCCGTCAGGTCAGATTAAGCTTAAACTTCACGGCCGATGTCCGCGGAGACTTGATCTTCGACGGACTCGAGCCACAGCCGAGCGCGCCACACTATGACGATGGGCATGATCCAGCTCTGTCGCCGAGCAAAGGTGCCTCGGTGGCGCTGACACGGATCAGCTTCGCCATTAGCCCGAGCCGATCGCCCAGACGAGGCGGTGGGTAGACGCCGCCAGGGGCTTCAACATCCACGGCGATGGAGCCAACACCAATCTTGTCCCCACGAAACTTCGTGATTCCGAGGCGCCGGACTCCTTGCCGGACTCAACCTCCCGCGCCCTACCAATCGATTCGGATTGGGCGCCGGTTATGGAATTCACCGCCATGACATCTTCCAATGCTTTTCGGCGATATCTTGAATTCATTAAAGCATCTCTCGTTATCGGAGAGTCCCGGCCGGATTATGGCGGGATGGTTGGGATACGGACGACGAAGAAATTCAGAGCCCACCCACCACCCACTTTGTAGCCACTGCCGACGATCTAACCGACATGCTAGACTACGATTCAAGACATCGACGCTATGGACGACGATGCCGGAGATTTAACAGAACCAGCGCCTACTGTGGCACCGAAGGCCACCTCCATATGACGATACATGGTGGATACCCCAAAAGAAGGGATGGCGAAGAAGCGGCGGAGGCGCACTCTTTAAAGAAGCAGCCCAAACGTCGGCGCGGCGGCGCTGTCTAAATCCCGCCACAAAGAAGAATGGAGATTCCGCACAGAGATAATAACACTCCGAGAGCGCCAAGACAATCCCTCCAAAGAAGACTCAGCACAGAGGATGCGTAGCAAGCCCCACGAGAGGGCGCGGACGAAGGGGTTGAGGATGATAACTACATGCCTCCTCCGAAGACGGCAAGCCTCAACGATGATGAATACGCTGCACTGAGGATCCGTCAAACAAGAGCGCTTCAAGCGCAGGCTTATCGCCACAAAGAAACAGCCTAAAGAAAAGCAGCAACAGCTCCAAGCTGATCAAGACCTGCTGCCGATCGATGGATGAGAGGTCCTCGCGTCAAGAGTATAAACTCGAACGCCCTCAAAAGTTACCCAAGATGCAAGCTGCTCCCGAATAGAGGAGGAAGCATACATACCTCCATCACCAGCGACGATATGGCTGACCGACCACCCCGTGGTCGTGACAGAGGCATCCAGCCCCCAGCCAAAACCATACCCCAAAGACGCTCCAAAAGTACGGCCAAGAGGGAACGCTACCGGACTTGTGAGACATATTGAGGACAAAGCAAGGCAATCCAGATCCATCTATGGATCACGTGGGCGCCCTACGACCCACGCATTTAATACCGTCGCGCGGATACAATAACTTCGGCCGGGCGAACACAGCGAGCAGTGCTCTCTCGAGCTGCGCCACGATATCGCTCAATACAGGGCGCCAGACACCCTCTATGCTTCACTAATGAAGTAATGGATCATCGATCCCGAAGGGTTTAAACCCAGAACATCGAATCTTACGATGGCACAATAGACCCAGCGTGTGGATCAAGACTATCTTCTCCACATCCATATGGCCCGCGTGACGATCTCCACGCCATCAAGTACCTCCCACTCAAGCTTAAAGGACCAGCTCGGCATTGGCTTAACAGCTTGCCCAGAGAGTCAATTGGGTGTTGGGAAGACCGAGGCCGCATTCCTTGATAACTTCCAAGGCACATATGTGCGACCACCGACGCCGATGACCTAAGCCACATCATTCAGCAGCGACGAATCGCCGGACAATTACGACACGGTTCTTGACGAAGAAAAATCAAATCGTCGACTGTCCGAAAGCAGAGGCCCTTGCAGCCTTCAAACATAACATCCGGGACGAATGGCTAGCCCGGCACCTGGGGCAGGAAAAGCCGAAATCCATGGCAGCCCTCACATCGTTAATGACCCGCTTTTGTGCGGGAGAGGACAGCTGGCTAGCCCGCAGCAACAATCTCCGTAAAAATTCTAGCAGTCCGGATACTAAGGACAACAACGGCAGGTCACGTCGAAACAAAAACAAGCGCCGAATTAACGGCGACGATAAGGAGGATACGACAGTCATTGCCGGATTCCGAGGCTCTAAACTCGGTCAGCGGAAGAAGCCATTTAAAAGAACCACTCCGGGTCCGTCCAATCTGGACCGAATACTCGACCGCTTATGCCAGATACATGGCAACCTCTAAAAAGCCAGCTAACCACACCAATAGATATTGCTGGGTGTTCAAGCAGGCCGACAAGTTAATTGCCGAAAACAATGACAAGGGGCTAAACAACGACGATGAGGAAGAGACCCGGCCGCCGAACAACAGAGGACAAAAGGGTTTTCCCCCACAAGTACGGACGGTGAATATGATATACGCGACCCACATACCCAAGAGGGAGAGGAAACGCGCACTAAGGGACGTCTATGCGATGGAGCCAGTCGCCCCAAAGTTCAACCCATGGTCCACTTGTCCGATCACTTTCGATCGAAGAGACCATCCGACCAGCATACGCCATGGCGGATTCGCCGTATTGGTCTTAGACCCAATCATCGATGGGTTCCACCTCACGAGAGTCCTGATGGACGGCGGCAGCAGCCTAAACCTGCTTTATCAGGATACAGTGCGCAAAATGGGCATAGACCCATCAAGGATCAAACCTACAAAGACAACCTTTAAAGGTGTCATACCAGAGTGGAAGCCAACTGACAGCTCACCACACCGAAGTGGTCTTCGTATCCCGGATAATTTCGGGCGAAGAGTTAATCTTCGACATAGTCCCGCTTCGCGGCGGCTATCACGCTCGCTTTCGGACGAACGCGCTTGCCAAATTCAACGCGTTGCCGCACTATGCATACCTAAAGCTCAAGATGACAGCCCTCGTGGAGTCATCACGGTCAATGGGAATACGGAACGCCCTCCGAATGGAGGAACATACAGCGCTCTCGCGCGAAGTATAGAGCAGCCTTCTAAGGCATTTCGAGTCCGCCGTTAAACGGCCGGATACAGCAAAGCGCCCCGAGCAATGCCAACCAAGACCACTGGCGCGATCGAGCACGCCAGAGCGATGCGGCCCCAACCCTCGCCCGCGTATGGTCGCAAGAATAACACTCCGCGTACATCATTACGCTTTGGAGATACCATGGGCACAAGGGAGGGGGCACGATCGCAACGGACCCAGAGTGTGGTTCGACCACACCGGGGGCTCGCAAATGTGCCCCTCTTTTTTTATCTTTCTTCTTTTTTGTACACAGGACTCTGTTAACCAGAAGCCCTGTCCGGCGGTGCACCTGCCGAACTCATGATGCAACAGTCAGGGACTAAAGAAGGCCGCGACGAACACTCAGGTCGTCTCAATTACGAGCATTAAATTCGATTATATACACCAAGTCTGCAGCTCATCCCTAGAGGGGGACATGTTTATTTAGTCCAAAACCCTTGCCTACCGCACTATTTGTATCAGTCCGCTCTACTAGCAGACTTTCTTTAATAAATAATGCAGCACCTCTTTATTGCAATTGCATTATCTTTTATATATATGTTCATTACATGACATCTTGCACCCGTATATTTTGGTACAGCTGAATACGCCAGGGGCTTCTGTTCCCCAAATTATGGTGTGATAAAGTCCGAACACTTTCACAAGTGCGGCACCCCGAACTTATAGCATTATATGAATCGGCTCGAATCATGTCTTGGGTCAATAGTTGGGTTTGCCTCGCTCCCACGCTCGGTGCCTTACATTCCGCTCGCTGGCTAAGGTGGCACTGGAGAACCATCTGCGATTGCGCCTGGTTGAGCCGGGTTAACGCCTCAGTGGAGAAAGCTAAAACTGACTGGCATGATAAGGCGAGAGACTGGTCGCTGTTCGAGAGGTTTTTTCGGGTCCTTAAAGACTCACGCCGCTTCAAGCGAAGCTCCGGATAATGTCCGATGAAGGCGTGGATAGCGCCCCGGGTTCGGTCTTCCGAATACCAGGGGCTTCGCCGAAATTTAAAATTATAGAATTCTATGGCTAAGTGAGAGTGTTCAAGCACTATAAGTCTGGTTGCCTTGTTCGTTGTGTTGAGCGCCTCCCTCGATGGACCCAACAATGGGAACAAGAGTGCTCATGTTTATCCCGAACACCCCAGCACTCATGGCTTGGGGGCTGAAGCCAACGACTTGCCATCTCTCAGACTTTACAAACGGCCGCACAGAAGGTAATATTTTAAATTAAACAAGCGTTGCTCATGGCGCATATGAACGAAGTTTTCAGCGCATGTGATAAATAAACAGCGAAGTTCACTCAAAGATTACATTTCGAGCACTCATCTGCAATATCGCAGGCTCCCTTCAGACAATTTTATAATACTTCTCCGCATGCGATACTCCTTGCCCGGGCGCGGTGGGTCCGTGAGAAGCTTCTCGCATCCAATTTGCCCCATTGCACCTTTATGCGGGCGAGGGCCCGACGAGCGCCTTCAATACAAAGCGGAGCGCTGACTACATCCAGCCTGGGCATGCATCCACCAGCCGCCGACTAGGCCAAAGTAGCTCCTGTGCATGGCCTGTCCAGCCACACCGGACTATGAGGCCCTTCATGGCCTCCTCACCTACCTTAGGAGTTCGACCAGCTGCTTCACCGGTCGCTTGGGGGCACTGGATGGCCGGCCTCAACAGATCGAGACCGAAGACCTTCTCCGTCGAGCTCCCCTCCTCACCACGATAGAATGCGGCGGCATCAGATGCACTACGCGGCAGATCTGCAAACGCCCCTGGAGAGCTCCGAATTCGGGTAAGTGTCAGGTAGTTCACATTAACATGCCTGCTTTGCATGAAAAATGCCTTACCCGCCGCTATCTTCTTTATATCTTCAACCTTCTGAAGGGCCTTATTGGCCTCGGCCTTAGCGGACTTGGCACTTTCGAGAGCTGAGGCAAGCTCGGACTCTCGAGTCTTGGAGTCACGCTCCAAACTCTCATGCTTTTCCATGAGGGCCTGGAGCTCTTGCCGAACTTCCGCCACCCTTGCCTCTTGTTTTTCTCGCTGCCTGCTCATGTCAAGACTGCTGCTCGCCACGGACACAGCCTCCTTCGTGGCTGCCACCTCATTAGTGGCCCCCATTACATTACATATTATCCTTGTTAATTTTATTTGCAACCAAAATCCTTTTCTCAGAAGGTACTTATTCAAAGAGGTGTTACTCACCTTCTTTTCCTCGAGCTGCTTTTTGCATGGCCGAGCTCTTGCTCGGACCGCCGAGATCCTTCTTCAAGATGTCAACCTCCGCCACAAGGCTGCAGAGGTCAGCAGCGAGCTGCAAACCCATATTGACATATTTTAGGCAACCCTACGATAGCTTGTTAGATCCTTAGTCCGCTTTTCTTTCCAACAATCAACTAAGCATCGTGGGCTACCGTCTATGCGCGTATTACATTACATAATTTTAACTTCTTACCTCAAAGCCCGTTAGAAGGCTGCTGCAGGCTTCGGTCACCGCTCTTGGCGAGCTGAACCTTTCAATCACCGCACTCATGATAGTGCGGTGTTCTTCCTCGATGGAAGCGCCTTTAAGCGCCCAACAGTTATCCGGCGCCCGGTTGGGCGGAGGCCGCCGGCCACGGTCTTGCCCTTCTTTTGAAGGGGCCGCTTGCGGACTCGAACCACTACGGGTTCCGGCGTAGAGTCCGCACAAAGTCCGGAGGTTGCCCGACGGCGCCCCGAGCCTCCTCCCGATGGGTCCTCTCGATCCCACCTCGGCGCCCTCGCCGACGCTGGGGGTAGAGGCAGTCGGATGGAATTCACATCCGACGAGGCTAAACGACCCGCCGATGAGTCGGGAAGATCGCCACCGCCGGACTACGGACAAAATGCGGCGTTAGAAGGATACTACGTGACATGAAAGGTACGGCATATAAATGATCCGAATACTTACGATCCTGTTGGACGCCTCGCCCTTGAGGCCACTCATCCTCGCCAACGCTGATGTTAGCGAACCGTCCGGGGATAGTTCTCCCCTCTTGACCTTCGCCTCCCGATTGGGGAAGTTTCTCTTCTTCTCTCCTCCTCCGGAGAGAATACCTCCTCGCCTTCGGGGAGGAGTCTCGCCATCGTCAGATGCCGATTGCGGAACTCTTTCGAGTCCCCGCGCCACCTTTTGGTTTTCTTCTCCAAAGACCACGCGCGGTGCCGGAACCAGCAGCCCCTGCGGCGGGCGCCCACTGGTCTTCGGCATGGGAGCCAGCCGATGAGCAGCTTGGCCTTCTCCATCCATTCCTGCCAAAGGAAGAGGCAGAATGAAACCTCACTAGAGTCAATCTAATTATCACATGTGTCCCGTGAATGGGTTGAATCACTTACCTCGCCGGTTGACATCGCGAGCTGAATCATGATCTTCCGTCGCAGATGCGGGGCTTTGGCGCCTTTGAACAGCACCCTCCAGCGCCTTCAGATGTTGTATCAAGAGCCCGCTTAGCACTCGGGTGTTGTTCCGGATTGAACTCCCACAAATTGAATGCCCGTTTGGCATGGGAGGATCCGCTGGATGAGCATGACTTGGACCACGCCGACGAGCCCGAGCCTATTGCTCACCATCTTCTTGATGCAGGCTCAAGTCCCGCCACCTCCATCGGATTGCCCAACCGCAAGCCCTTCTCTTTCGTGAGGTGAGCTGCGGGGATACCAGATCTGAACTTGGGGCCGCCGCCCATGTGGGTTTGCGCGCTCGGTGATGTAGAACCACCCCGATTGCCACCCCTTGACGGAGTCCACGAAGGTCCTTCGAGCCAAGGGACGCTGGGCAATTTGCCCAACATGGCGCCCACATTCCGCTTATGCGTTCTTCACAACCTTCGCTTGACGTTGAAGGTCTTGAGCCATAGGCAAGTGGGGCTGGATGCGAGGAAGGTTTCGCATACCACGATAAACGCCGAGATGTTGAGGATGAAGTTCGCACCGCATCGTGGAAATCCAGGCCGAGTAAAACATGAGCCCCTGGACAAATGGATGGAGGGAAAGCCCAATTGTGGAGGAAGTGGGGAGGAAGACGACCTCTCATGAGGCCTGGGGTAGGGATGAGCTGCCCCTCGTCGGGCAGCCGATGCGCCGATATCGCCGAAAGGTATTCGCGCCGCAAGAAGCTGGTGATGTCCTCCTCCTTAGCGGTGGAGGCCAACCATTTACCTCCCGCTCCGGACATATTCGGAGAAGGTCGAGGCGAGATGCGCGAGCTCGGGCGTTGGAGCTTGAGTTCGCTGGATGGATAAGCAAAGGAGGAAGAAGGCGTATGTGAGAAGGTGAATCCTTATCCCTTATATATAGGCGGACAAAACTATGCGTCCCCCACCAGCCTGGTAAAACTCGCTTATCTCCCAAGCGCCACCATCAATGGCGCGGTTGGGTTACCCACGCACGTATTGATGAGAATCCCGGAATAAGGGGAACACGATCTCGCTCGACAAGACGTGCTAAGGAATCGCTTCGCTAAACGTACGAGGTGGTATAGTAAAAAACGATTCAAACAAAGGCTTGGTTGCGGTGTGATGTCTCGCCGCATAATACGTCAGCAGATTGAGCTAAGTGTGCATTTTATTCTCTTTACGGTGGAATGTGGAATTTATTTTGCAGAGCCGGACGCTATCCTGGTGTTCATGATCTTCTCGATTATTCAAGGAGGAACCCGCCTTTGCAATGCCAAACATTATGCGCTACCGGACTTATCGTCATTGAAGACTGGTTCAGGGGCTACTGAGGGAGTCCTGGACTAGGGGGTGTCCAGACAGCCGGACTATCATTATCCGCCGGACTCCAAGACTACGAAGATTCAAGATTGAAGACTCCGGCTCGTGTTCGGATGGTACTTTCCTTGGCGTGGAAGGCAAGCTTGGCAATACGGATATGTAGATCTCCTACCATTGTAACCGACTGTAATTCCTAGCCTCCTCCGGTGTCTATATAAACCGGAGGGCTTTAGTCCGTAGGACAACATACATTACAACAATCATACCATAGGCTAGCTTCTAGGGTTTAGCCTCCTTGATCTCGTGGTAGATCTACTCTTGTACTACCCATATCATCAATATTAATCAAGCAGGACGTAGGGTTTTACCTCCATCGAGAGGGCCCGAACCTGGGTAAAAACATCGTGTCCCTCATATCTTGTTACCATCCGCCTAGACGCACAGTTCGGGACCCCCTACCCGAGATCTGCCGGTTTTGACACCGACAGCCCCCGTTTCAAATTTCCTACATCACAGCATTATTAGTCGGTTGGGGATAGGAGGGTAATCTCGATACATCAATATTTGTCGATTTAGAGTTTGTTTTTGCGCCCATCGTATGAATCGGGAGGAGTCGATTTCGGCCGAGGACACACTGTGTTTTGGTGCCCACCGTGTATGAATCCGGGTGAGAGGCGGTTATGTCACGTTTGGGTGAAATTACAAACCTACCCCTATCGAAACCTATAGAAATCGAGCAGATAGGCTTTGTGTGGCAGGGATAGGCAGTAGTAATTTCCATCTCGTAGATTTTGTTTCGGGCAGTTACTGTGACTTCCCCCGCTTCGTTCAAATTTTGCAGAGTGCATATTTACCGTGCCAACTCAATTCGAATCCTGTTAGTATTCTATTTGTTTTCGGGCAGGTCCATTTTCGATTGGAATAAAATTCTAGATACATCATTTTTTATATATACTTTCAAAAGCACAACAAAGAATTCTGCTCCTTTATATGTACAATATGATTTACGAATACAATGATCTCGAAATCATAAGGTTGAATTCAAAAAATTTAAACCAAATTATGTTCTACTAAAATGTATGGATCAGTAATATCTACATATTAAATAACATAGATGCGTGTGAATTCATAGGAGTATACATGTTTGATAGATCAATATTGGTTCGAGTATGGATTACATGTATCATCATCTCGAATTCAAATATTTGAATCCCTTTTATGTTCACTCCTTTCACCCCCATCTCTCTCGCATGCATGCTCCTTCATGTAGCTATCACTCTCTTTTCTCCAGCTCACCCGCACGCTCACTTCATGTTTCTCCTATCCTCGCAGACATGGTCTCTCGACATCTCCCTTGAGAAGTGTCACACTCTCCCTATCATTATACATTACACGATTTTCATTATCTCTCACGTCTCTACCATTCTCTGGTATCACTAGGTACCTAAGTTTTCTTTTTCACCGCCACACACACAGTCTCCACTCGTCTTCACTTTGTGTTTCTCTCTATGGGATTCTCTCACACACCCTATATGTCTCTAGATATGACTCATACCACTAAAATTACTCTCTCTCTCTCTCCTGTAGACACAACATTTGTTGTGGTCTCCTTTTGTCTCCATCCTGCATCGACATTATTCATTTGTTTACCGATCGCACAAACTCCCCTCTCTCTCTCTCACACACACACAACACCTGCTTCCACTCCCCTTCCCGACTACCATCTCTCTCACACACACACAAAAATCTCGCTTTCGCACCCCCGATTCGTATTTCTCCCACAAACATTTATCGACTAGCCTCTAGATAGGTTTATACACCCGCACACTCGTGCTTCCACTATCCCATACATGTCTCTCTCCCGCTCCTTGTATCTATGTAAATTTTTCTTCCCTTCTTGAGACATGCCCTCTCGAACATGCACACACACACTATCGCCTCATTTTAAGATGATACCTCTCGCACACACACTCTTTGTGTCCTTGTCACAGATGCAATCCGTCCTCCTCCTCTCTCCCTCTCTCTCACACACACACACACACATGGGCTTTTTGCAACAACTAGCAAGATGCCCATGCGTTGCACGGAACATCAAGATGCATTTGTATGAGTAGTTTATCTTGTGGGAGAAAAGGATGAACGAGGGAAGGCCTTATTTGCAAATGTGGAGAGGGGTGTTGGTATCTTTTTGCCAAATTGACATAGTTTCCTTCCTATCCATCAGATATAGATCGGATGGCCTATATTGCAGGATGGCAGGCACACGATCATCATCGACTATGCTTTTTATAAGAGTAGGGATAAAAATAGAGTTGGTGATGATGGTGGGCCTGCCATCCTGCAATATAGGCTGTCCGATTTATATCTGACGGATAGGAAGGAAACTATGGCAATTTACTCGCACTCCTCTCAACATTTGCAGATAAGACCTTCCCACATTCATCCTTTTCTCCCACAAGATCTTGATATTCCATGCAACGCACAGGCATCTTACTAGTAAGAGTAGAAATTGGACATATACCACTTCTCGAATCTTGAAACCAACAACATTCCTCCCTTATCTCATCAAAACCGCCAAAGGAATATATTTTGAGTGAAACATAACATATTTTTAGTGATATACATATTTCAAAACTAAACTGTTTTTCTATCAAATCGGTGAATATGTATTAATCTACTATGATCGTGTGGCAACGCATCGGCACATTGCTAGTAGTTATTATATTTCTTTGGACACCAGACAAACGGTGGAGTACATATACAAAGAGAAGAGGCGCACGCACGCAGTCGGTCTCTCGCTGTCTCGCACACATGAGAGTTATGTAAAGGCATCGTTTACAAATAAACCCTAAAACCCTAGGTGAACGATTGCTGCATGCGCGGGTACCGGGTATGTGGTGGAGCGCACCTTTGTAGGAATAGTCATCTCGCGTGATAACTTGATCTGTAGGGGTTGATGGTTGGGACCACATGTGAACGACTTGGAGGCGGTGGCTCACCAGTTGACATAGGTCGAGTAGCCACGTTTAAAATATCATTTTTTAGTGGGGTTAAGAGTTATGATTTTCAATGGCGCGTTATAAGTACTAATTAGTTTTTAGAACGATTGGTATGGAGCAAAAATGGAATTCATAACTACTACTACGTACCTCCTTGGCGTATGGTTGTATGGGTTTATGTTGCGAGATGTTGAATCTAGTAGTTCTAGGGCAAATACTATGGTTTAGATGTTGGTTTTCAGTAATGAAAATCGGAAGGGGGAAACCCTTCTTTGATAAAATAAACTACTACCTCCATTCTGGTTTACTAGTCCCCATTGTATTTTGGGTCAAAGTTTGTCCACGAATTTTACTTGTAAAATGTGAATGGAAAACGAGATTTTTTATACCCAAACAGAAAAGCACTCGAGGGAGTGATTGCTCTGACACGGACGCGACCTCTCATAGCGCATGCATTGAACCGGCACGCGGGCCAAGAGGGCCCCACTCGCTGCAGGCCCGGCTGAACACGCCTCCTTGCCGCATGCAACCGGCTTCAGACTGCCCCGCCTGCCTTCGTTGAATCCGTGCATGTGCCAGAAACACATCCTTCCGCGAGCCGGCCGGCATTTTAGAACACAAAAAAGGACCAAAATATAATTAATTACGCATGGTCTTGACTTGTTGTGCTCGCACTGGTAGTAGGAACTAGAGCTTTTTCCTTATTTATAACTCTCCTCACATTTTTTTGGCTTTGAAGTGAATCATGGTTGTGGACATCTATGAATGTGCAGATATCTGTGAACATGAGTTTGATGTGGAAGTTGAACTTGGAATGTCGGGCTTGCGCATGAAATATACCATGTCCAATGCTTCATCTGTTATTGTTTGGAAAATAATTGTTGTTATTACATGACCCAAAAAAATATTTTGTGCCACATCAGTAGATGCACGGACATCACAAAAGGCATGCTGACTGGATAAACATTTGAACCTAGCTATTATGAAGGAAATTTTGTATTGATAACAGTTTTAGATAGTAGGAGACGCCTAGCCTGCTCTGCCTCTACTAGCTTATTTCTGGCTTCTTCCATCTCTTCTTTGGCTTGGGTGAAGAGAGCATCTGATTGCTCCTTTTGCTTCTTCAGGAACTCAGCTACATTCTCAAGGGTTGCCACATGCTTTCTTTCAGCCTTTACCAGAGCCATGAGGACACAAACAGCTGATGACTCCACCTGGCTTGTGTGTAATCTAGCATCATCTGGGAATTTGCACCTTGTGTCTAATCCAGCATCATTAGGGAACTGGCACCTTGTGTGTAATCCAGCCTCATTTTGGAAACATGATCTCGAGGTTGACCATACTTCCCTCCTCGCAGGAACTGCATCCTGACATGAAGTTACTTCTGTTTTAGATCAATACTCAGAGCAACCCAGATCCATTTAGTAGAACCCGGATAAACAGGACTCAGAGAAGTGAATTCAAAAGGAAAAAAAATAGAAAAACAAACTACAAGGTGAGAACACCCACTTCCTACATCAAGCTAAAAACGAAAGCATTAGGACGATTAAGACTCTTCTTATTACACATCGAAGAACACGAGGCTAAGAGAAACAGAAACTACAACATATACACATCGAAGAACACGAGGCTAAACAAAAGTAATTGAAAGGGTGTTACTTACCAAAGCTCTCCTTACAGGTTCGGTGTAGCTCCTCTTTAACTTGCCACTCTCCTTGAAGATGTCCCCAATATCCCGTGTTTGGTCTTCATTGCTCCTCTGCATGTTCGCACTTGTGGTTTTAAAATCTCAACATGGCAAGAAAAATATACTACAAGTAATAGTCGTGCATCTTGTGGGCAACATTAAAGCACTCCTCTGCCATGTTAGAGCATCTCCAACAGAATCGCAACGCACGGCGCTATAAAAAAGCGTTTACAGTGATGAGATCAAGAAGTAGAGATAGAGAGTAGAGACTATAGAGTAGAGGATAGTTCTCAGCATAGATAGATAAACATAGATAATTCAACTACTCCTCATCGTCCGACTCCTCCTCGGTGATGTCCTCCTCCGACGTCTGACTGTAGGCGTGAAGATACCGATCGTTGTCAGATTCCCAGGGTGATGCTGCTCCTAGCCTCATGTTGAATTGAGCATCCGCTTTTCGCCTACGCTTGTCCACGCAATAGGCGGCTTGCTCCGCCCTCCTCTTCTCCCTCTTCGCCTCCTTTGCGCGTAGAACTTGCGCTCGTTGATGATGTCATGTGCGAAGCATTGGCACAACAATGCCATGGCTTCCTTGTCCATCTCGGTGATGCCGAGGTGGTGCTCCCGCCTATGGTTGTCGTGACAATCCTCGTCGGTGATAAGCCGTGGCAGAGGCGCGAGCTCCTGCACCCGCTCCCGCGTCGGCATGTTGGGGAAGTTCAATGTTCTATGAGGCCACCAGAGGCGCCATGCCGCCGCTCGTACATGCGGCCGGCCTCGTTGGCGGTGTCGAAATTGCCAAGGCCGAGGCGCATCCCGCGGAACCGGATCTTGGCGGAGAAGCCGACGGAGGGGCGCGCGCGGACACCGTGGTATCCCCAAGTTTCCCGGCGACACGGCGGCATGGTGGCACGGTGGCGGCAAGGCGAGAAAGACCGGGGAGAGAGCGGTGGCGAGGCACAGAGCATGGAGAGGGCGGTGGCAAGGCACAGAGCGGTGGGAGGGCGTTGGATTTTATAAAGCGCGTCGGACGCCGCGCGCCAAAACTAGCGCACGCCCGGCCGCTTTTTCCCCCGCGCGCGCGATCCTTTCCTGACATCCCTTCTATCTCTATTGTTATATTTATTTTATATTTATTATTTATCGCTACTTCTCTACTCTCTAGTTTTTTTTCTCTACTCTTATAAAAAACAGAGTTGGTGATGATGGTGTGTCTGCCATCCTGCAATATAGGCTGTCCAATTTATATCTGACAGATAGGAAGGAAACAATGGCAATTTTGCAAAAAGATACCCACACCCCTCTCCAGATTTGCAAATAAGGCCTTCTCTCGTTCATCCTTTTCTCCCACAAGATAAACTACTCATACAAATGCATCTTGATGCATGCAACGCATGGGCATCTTGCTAGTTCTAAAAAACATTCCATCATTTGCCACACTACTGGTTGCAGATGAAGAACCTACCCAAGCATAGCACGATACAGGAGCGATGCATAATTACAAGCTGATATTCTGTTGGACAATGGAGGCTATAACCAATTACTTTTACGGGAACAATAGCAACCAGGAAACTTGAAGGGTAGGTATGAACAAAATTGGAACTGCACATGTACTGCTAAGTGATTCAATACACACATTACCAATCGAGGAGGAGAAATGGTCGCGGCGGCCTCTGTGCATCATGGTCGGCAACGGGAGTCAGTTCATTGTCCATGACGGTGGTGCTTCTGCGCTTGGCGTCGGCTTTCGAGAAGCAGATCCGAGACCGTGGAAGACGGTGCCGGGGAAGAGGCTCCTTGTACGATGACGACGGTGGACCGGCTCCAATGCGGTGTACGAGGTCGTCGATGGGGCAGATGCACTGCTGTGGATGAGTGTGGTGATGTAGAAGGGGAGGAGCATGAAGGCTGTGGTGCCATGGAGAAGTCTATTTTACATGGGGATAGAAAATGGGGAGTATTCAGGTGTACTACTCTGGATGCCAGGGTGGGGTTGGCTGGGTAGGGTGAACCTGAAGTTACGAAAACAGACCCCCTACCAAGCGTAGGCCTGATGGTAACTTCCCACTACTCGAATCAGGGTCGTGGAAGATTTTCCCGCCGACTTCAAAATTTTGTGACACTGAACTCCCTGTGTGGCGTGTTGGGTGATTCGGCTAGGCAACTAGCCAGTAGTACTACTAACTACTAGTACTCCCTCCGTTTTTATTAACTCTGCATATTAGGTTTGTCCGAAGTCAAACTTCCTAAAGTTTGACCAAGTTTATAGAAAAATATAAACATTTACCATAACAAGTAATTATGATGTGAAAGTACATTCAATAATGAATCTAATGGTATTTATTTGTTATTGTATATGTTAATATTTTTTTATAAACTTTCTGAGAGTTTACAAAACTTGACTTTGACCAATGCTAATACGCGGACTTAAATAAAAACGGAGGGAGTACACATTTGTTTTCTTTGTTTATAGTGAATTAATCATTTGTTGAGATTGTGAAATAAATATATTAGGGTACTGACTTCGAATGTAATGGTCTATACAATTCAATAGTTACAATCATTGTCAAATTCCAAGATGTATATGAGGTCTATAATACTTCACAACATGCTCAAACTCACATAATCCTAGTCAAATGAGAATCTAAACGCATTTCATAGTTATTACTTTGTAGGATGCAACAAAACCAACCATAACTCTACATCATCCATTATAAAATCAACATTTTGAACATATCCCAATGTGTGAATGAAACGTGTAGAGAGAGCTTGCGAAGATGGAGCAGATAGGGAGGGAAAGATTGTATGTATGTGGATGAGAGAGTTGGAGACAAACCTAATGAGAGAGAGAGAGGAAGAAGTTAGGTCTGTGAGAAAGATGGAGACATGTAATATACGTGAGATGTGTGTGCATCCGGATTCTGTACACGTGGAAAGAGAAGAGACAACAGGTTTGATGAGAGAGCTGGAAAAACATGGACGAGAGGGGAAGGATCTCGTGGGTTGAGGGATTGATAATTTTGTGCGGGGGAGAGAGGGATTGGTAATTTTGTGCAGGAGAGAGAGGATGGGGGAGGAGTCAGTCAGCCGTCGTCACATCATCCTGCTTCCAAATGGCCCCGCATTCTCTAACGCAGTGTGGTTGCCGTCTTTGATCTCCTCGATGCCCTCTTTGAAGATTGAGGTGTTGTGCATGCTGGGGTGCAGAGAAGCACAAGCGAGAGTGGTCGCCATACAACCTTGGATGGGGATGAATTGTGTGCTCGGGGGAGGGTGTGTGTGTGTGTGTGCTGTGTGTGTGTGTGTGTGTGCGTGCGTGCATGTGTGTGTGTGTGTGTGTGTGTGTCAGATATTGAGAGAAAACAAACCTAAGGACAGAAATGTGTGTGTATGTGACGGAAAGCTACATGCTAAACAGGGTATTCACGAAGAGATTGTGCGTGCGAGATAGAGAGCGATGTGCAGGCCTTGAGGTGGGCAGGGGCTGGGTGAGGGTGTCAAAATGTGCGCGTTGATGCATGTGTTACATGCAATCATGCGAGGGACGGACGAATCGAGAGAAATTGTTATTGGTCTATAGATGCTCCTCTCTCTCTCTCTCTCTCTCTCTCTCTCTCTCTCTCTCACACACACACACAAGTAAAATAGAAGACTATTCTCTCATGTATGCACAACATATCGGCATCTGTCTATGTCTCACTCATGCATGATCATTTGCACATTCACACCTCTCTATGTCTCTATCACACACACACCGTCTCCACATCGCCCTTCCGCCACAACACACATATGGACACATACACACGTTCTCTCTCAGTCACACACAAACAATCAGTATTAAAAAAACTAGGGCGCACCTAAAACTTCCAAATCCAAATAAACACGAACTGGAGCTAAATTCAAATATATGAAAATATTGTAGCGTCAAGAACTTTTCCAGGAAAAAAATGTTGAGTAATATTCGGGGATTGTTTTCACACACACAAAAAGGTTTGGTGCATGTCCTTCGAGCGCGACACGGTGATGCACCGTTCGATCAACTGCGGGGCCGCGGTTCACGCGCTTGCATAGGATTACGTATCGTGGTTGTGGTAACTAATATAAGTGCTACCTCAGTCTGATGTTTACGTGTATTAGTACGGTTTTCATTTAAATTTGACCAACCCTATATAAAACTAAAGTAAGCTCCCATACGCGCACTCATCAATATGTCGCCGCCATTGCGCATGCTGGCGCCTGCCTGCTTCGGCCAACAATTTCTCGCCCATCACCGCCGTGTCGCCGCCATCCCTGTGCCATGAAGCCGAAGGCTCATCCGCTTACGTCGTCTACAGTCCCTCCTCGTGATGCCGCCGCGCTGCCAAGCACGTGAGCAGCTGGTGGAGCTGCGTCTATGCATGCATCGTACAAAGAGGAGGACGAGCGCGTGCTCCAGCACGCCGGCAATGAGGAACTAGTGTGTCACTGTCGTCTCCGCCCGCGCAGAGGAGGCGTGCATGGTGGCTGTCGTGGTGGAAGCCGGTCGTGCCCATGCCGAGCCCGCAAACCGGGTGCGGACGCAAAATCTACCTTCGAGACCTTGGATGCCACATGGATCCTGCAATCTGAAGGAGCAATTTGGGTCAGTCGACTCTTGTGAGTCGTTGGATGCAACATGGATGGCTAGAAGGGCTTCTTCAACCTCCGAAATTGATTCACGGTTCATCTTCGCAGCCCGCCACATGCCTAACCGCCTGCCGCCGTCGCCCCGCCCTCGCCTGAACCGCCTGCCACCGCCATGCTCCCCCCGCCATCCATTTAACCCCGGGCACGATCCATTTTTTCCCGGCGAACTGCATTCCACACTCAACACTCATAAGATAGATCATGGGCACCCTGCCACCCTAATATAGATACTGGGGTAGCTTCCCTGCCATCTTCGTCCTTCGATCTGTCGAACTTCTTTCACAAATCGACTGACCCAAATTATCTTACTAGTACAAACATATTAAGTACAGTAGGAACACGAAGATACGAGCAGTAGTACCAACTGCAAGAAGAACAGTAGTAAGACATAATACTAGTACTACTGTACGCACTAAAGAGTTCAAATAACAAGAAAGAACATAAAGTTCAAATAACGAGAAAGAACATAAACATAGTTCTGCTGGGGTCTCAGCACAACACACCCCTGAAAATAAACTAAGCAACTAGTCTGCTTGATACTGTAGTAGAACCAACATGAGCGATGGCACTGCCACCTTACTCGGAGTCCGAGTCCACGTCCTTGACTTCGTCCTCGTCCCTCTTCCTATTCCTCTTCGCCGACGCTTCTTTGCTTGAACCGGACACTGGGCTCTGCTTCTTCATCCAACCCTTGTAGATATTTAAACAAAGTTACGCATCCATTGCTGCGTATAGGATGTGATCTTCATCTAATGTCTTTGACTCCCATGCATGATGAAACTCGTGGTGAGGTTTCTTCAGTTTAGCGTACGAAGGATCAATCATGGCTGCTGCCAGGGTCAGCATTGAAGGCTGAGAGGAAGACACCAGGCTTGCCTTCTGGAGATCGAAAGGGTTGCCTACAACGAGGCCTATCCGACCCAGGACATCCCTGCCGTTCCTAAAGTGTACAGTAACGAATTTCACTCTTTCGTCCTTGTGGAAGTTCTTAAAATCCTGGCACTCAACATCGGCATAGCATATGTGGTATACCAAGCACACGTTATGTACGCAAACCTACATCACGGCGGGCTTCTTCTTCTCTGCCTCCCTTAGAATCTTCTCTCTTTCCAGGACAGGACTATGGTGTAGTCAACATCTAGCCCAGCGACCCACTCATCCGTTGAACTGTTGAACATGCGTAGGAACCAAGCAAGGCATGCTTTCACCGTCGCAGATCCACGTGTGTAGATGACGATGAACTCATCGCCGGTGATGGCTCTAACCTGGTACTCAGCGGTGACCATGGAGATTTGGGAGGCCATGGATTTTGGAGGAGGGTTAGGAGAAGTTGAACTGGTGTAATGTGAAAGGACGGGACAACTGGGAGTGAACTGTTGTAAGGTACTGTACTAGTAGAAGACGGGGATGAGTAGGGCATACGAACGGCATGGGGTTGATGGCTTGCCCGATGGATAAATGGCTGCAAGCCCCCAAAGAGTTCTCGAGTACTATGCAGGACCCACTAGATGTCATGTCTACTAGACCCATATCATAGGCCTGACGGTATAGCTTCTGCCTGTTTGCACGCCATGCTGGCGCGTGGATGTAACGTCACTTAATTCCATCAACTGTTGCGCCTCCCACAACCTTGGCCTCCCTCGTGCAGTCGACCGGCTATACATGAGCAATTTTTTTGCCTACTCCGCATGCATGATACTCCCTCTGGTCCTTTTTACTTTCGTCAACCATTTGCAAAGTGTTTGACCAAATTTATACTAACAATATCAATATTTTCAATACTGATTAGAATGAGTATAAGAACTATGTTTTATGATGAGTATAAAAAATTAATTTGACATTGTGAATGTTGATACATTTTTCTATAAGTTTGGTCAAAGTAGAGGTACATTGACTTTAGACAAAACATAAATGCACAATGCAGACTAGTTCCTTCGTCCAGGTGCGTGCCATGTCCTATCTTGTCATCACAACAAGGTTAGCTATTAGAGTACTACTACCCCCCTTCTAGTTTAAAGGGCTCAATTCAAAAATTTCACCTACTCTTAGCAAGATAGAGGCGGTGGAATAGTTTTTGTAGTCTGTAAAAGTACTCAACCATTGATGTCGTTCTTCACAGAAAAATGTGTTTACCAATGCATGCATGAACACTAGTTACTCTAACCTCCTCTCTTCTTTAATTCTTTGCCACATCAGCATGTTTGCTATTCCTGTGTGCATGATACCAGCTAAGATACCACCATTATGGCCAGCCTTAATCATCGCATGCATTAATTTAGTGCACCTTGAAATATGAACATGTGGGTGGGGCGTGTATGTTTTTAATGACTTGAGACTATACCTAGCCCGGCATGCAAGATAACTTATTATGCACCATTCCCCATACCTGCAGGAAGCCCGTTCGTCTCTAAATCTTTTCCTCTCCATGTGTGGAAACAATATGAGAGCCAGACTGTCCTACTGTCCTTCTCGTTTCGGCAGTCCCACCACTCCACCCCGTGTGGAAAAAATCTGCATGCATGACTCCCCCCTCCCCCCGCGCTCGTCCAATCCGTTATGACCAGCAATATTTCCACCCCTTCCCTCCCTCGTAACTTACTCCAACAAATATGCCCATGTAGTTGTTAGTTAATCACGCAACATATCTTGCGGGATGCTGCTTCAGTTACTTAACTGCAGGTGCATTGCGTCACTGACATATGGGCCCAACAGGGGTCCGGTCCACATGTCAGTGATGCAACTGGACCTGCAGTTAAGTCAGTGTAGCTCAGTCCATATCTTACATAGGTGTGCCATTGTTCGCTATAAATACGGCGCCTCCCACGGCATTCGGAAGAATGCCCACGTTCATCGCTATCTCCTCCCCCTCCCTCTCACATCGACCACCATGGCATCGCCCCTCCCAAGCCCTAGGCGCCCCTCGCTGCACCACGCGGACGGTCACCAGTCGATGTTCCGTTCCTCGCTGCCACTAGTCGAGGAGGACGCGTCGGCGTTCCACTCCTCGCCGCGACGCGTCGAGGTGGACGCGTCGGCGTTCCCAATCTTGCCAGCACGTGCGTCGGAGGACATGTCGGCTCCCCGTCGCGAGGAGAACGCCACGCCGCCCGCCAAGCCCCCCAGCCTTGAGGAGCTTTAGAAAGAAATGGATGTCGCCATGTGGGAGGCTTTGCCGCCGGCAGAGCATGCCAAAATAGAGGTGGAGAAGAAGACCGAGGAAGAGAAGCGCGCCGTGGGGCAAGCTGCCTGGCAGGTCTATGTCGCGTCCGAGAGAGTCAGGCAATTGGCTCTTTGGCAGAAGGCTTGTGCAAGGGCTGCGAGGGTGGCGGAGGACGCCCATGCCAAAGCCTTGAGTGCAGTCGGGCCCAAGCGCCTCATCTACGGTTGGCGGTACGTGGACTGGGTGCATGCTTCCAGCGAGGAGGAGTACCTGGTTGCGCTGGATCACCACACCGGTGAGATCACGCTTGCCCGCCGGCAAGCCGCCAATCAGCACCTCATGAGTTGCGAGGCTGAGGAAGAGGCGTTGTGTCGGCGTGCTGGGAAACGACCGCGCATCAGGGCACTCGTGGAGTGCCGCAAGCACTCCTGCGAGTGTCGTGGCTTTTAGTAGGAGTATAATTTAGTTTCATAAGGTGATCTCAATAGTTTTGGGACGCAAATGATAAATCCCGAACGTTCGGGAATTATTAGCGTCCTTAATTAAGTATGTAAGAGGGAAAGTTTGGAAACCTTGTGTATTCGTACGCATTTTGTAAGTACGTGCATATAGCACAAACTTTACTATATACTATCGCACTACACGTCTCTGTCTATATATGCTTGCAGACTGTGCTACTCCCTTCGTCTAGGTGAATAAGTCGTCTTTGGTTGTGCACCATGACCAAGGAGGGAAGACTTTATACACCTAGACGGAGGGAGTACTACTATTACTTATGTACGTGCAAATGCATGTTTTGACATTATGATGCGGTTTTTTTAAAAGTAGAAAAACAACACTAGTCAAGCTTGTGAAACGATTCAATGCAAAACAAATGCAAAAATGCTCGCTTGATTGTTTACTTTTAGCTTCCTTATCTGTGGTTATTTCTCTGTTGAACTTTGTACGGAGTATCTCACTAGTCGGAAAAGCATGCAAATTCCCAAACCGCTTCCTACACCCTGTATCGAATTTTTTGCCTAACAAGTTGTGTCGTGCAATTGGAATTCCAACTTGAGTACTACTACTAGTAGGAGTACCAGGGGCCGGTTCGTTTAGGCTTCTAGATTAGTAGTAATCCCATTACTACTAGCTCCGTCCTGGTTTTATTGGTTCCCATTATAATCTGTGTCAAATTTTGATCATAAATTGAATTAATGAAATGTTTTTGCATGTCACATGCACTAACATTTTATCAGTTAAATCTTTGGTCAAAATTTATCACAAATTACAATGGTGATGAATAAACCAGGACGGAGGTACTAGTAGTAGTTTAGAAGCCCAAATAAATGAGTGAGGCGCCTTAATGTTACTCTCCACTGTGACTAGTCTTATGGGAAAAGCTGGGGAAGAGACGGCTTATTTTTAAGCCGCCAAAAGAACTGGCCCTAGGAGTGGTAGCTAGGGATACTAGGAGTAGTAGCTAGGGATCGAGTGTGCGAGATGAACTGGAGAAAGTAAATGCAGAGAGATGAAATGCAAAAAAGACGGAGGGATGTGATGGTTGCTTGTCTGTTTATTTTCAGGCCACTTATTACTGGCACTGGTTGGGTTTTGTGATATGACGGCTTTTATCACAAGCGCCACGAGCGGGATGAGACTCCTGTGCAGCGCCGCCCTCTACACTTGTACTACATCGGTCGTGGTTTATTAGTCCCCCATTGAATTTGACTGAAGATTTAACTAACAAAATGTTAGTGCATGTCAACAAAAACTATATCGTTGGATTCGTATTTGAACATAGTTTTCAATGATATAATTTCAGGTGATATGCATCAGCATTTATCATACTATATACAATGTTAGTTCAATTTTTGGTCGTACTAATCTATAGTAAGGTGCCCATGCATTGCAAGGAAGAGTGAAATGCATTGATCGGGGAGTTGTTTATTTTGACAAAGGATGTGGGGGTCATCTCATGTGTAACGGGTATCGATAGGTTTCTTCCGATATTATTTCATCTCTAGAGCTCACAAACATCCGGGTGAAATAGATAAAAAGGTATCTTTTCCAAACAAAAGCGTTCAACTGTTCGACCTGCATCCAAAACTTGTGAAGAAATAACACTTATTGTGCTTTCCAAGAAATGATCTTTAAGAATTAGTTTTTGAGTATCGGTTGTTATACATGTTGGCTACAGATGACATGGCAGTTTCTTATAGTCAACAGTTGGCTCTACTATTAAGTATTAACCATGCCCTTATACACCTAGACAGAGGGATTAAATCAGGATGACTTGGAAGGGAGCAGAGGAGATGTAAGAAATGGTTCATAGTAAGTCTTTCACCAGTACTGTAGTAAAAATTCATACATGGAATATTCTAGACTAAACCATAAATGGATACACTTTTATTCATGCGTGATACTCCAATAGAGCAAGATCTTGCATGGAAGTCTCCACATGCTTAGACAGCGGATTACATTGAGCGAAGACTAATGATCAACATTTAACTTGATAATGCATATGTCCAGGTGAACCTCCTTGGAGTCCCCGTGCACCGCGTTGGGGGATAAATATTACCATGTGTCTTCCATGTCCACATCGGCGGGAAGGTCCCAGCTCTGCAGAGTCCTAGTCAGTTTGATGTAGCCGGTGTCACCGCCCACGTAACTCAGAGGGGTAGTAACAGTGAGCACGCACTCGTACATCGGCCTCGTGTCAGTGTCATCATCAACGGTGTCGCCCCTGACGCACACTACAGAGACGGGGCAGCGGCCTGCGCGGGCCTTGCCAGTGCCCATGGTCAAGGGGAAGACGTTGCCGTCCTCCTCCAAGACTAGCAGGCAGCAGTGATCCTCCAGCGACTCCGGCACAGTGAACGGGTAGCACGTCTGGTACTTGATGTTCTCCGCCAAGGGCCAGTAGTGACCGCTGCACGCATCTGTGAGGTGATGCACGATGTCCGCCGGCGAGCCCCAAAACGGCATCAGGCACTCATAGCAGTAGACGAAGGGCTCCTTGGAGGCATCGACCAGGCCGTCCATGAAACAGGAGTGGCTGTAGGGGACGTTGCGCCACTTGAATATATGAGCAAGTTACTACGAGATTTAATCCGAATAAGCACAGAATAAATCATCACGGCTATAATAGAGATTAAACTAATCATGTTGACTAGCATAGTATATGAATAGATAGAATCTAGTAGGATACAAAGTAGAAACATGAATTCTACCATGATTTCAAAAGGAAGGACAGAAACACATACGGTGCAACGGGAGTAGCACCGTTGGCATTGAGATTGTCACCCATGTCATTGACGAAGAGGTTGCCGAGGTCGGGGAAGAAGTCGTCGTCGGTGAAGTCGTGGCTGCCAGCAGTCGCGAGAGTGTGCTCCCCAAATTTCAACAGCGCCCGCCGAATGGAGTGCGGGAGGGAGTGGCTGTAGGGGACGTTGCAGCCGCCGAATGGAGCACAGGAGTAGCACACGAAGCAGTAGATGGTGCTCCTCCCTAAGTCTCTATCTCTACTCTTATCTCTATCTCTAGTACTCTTCGTTGTTTTTATAACAAATCAAATAGTATTGCGCCGTCCGCTGCATGCCCGGCTGAACACGCCTCCTCGCCTCCATCATCACCAACTGAGTCTTTTATAGGAGTAGGAGTAGAGAAAAAAACGAGTTGGTGATGATGGTGTGCCGTGCAATGCATGGGCATCTTGCTAATTTTTTTGCATATAATTCCAAACACCATGTAGACATGGCCTTTGACCATTTTACAACTATGTTAGGATCATTATTAGTGGTCAGTCGGTGCAAGTTATAGCCACGGGTGTTTTAACCTTTTTTTTAGTATTGATATCTAGCGATTGTTCGGCACGAGCTCAATCCTGGCAAATCCCACATAACCGTCAGATTTCCATCCGACGGTGGCCTATTTTTAAGCCATAGTATTTGACAAAACCGCCAACCTTACACACGTACTGTAACTGCGTCGCGGGCATTTGCAACTGCCATGTCTCCCAGGGAACGTTTGCTGGGGATTGGAGTTAGCACCGATGGTGGTTTGTAGTCGTTCCACGCTCGGGCATTGAAGTTTGTAACTATTTTAGATTAGAATATACTACTCCTCCAGTGTTAGTAGTAGAGCAGAGTCCTACTCCACTACTACTCTACTCAAGCAAGTTAGGGCATAGTAGTAGGTACTGTGATCACTCAAGCAAGTTGTGTGACTTCGATATGACCCTACGCTACTGGTATGTGTCTCGTAAGTCAAGCAGCGTGCCGCAGTCATCATCACCTGTCCACTTCCTGCAACACATATTCGCTTCTCCATCTCTGTTCGCATATAATCTCGTCCAATCTTCCATCCCTGCTAAGGCACCTCCCCCTCCCCCCTTGTCCGAAACCCAAGCACTAACAATGGCAGAACCGAGCAGCGTCCGCCGAAAGAGTGGCTAGAATTCGCTCCCCATAGAGGTATTCAAGCTCATTGTTTCTCGTGTGGACAATCTCAGGACCATGCAGCTCGCCGCGTGCTCGTCGGGGCTGTACCGTTTACTCAAAGCCATCAAGCCAGAGCTTTTTAAGCCATCTCCTTGCTTGCTGATGCCGCCTGATCTTCAGAAACAGCATGTCACGCAACATAACGACCGTATGGGTGGCGAGCATCAACCCCCTTGACTGCGATCCGATCCTCGTCACCCTCAACTACATTAACGGTATGTACTGGGTCGGCATGAACGCGTCTTGGATGGTGCTCATCGACGGTTGCGGCAGCTGGATGCTCGTGGAGGTCTACACCCGGCGATTGATCCCCCTTCCTTCGATTAACACTGCACTGCTTTGGCACCGCGGCCCAGAATACTCGGAATCTTACAGTAGCCAACATGATACCAAGTTTGATTTGCTCAAGGTTGTAATCTACCATGTGCCCACAAGATCTGCGAATTATAAAGACTTTAGGCTAATTGTGTTCTTCAACCGCGCTCTCGCCTATCTGACAGGTCACTGCGGTAAGTGGATAAACCTGCACATCCATTGCAGGATCATACATCCTCCATGGTTCTCTGATGCCATTGAACACAAGGGCTTCATTTACGCTATCGACTCCTTCTATGGCTGGATGTATTGCTGGCCTACTCCAGTCATCACTACAAACGGTTGTTACAGTAGTATGTTACTTTCCTATGATGTCATGATGGCTTGCTTATATTACTATCAACATTTACTGAAAAATTATTCATGCTCATAACATGATGTTCTTAAGATTGACTACATTAAGAGCCTTTTTTATTTGACTCCAACTTGATATGATGTTGTAGGCCGCCTAGTGTCCCTACCCTTCCTAATCTTATAACCTTTCAAAGAAAAGCGGCATGGCAGTTGCAGGTGGTTCCTGGCTCGATCAGACGAAGGCGAACGATTCATGATCGTTCACATGTACCGGACGTGTTGTTTCATGGAATACAATCACAGTCACTGCAAGGTCTTTGAGAAGGATCCCAGCTTCTCTGGGCCTTTAGGAATTTTATACTAGAGGTTGGTAAGTAGCCTTGCTACACGCTCTCTGTTTTTTTCCCGAATACGCCTAGATGGCGTATCATTGCATTGATAGGGGAGAAAGTTTTAGAAATTACAGGAGGTCACCACAGAGACGTGCACAATAATGGCGACGTTGTGGTGGCGAGATGAGAAGAAGACAGGGGTTGCTCAGCCCCCAAAAGACATAATCAGGTTACAGCTAGCCCTAAGTTCATTCCTCGACCTCCGGCCATGGCCCAAGAGCGAGCCTCATCCTTGATTGCAACTATAAGCGATGGCAGGGAGGGCGCAATCTTGTCGAAAATGACGGCGTTCCGGTGCCGCCAAACGGACCATGCGATGAGAGAGGCCACGGTGGTGAGCCCGCGCCGCCTCGGTGTCGGGATGTCCAGGAGAGCGGTAGGTAGCCAGTCGAAGAAACCAACCGAGCCGTCAGGGATGGTAGTCGATGGAGAGCACCAGGAGAGAATAGCATGCCATGTTGCCCGAGCAAAAACACACCCCCACCAGGATGTGGTGCAAGGTCTCGGGCTCTTGAGAGCAAAGCACACAGGCGGCTCGTGGGGTACGCCGCACCACGCGAGGCGATCAGCGGACCAGCAGCGATTGAGGGAGGCCAGCCAAATGAAGAACTGCACCGAGGTTGGAGCGCTGGTTTGCCAAGCGAGTTGCCAGGTGGCTGAGGAGGTGGAGCCATGGAAGAGGGCGGTGTAGCAGGAGGAGGCCGAGTAGCACCCATTTTCAGTCAAGTGCTAGCGAATCGAGTCCAGGCAGGGGAGCAGCTCGACCTGCTAGAGATTGGTCCAAAGGCTTACATATTCCACGGTGGCCGCCAGACCCAGAGCACCCTGGATGTCGCCAATCTAGCGGCGATCAGCGAGCGCGTCCGCCACCATGCGGGAGTTGCGAGCTCGGCGAGGAACAAAGGCCGTGACATGAGGAGTAGTGTCGAGGATGGATTTGCCGTCAATCCAAGGGTCGATCCAAAAACGGCAAGAGGTGCCGTCACCAATGGACCAGATCGTAGAAGCTCAAAAGAATTGGAGCACCTCTGGGTCATGGGGTAGCGAAAGGTGAGCCCAGGGTCGAGAAGGGTCTGTAGCTTGCAACCATAGCTAGCGGACGCGCAGCGAGATTCCAGTTCGACGGAGCTCGCGGATACCTAAGCCGCCCAAGTCCAGGGGGTGGCAAACACGCGCCCAGCTGACCAGACAAGATCCACCACACGCATCCGTGCGTCCGTGTCAAAGGAAATCTCGAAGGATGTGATTCGCCTTTTTGAGGATGGGGGGAGATTGCCACAGCCAGGAGCAAGTGCACCATCATGGCACTCAGGACTTGGCGAACCAGGGCGAGGCGCTCGCCACGGTTGAGAAGAGCGGCCTTCCAAGTGGCCAGCTTGCGCATGAGCTTCTCGATGATCGGCATGAGCTGGGATGGAGGCACCTTCTTGATGGACAAGGGGAGGCCCAGGTACTGGATCGGGAAGGCCACAACGGGGCAGGAGAGTGCAAAGCCAATGGAGGTAGAGACATCGTCGGGGCATTGAATTGGTGCGGCGAGGCACTTAGCAAAGTTAGTGCGCAGGCTGGAGGCGGCGCCGAACCGGTCCAAGAGCCTGCTGACCGTAGAGAGCTCCTCGGCATCGGGGTGACAAAAGATAACCACATCGTCGGCGAATAGGGAGACGCTGGAAGCAGCATGCCACTGGTTGAGGCGCTTGAGGATGCCAGACTGGACTGCGAACTGGAGCATGGTGTTGAGTGCGTCGATGACCAGAGCAAAGAGCATGGGAGAGACAAGGTCTCCCTGCCGTAGCCCCTGCCCGTGGGGGATGGGGGCCCGGGAGTCCCATTGATCAGGATGCGAGTAGAAGCGGTCGAGATCAGGATAGAGACCCACTCGCGCCAACGAGGGCCAAAGCCCAAGTGCTGCAAAACCTCCATGAAGAACGGCCAAGAGACCGAATCGAAGGCGCGCGCAATGTCCAGCTTCAAGAGGACCCGAGGCTGCTTGAGATGAGGGATTTGCCGAGCAGTTTGCTGGACAAGAAGGAAGTTGTCGTGGACGCTCCTTCTGGCAATGAAAGCGCTCTGGTTGGAGGAAACGAGCTCGCCAAGGCGTGGAGCCAGCCGCAAAGAGAGAACCTTGGCCAAAAGCTTGCCGATGATGTGAATCAGGCTGATCGGGCAATAGTCGGAGAGGGATGCCGCGTCCGGGCACTTGGGCAGCAGCATGATCAGAGCTTCGTTAAGGCGTTGGAAGGCCAGGCCATTCAAAGAATATAGCTTGCTGAAGATGTCGCAAATGTCTTCCTTAATGATGGGCCAGCAAGCGCGGAGAAATTTTGCGGTGAAACCGTCGGGGCTGGGAGCTTTGCCGGAAGGAAGGCGCTTGATTGCCTCCCAAATTTCATCAAGCGTGAAAGGCTGCTCAAGATCGGAGAGATCAAAGGAGTGATGGCTGATCGCAGTCAGGTCCAGGGCGATAGAGCGCGGCGTTGGCATGCCCAGGACATCGGAGAAGTGGGAGAATGCTGCACGGGCCATGCCAGAATCATCGGAGATGCGCGAGCCATCGACAAGCAGATCGAGCATGTGGTTTTTGCTGGCTCTCTGGGAGGCGCGAATCTTGGGGAAAGCAGCTGCGGCCTCTCCCGTGGAGAGCCAACGTAGGCGGGCGTGTTAACGCGCAATCGAGCGCTCCAACAAGGCAAGCCCAAGATACTTGCGTTTGAGCAGACGGTGCAACCATACTTGAGCCGTGGAGAGATGCCGGAAGTCTTGGGCAGCATCAAGACGAGAGATGAGCTCACGAGCGACCGCAAGCTGAGAAGCGATGCTGGCAATGGTTCGCGCGCTCCAGCGTTGCAAACTGCGTGTCGTGGCCCTGAGACGCACGATGATGCGCCGGAAGGGGTCGGGGTCCGGGGCGACAAAGGCCCAGGCATTTTGCATGGTCTGGTTAAACCCGTCGAGGGCAGGCCAATGACGCTGAAAGTGGAAACGCCGGCCTCCACCAGAATGAGCAGTGCAGTCGAGGAGCGGGGGACAATGGTCCAAGGCCGCAGAGGCGAGGCATCAAAGCAGATAGTGGGTGTTGGCAAACTCCCAGGAGGGCATGCACAGGACGCGATCATTGCGAACGAGGGTGGAGTTATCCTGCTCGTTCGACCAAGTGTAGCAATGCCCGTGGAGGTAGATGTCATGCAGGCCATGATCAGAGATGAAGCGCCGAAACCGGTTCATCAGGCAGCGGTTGATGAGATTGTTGTTCTTGTCACTAGTGGAGGAGATCATGTTGAAGTCTCCGCCTAACAACCACGGGCCTGAGATAGACTGGCGCAAGTCCTGGAGCTCGACAAGATATGAGATCTTGGCGTCGTCACCTTGCAGGCCATACACTCCAGTGAGCCACCAATGGTCATCGCTAGAGACAGCAGACACCGTTGCGGAGACGTGATGATCACCCACAATGGAGTTAGTAAGGGAGACACAGTTACTACACCAGGCCGGGATAATACCGCCCCGAGTGCCTTCAGCGGGTAGCCAGAAGAAGTCGTCAAACGTAGCCCCAAGGGTATCAGAAAAAAGGCACGGGGATACCCGAGAAAGTTTGGATTCTTGAATACAAACAATACAAGGTGATACGGAGGCGATTACAGAGCGGACCGCCGACCGCTTGGCCCCACTGTTAAGGCCACGCACATTACAAAACACGACCTTAGGGTTGTACTCCATAAGAAAGGATGGGGGCACGGGGGAGGGCGAGCAAGAGCACGCCGATCATGCCACAATGGGGCATGGTAGAGCCGACAAGGGCGCGAGATCGTCGAGGACCGACTGCGGCACCTCCCAGCCGTAGAAGTCTGCAAAAGCCAGAACCACGTCGGTGGCCAGGGGGCGATCGGAGAGCTTGTTGTACCGGGCCATGATCTCGTCGGTAATGGGCTCATCATCCTTGAGTAACCCCAGGCGGAGGAGTAGGACTCACTTCGCCTTCGCTTCGGAGTGAAGGCCTCGATCTCCCTTCGCGATCCGCATACTCCGGCGAGGAGTGAAGTTGGGAGGCATAGCCGCCCTGCCCCGGCGTGGCGCCGGCGTACCAAGGATAGGAGTGACCGCATTGCTGATGCAGTTTAAGAAGCTCAGGAGAGAGGGGTGGGAGGGGGGACATCAACAGTGTCCATCGGCTGCATGGGTGCACGCTGGGGCCCGCAACAGATGCAGCAACAAGGTGGCCCGGGGAGCAGGAGACCGGATCCGGGGTGGGGACCGACGCATCCTCCTCGGTGTACGCGCAAGGCCGAACCGCATGGGCCGCATTGGGGGCCGGGGAATATTCCACAGCATCCACCAACGGCAGGCGGCCAGCAGATTGGTGGTTGGCAGCGTGCGCAGCAGGGAGGGGGCGAGGCGGGGTCCACGATAGTGACCGCGGGGATGGGATCAGGAAGCGTATCCGAGGCGGGGGCATCGGGAGAAGCCACTCCAATCAGACGCGGGCAGGGCGACGGGGAAGGTTCCCGTGTCTCCTCGAACTGGCCAGAAGTGCCACGCAGCGAGCCTGGGCTGGAGGTGGCGAGAGGCACCGTGCCGGGGGGTCAAAGCAGTCACACGACCCCACCTGGGCCAGGGCAGGGATTGCGTCATGGGGTGACGCCGGTGTTGGCCCACCGCTTTCCAAAAGGAATGAGGGAGTCCTGGATTAGGGGGTGTCCGGATAGCCGAACTATCACCTTTGGCCGGACTCCTGGACTATGAAGATACAAGATTGAAGACTTCGTCCCGTGTCTGGATGGGACTTTAATTGGCGTGGAAGGCAAGCTTGGCGATACGGATATGTAGATCTCCTACCATTGTGACCGACTCTGTGTAACCCTAACCCTCTTCGGTGCCTATATAAACCGGAGGGTTTTAGTCCTTAGGACGAACAACAATCATACCATAGGCTAACTTCTAGGGTTTAGCCTCTCTGATCTCGTGGTGGATCTACTCTTTTACTACCCATATCATCAATATCACTCAAGCAGGAGTAGGGTTTTACCTCCATCGAGAGGGCCCGAACCTGGGTAAAAACATCGTGTCCCTTGTCTCCTGTTACCATCCGCCTAGATGCACAGTTCGGGACCCCCTACCCGAGATCCGCCGATTTTGACACCGACATTGATGCTTTCATCGAGAGTTCCTCTATGCCGTCGCCATCAGGAAGGATGCCTCATCCCGTCTTTAAAGACGGCACTGTTGCTAAAGGAGCTTTGGCCATCGGCCAAACTCTCCGGCTAGGCGGTTTTCTTATGACTGCCTGTTCGGCCACCGCACCGACGATGACTTATCAGGTCATCGAAAGCAATCTTCACGTCAACTCGGAACTCGCCGAGCAGTTAGATATGATGGAGCTCTCTTCCTTGCATGAGCTCTTGGATCGCATCGCTGCCCTGGGAGTCGCTACAGACTATGATCAGATTGGGCCTAAAGCCGATCTGAGAGAGATCAACTCTCCCCAGGCTACCCACCACGTTGCCGTGGTTGAGGAACAATACGGTGACCCTTCCTCTATTTTAAGGACTAGCTATGTCCGGATTCCTGATCCCTCCATGCCGGATTCCCGTGGAGGGGAGGACGTCACTCAAGCCCTGAACCTAAAGTTAGGCAGCGGGCTAGATTCATTGGACAACATCCAAGAACCCAAGCTTCCAAGTTCGGAAACCTCTTGGCCGCTGAGTCTTAGATTGGACGGGGTCCCGAATTTAATTCCACCCGCCCACCCAAACATAAGCGATCTACCCCAAATCCGGCAAGAGCCCGCAGAAATAGTACACCATTACTGGGCCAGATTCCTCCTGGTCATGAACAGGATAAAGGATTGCCGTGAGGAGGACGCAATTTCATTCTTCTGCAAGAATTGCACGGACAAGGGAATCCTCAACACCGTAAGTCGTCGTGAAATCGCACGCTTCGCTGACTTGGCGTCCATAGTACGAAAGTACTGTGTGATGGAAAGCGCCTAGAAAACCGAAATCAATTTTTGGGATAATCCGGCCCTGAATACAACCCCAGTCCGAAATAAAAGGGTGCATCATCGCCAGGCACCTGGGTTAAATACCAAAAAGCAAAAACCCTCTATAGGGCATGGAACCATACTGAAGGGATGGCTCAATGGACCCTGCAAAATTCATGGTATAGAGGGCGCCACTCCAACTCATAGCCTTAGAGCATGTTGGATACTACGGCATGTGCCAAAAGTGGCGAAGAGCTTCTAACTCCAGAGCACCAGCCCAGGGATACCAATACGGTATTAACAGTCTTCGAGACTTTCGCATCAAATAATATGCGGAAACGAACACTCTGCAGCCTTGCCGAAGTCTACCAAGTAGCAACAATAAACCCATGGAGGGACACGGCTCTTACCTTTAATGCCAGTGACGAACCTAAATTCCGAATAGCCCGAGCACCAGCCGCATTGGTCCTTAGTCAAATAGTGGACGGCTTTCGCCTTACCAAGGTACTCATGGACGGTGGCAGCGGATTGAACCTCATTTACGAGGAAACCCTCCGAAAAATGGAAATATACTAGAGCCGCATTGAGCGAAGCAGCACAACCTTTAGAGGAATAATCCCCAGTCGGGAAGCATGTTGTACTGGAAAAATCACACTGGATGTGGTGTTCGGCACGCCGGATAATTACAGGTCCGAGGTGGTCACGTTCCAAGTGGCCCCGTTGAGCAGCGGATATCATGCTCTATTAGGGTGAGAGGCATTCACAATTTTTCAAGCTATACCCCACTACGGGTACATGAAGCTCAAAATGCCTGGGCCCAAAGGAATCATCACTCTTTATAGTGACCCGGACATAGCACTCCGCGCCGAAAACAAGACAGCCGCACTGGCCCTTGAGGCACTATCCGAAGCCCTAGCGGCCGAGGCGGCTGATCCTACGCTCCACGGTGAGCAGGGACGATGTGATACTCGATAAGAGATCCAAGTCCACCTCCTTTAAACCGTGAACTTAAATAGTCAAATTCCAAGTCCATCAATGGACCCTACAAAAACGGCCTCCATCGGGCACAATTAAACCATGATGTAGACGCCGCACTACGAGAATTCCTACGCAAAAATTGGGACATTTTTGCCTGGCACCCTTCAGACATGCCAGGAATCCCACGCCGGCTGGCCGAGCACAGCCTAAACATCCTAAAAGGATTCAAGCCAGTCAAACAAGCTCTTCAAGTTCTCCGAACCCAAGAGACAGGCCATGGGAGAGGAGTTAAGCGAAACTATTGGAGGCCGGATTCATCGGAGATATAAAACATTGGATGGCTAGCAAACCTGGTGATGGTACCAAGAAGGACAAATCTGGCGCATATCGTCGATTTCAGGACCTTAACAAGGCTTGCCCAAAGGATCCCTTCCCCTCCCGCATCGATCAAATTATCGGCGCTACGCAGAAACGATTCATTGTGCTTCCTCGGCGCATACTCGGCTACCACCAAATCAAGATGGCGAGCCGACCAAGCAAGAGCGGCATTCATCACCCCATGCCCATTCTGCTTCAACACAATGCCCTTCGGGCTCAAAAACGCCAGCGCAACATATCAGCGCATGATTCAGACATGTCGGGCAAACCAGATCGGCAAAACAGTGGAGGCATACGTAGACGATGTGGTCGTTAAAACCAAGCATGTCAAAACTCTAGTAGACGACTTGAGGCTCACATTCGATAATCTCCGAACATCTGACATCAAGCTCAACCTGGAAAACTGCGTTTTTGGCATACCAGCCGGAAAGCTCTTAGGCTTCATTGTATCCGGCAGAGGAATTGAAGCAAACCCAGCCAAGATCCGAGCTCTGTCACAATTTGATATCCCAAAGGACCTCAAACAAATACAAAAATTGATGGGATGCGTGGCGGCTCTAAGCCGCTTTATCTCCCATTTGGGAGAAAAGGCATTACCCCTTTATCGCCTCCTCTGACGCACCGAACACTTTGAGTGGACGGATGCCGCCACGGCCGGACTTGAAGAAATAAAAGCCATATTGGCAACAAACCCGGTCCTGGCCGCGCCCAACATGGGCGAACCAATCCTATTATATATCGCGGCAACTCGTCATGTTGTGGCGCGGTGCTTGTTGTCGAAGCGAAAGCGGACGGACACAAGTTCCCCTTCAAAACCAGTTTACTCGTGTCCACCGTCCTAACTCCATGCAAGTCACGGTACCGCATTATCAAAAGATAGCGTCTGCGGTGTTCATAGCATCCGGAAGCTGCGACACTACTTTCAAGAGTGTTCAATAATAGTAGCCTCGAAGTACCTCTTAATGACATTATAAACAACATGACGTGGCGGGCGGATTGCCAAATGGGCCATTGAGCTCCTCCCGTTTGACATAACCTATAAGCCACGACGAGCTATTAAGTCGCAAGTTTTGGCCGACTTCGTCGCCGAATGGACTGAAGCCGAACTCCCTAAAGAGTACGACGCATATTCCAACTGGATCATGCACTTCAACAGCTCCAAAATGTTGGCTGGTCTGGGGGCTGGCGTCGTTCTCACGTCCCCTATCGGTGATACAGTTCAATACGTACTCCAGATAATGTATACGGACTCCAACAACGCAACCGAATAGGAGGCCCTTCTACATGGCCTCCGGATGGCAGTCTCCATGGGCATTCAACGCCTAGAGGTGCGTGGGGATTCGAACCTCGTGATATCCCAAATAAATGGAGACTTCGATGCCAAGAATCCAAAAATGGCAGCTTATCGCAACGCCGTCCTAAAAATGTCAGCTCGGTTTGAGGGGCTCGAATTTCACCATATAGCCCGGGATAACAACCAGGCATCAGACGTATTGGCACGCATTGGCGCAAAGCGCGATGCCGTCCCTCCCAACATCTTCCTGGAGAGGCTGTTAAAGCCATCCGTACTATGGGAGGGCGAGTCCGGAAATAACAACCCGGACCCAACCGCACTGCCCGACACCAAACATTCTGACACAATTGGTGGTTTTGACAACGAAGTAACATCCTCAGCCCAATTAATAATGGCAGTCATTGCCCCGTGGACAGAACCATTCCTAGCCTACCTAACCAGGAAGGAACTTCCCGAGGACCAAAACGAGGCCCGCTGCATAGTGCGGCGATCTAAGGCCTATAAGGTCCATGAGGGAGAGCTTTACAAGAAAAGCACAACTGGAGTCCTTCATAGGTGTATCTCCGAAGAGGAAGGGCGGAATCTTCTGGCTGAAATTCATGCTGGACTCGGCGGGCACCACACCGCAGCCCAGGCCCTTGTAGGCAAGGCCTTCCGTACAGGATTTTATTGGCCGACGGCCCGGGTAGATGCTCAGGACTTAGTCCAACGTTGCGTCGGTTGCCAGCTCTTTGCTAATCAAAGACACATGCCACCCACCGCCCTCAAAACTATACCCATAACCTGGCCCTTCGCGGTCTGGGGGCTTGACATGGTTGGACCCCTTAAAGGAGGAACCCGCAAGCAAAAATACCTACTGGTCCTGGTAGATAAATTCACCAAATGGATAGAGGCCAAACCTGTTAAGATGGCCGAATCCGGACCGGTGATAGACTTCATATCAGGGGTTGTACACCGTTACGGCGTCCCCCATAGCATCATCACTGATAACGGCATGAACTTTACGACCGACGAGGTCAAACTCTGGTGTAAAAACATGGGCATCAAGCTTGACTATGCTTCAGTCTATCACCCTCAAACTAACGGTCAAGTCGAGCGAGCAAATGGTCTAATCATGAGCGGCATCAAACCCAGATTAGTGCGGTCCCTCAAGGAATCTAACACGCACTCGGTAGAGGAGCTCGACTCCGTACTCTGGGGGCTGCGGACCACTCCGAATCGCACCACCAGATTTACACCATTCTTTATGGTATATGGTGCAGACACAGTTTTGCCCTGCGATATAATTCATGACTCACCTCGCGTGCGCATGTATTAAGAAAGAGAAGCCGAGCTCGATCGGCAGGAAAGTTTGGACGCCTTGGAGGAGGAGCATGACGTGGCAAAAGCCCGTTCCGCATTCTATCAACAGCAAGCTCGAAGATATCAAAGCAGAGAAGTACGGGCCAAACTTACAATGTTGGCGAGTTAGTTCTACGCCTGCCGAACAAGAAAAAGGACAAAATCAAGCCCAAATGGGAAGGTCCTTTATCATCGACCAAGTCCTGACTGGCGGAGCGTACCGTCTGCAAGATGCATCAGATAACCGACTCGAGCCGAACCCATGGAACACGGCCCGTCTCCGAAGATTCTATGCCTAGTGCCGGATTCGGAGTTTGTCTCCTTCCTCCGTCTATATTTTACATATTAGTTGTCTTCTGTTTATCTCCTTCTCCCTCCTTTTCTCTTACAGCCTCTGAAGGCTTGTTTATGCGCATGTTACGCACACTTGGCGTGCTATCTGCGCTCATTATACAGGGGCTTCTTTATGAAGCTTATTTATCTGAGCTTCATGCCCAACACATGTGTCACACTTCGCATGTACCTTTTATTCACCATTATATGCATCGATATGACTTAAGTTTTGGCCAAGCTGGATTGCTGGCTCCTATACTTACCCCTCGTTCCCGATTGTCGGCTAGGTGGTAAAGGGAGCACCTCTGCGATTATTCTTCTTGGTCGGCGGATGTGTACCTCAGACTGGGTGAAGCCAAAGCTAAGCGTTCTTAAGGAATATTCGGTCGGTGAACTAAAAGACGATTTCTTACCTATTTATTTATCTGCCCCGAGATGTTTTTACGCTTTTTGCAGAGCCGGACATGCACTTTAGGGCATGCCTCCCGAGAAAGGAACCCCTAACGGAACTATTCTCCACGGAAGATGTTTCTTACTAACCATGTAATATAACATAACTAGTTGGGCACTTGTCTAATAAAGCACTAATGACCCATACGCCTGGTCTCCACGCATGCCCCGGTTCTTATATAACCGCGAGGGTATTCGGACACACTCCGGACTATCGGGTCCCGAGGTTGAAGCGAAAAGGTCCGCTATGACAAACGATCTACAATCCGGCTAGAAGGCATTTTACATGTCATCTTACATTACATAGTCAATTTGACTGATTGTATTCCTCTTCAATGCCATCTAATAGGCTGTCTAGTTTACAGTCCTGCTGGGAATACTTTGCAGCCAACTCTACTTGGTCGTACACTAAGCTCATAGGGATCTCCTTCCCATCGGGCCCCACAGGTCCAACCTCGGCCATGTGGTTTGGGTCAGCCTTCGTGTACCGCGTCTTCACCATGGCCCAGGCCTCCCTGGCGCCTTGACGGCAGGCCGATATCTTCCATAATCGGAAGCGCCACCGCGCTCCCTGAAGCCTCTCTGCAAGCTCCCCAAGTCCTTCAGGCAGGGAGATAGATGGGCACAAGGCCTGGGCGACGCCTTTCATCACCTGCCAAACTCGTTTGTGCAGTTGTAAGGGCTCGGGAAGAAGGTCACACGTAGAACCAGGCATTTCCTCTGCAGGGCGACCTGTGAGCATACCTACAGACATAACTCTGTTAGTCGACTTCCTCGCTGAACTCTTTTTTCAAAGTTCGTTCAAGCACCTACTAAACATGTCACGTCAAAGCCGCTGATTCTCCTTAACGGATTCAGACAGCTGGGCACGAACATCCTTTAGTTCCTCATCCAGCTGGGTGTTGGCATCTTGGAGATTATTTTTCTCCTACCTCACCCTCGTATGCATGTTCTCGCTGGCCTTTAACCGGCGCAAGAGCTATTGCTTGTCCGGATCTACCCCGGCGCCATCTGCAATATTATTGTCAGATTTATACACATGCCGGACTTCACAAACTCCTTATCTTTTGAAGCATATATTACCAGAGGGGGTCTCTTTGGCTTCCCCTGCCGCAGCTAGTGCACCTCAAGTTGGGCTTTGCACTCATCCAGCTCCTGGGACAGTTGGGTATTCTTTTCTGTAAGATCCTGCACAATAAATGATCCTTAAATCAGTTATTCTAACTATTTCAAGTCTCGGGGGCTATTGGCATATATAACTGTCAAATTTTCTCACCCGTATGTCTTTCACATACTGCTCCATGGCTCTGGCTAGACCATTTTGAGCGGCACGGAGGTGCGCATCTCCCGAATTGAAGGCATCAATGCCTGCGGGAGAAACAGCGTCCTGAAGAACTGTCCGGCGACGCCTGTGATTCATGGCACTCTCCACCTCGGAATTGGTGGCAGATAACCTGTCGGCTTCCTCTGTCGGAGGAGCATCCGATGCACACCTCGTGTCCGCCTCCGCTTCTGGACCTGGCGTTGGAGCCTGGCTGACGGAGGATCGACGGGCAACCTCTCCGGATATAGTCCGGCGAGCACTCTTTTTCCTGAAGAGAGCACAAGTGTTAGTATGCCTTCCGGGAATAAAACCTGGGAGTAGGATGACACGCCATACCATTGCGCTGGCGTCTCAATCTAGACTACACTCCTTTTTAGCCTGCTGGGCCTTGCTATCCCTTGTTGACTAGCCGCCGCAGGCTCAGCCTTCCGCCTCAAGGACTTCCCCTGCGAAAACACCATTGGTATACGATGATTAAAAATAAGCGCGGATGGGTCATTTTCAAAGTATTGGGACTTCGGTCTCAGTTACCTGTGAGGCTGGAAGTATTCCGGGGTAATCAGCCGTAATAGCGACCAAGGCATTATCGATGCTCAGTTGGTGAAATACCCCATCAATCAGCTCCACCGATATGTCCGGATCCTCTTGAGAGGCCAGATCGAGGAACCATTCCGGATCCTCGGGTTGTGGAGGCGGGTTGTTCATATCCTTTACGGCCTGGCACAGTTCCTGCGTCAAAATCACAAAATGAGATACTTGACTATGGGAATATGGATCGGATGGGCAAAAAGAAATATCCGCTTACCCAGCTTGGAGGATTGTTCATAGAAAATCCGCCCTGCGGATTGACGCGGAGAAATTCCTCCTCTTCTCCCTTGTACAGTGCGGACAAGATCTTCATCAGATCGGCGACCGATCCGGCCCCTTACGACCGCAGCAGGTGGCATCATCCTCCTCGTTGAAATCCCACATGGGGTGGCCTCTATACTGGAGCGGCTGCACCCCCCGCATAATGCATGTGGCCATGACCCCGATCATGGTCAGTCCGGAATGAGCTAACAACCTAATTCGGCTCATCAGGCAAAGGACGTCCCTGTCATTCTCCTTCTGAGGGCTCCGTGGACGCCAGCTCAGGCGTTTCTTCAAAGGAGCGCTATTGAACTCAGGGAGGCCGATCCGAACAGGGTCAGCCAGGGGGACATCTTCTATATAAAACCATTCTGAAGACCAGTCTTTGGACGCCTTCTTTGGGGTTCCGGATAGATATTCGGTCCCGGCAATGCGCCATAGTTTGGCTCTGACCACTTGATATATTGACCCCTCTTGAGAGCGGGGCACAAGGCAGAACAGCTTCTTCCACAGCGCAAAATGAGCCTTGATGCCCAAAAACAGCTCGCAAAGGGCCACGAAGCCCGTAATATGCAAAATGGACGCAGGCGTAAGGTTGTGCAACTGGAGGCCGTAGAACTCCAGGAGCCCGCGGAGAAACGGATGAATTGGAAATCCGAGCCCTCTTATCAAATAAGGGACAAGGCAAACCCGCTCTCCTTTGGAGGGACTGGGGACGCTCTCCGCTTGCTTTCCGCCCTTATAGGTGGCGAGTCTGGCTCGAACCGGAACCATGAAGGCTGGGGGAAGAAATCCCTTGGTTTGGAGCGCCACTAGCTCGTTGTGCGGGACGACGCATCTCTCCCAATCTCCAGGTTGAGGGCTGGAAGGGCGAGAGGAGGAGCCGCGTCGACTGTCCATGATGGAATGCATTTACATCGGATCATACGATGAATGCTTTCATGAAGGGGGATGGTGTGATTCGGATCTAGATCCCCGTCTCTTTTATAGGCAGCTCATTTGCGCAGCTAGGGGGGTAAAAGTAAAAATACCCTGGCTTTTTGCATTCGTTCAACACGTGGAAGATGGCCATTATTGGCCGTCGAAGCCGAGGAGCGCAATATTTATAAGGAGCCGGACGCTATTCAACAAGTACACAGGATTTGGAGAAGAACCCGCCTTGCAATGCCGAAGACAATCTATGCGTCGGACTCGTCGTCATTGAAACCTGGTTCGGGGCTCTTTGAGGAGTCTGGATTAGGGGTGTCCGGATAGCGAACTATCACCTTTGGCGGACTCTGGACTATGAAGATACAAGATTGAAGACTTCGTCCCGTGTCCGGATGGGACTTTCCTTGGCGTGGAAGGCAAGCTTGGCGTCTGGATATGTAGATCTCCTACCATTGTGACCGACTACGTATACGCTAACCCTCTTAGGTGCCTATATAAACCGAAGGGTTTTAGTCCGTGAGGACAAACAACAATCATACCATAGGCTAGCTTCTAGGGTTTAGCCTATCGATCTCGTGGTAGATCTACTCTTGTACTACCCATATCATCAATATCAATCAAGCGGGAGTAGGGTTTACCTCCATCGAGAGGGCCCTAACACAGGTAAAAACATCGTGTCCCTTGTCCCCTATTACCATCCGCCTAGACGCATAGTTCGGGACCCCCTACCCGAGATCCGCCGGTTTTGACACCGACAAGGAGGGTGGGGCCAAGGTGCAGGGAGGCATGGACCCGAGGCGCAGGGGGGGCTGCATCGGGATGCGGGCCAAGCACGCCCTTCCAACCGCGGGGGGAGGGAGGCCGGCGGCGGTAGCCGCGAGCACCGGCGCCAAGGGAGCCGCCCGGAGAGCGTGAGGGCGAGCGCCCCGAGCCACGCCGGGAGTTGCGACCTGGAGGGAACTCATGGCGACGGGGCCATGGCCCTGGCACAGGTGGAGAACCACGATCAGAACCAGCACCACCGGCGTCCGGACGCGGAGGCGGCGGTGGAGGCGACGGGAGGCGGTAGTCCTGGGTCTCCGTGACGTGGATCGCCACCGGGAAATGGACCAGAGAACAGGCAAAATGCTCCACGCGGTCGGGGTCGGCATCTGGCATCACGGTGTTGTCGCGGGGTGGCAGAAGGAGCTCGGAGGAGCGAGGGATGCCGTCGGTTCGCCGTCCAGGCAAACAGTCGGAACACAGACAAGTCCACGCCTGAGCGTGTCTCGGGGGCGAGATCCTCGATGAGGCAAAACGGCGCCAGCAAGGTGTCCGCCGAGGCGCGACTCCAGGCGTGATCAGGAATGCCGCGCAGCTCAATGAACACCCGCATGCGGAACGTCACAGGCTCCCCGCCGGCGATAGGGCTCCAGGGGGTGAAGCGCAGGCTCGAGGCGGCGACGCACGCCCTGGCGTCGCGAGAGCGAAAACGGATGAGGACGTCGGCAGGGTGAAGGTGGCGGTGGATAGAGAACTCATCGGAGCGGAGGTCGAAGCGCTCCCGGAGAGAGGAAGATATCTCGTCGACGGACACACCCCGGCAGTTGCCGGCGATGGAGGCCACCAGGGACAGGGACTGCAGCGCCATCTCGGACGCCTCCAACTCCACGGAGTGCGGCAGGTAGCACACGGCTCTAGCCGGGCGGAGGGAGGGGTGACCGAAGAGGGGGGATCTAGCCGAAGAGGACCCGGGGCCAGGGGGAGAGGGCACCAGGGAGGAAGACGCTGGTGACGACGCCGCCGGACGGGGAGACAGCGGCCGGGAGAGCGAGGAGGGCACAGACCCGACCCCGGAGAGCGTGGGGTCACTGGGTCCGGCAACACTCGCGCTAGATGACCGTGGGGAGCGATGGCACGGGCGCTTTGGCGGAGGAGAGTTGGAGGAGCAGGGGGAGCCCGGGGTGGTGCAGTGACGCGTGATGTGGCCACAAAAACGGCAACGACAGCAACAGATGTCGCGGCGGCACTCGGAGCGCGGGTGCCACGGGCGGCGCAGGCAGCGCGGGCATTCATCCGCGCGCTCCGGGGGCGAAGCAGGCCGAGACGGGGCTGGGACACGGCAATGGCGGTGCTGGGGAGGGCACAGGCACCACTCCTAGCGACCACGAACTGTGGTCCACGCAGGCTCGGGTGGCACCGGCTGAGGCTCCTCGGCCGCGTGGACGCGGTGAACCTCCTAAGCGGCCCCGGCGAGCCATGGCGGCAGGGTCGAGGTCGATGGGAGGCGGAGCACCTGGGCGTAGGACAGGGGGCTGCCATCCATCCAACGGAGCTCACGGGAGAGGTTGTGCCCAGGGGTGTGGGAGGGGGACGCCATGCCTAGCAGCGGCACGGCGCGAGGCGCGGGGGAGGTGGCCGCCGGGGCCGGAGTGGCCGCCGGTGGGGCTGGCTTGGAGTGGCCGCCGGGGCCGGAGTGGCCGTCGGCGAGGTTGGCTAGGGGAGAGAGCGGAGCACTAGGCCACTTGTGTTTCTCCATGCTCTCTGTTTGTCGAACTGAATTATCCGATTAACCAGGAGATAACCGACGGCAAGGATGATGATGGCAGCGCGGTTTCATTCGTCAGGCAAAATTGTGTGTACACAGCATACCATGTGTCTCTGCATGCACCATACCCTGATATGTGCCGCCTCGCTATGCAGCCCAAAGTAGGAGAGAGGGTCGCAAGTATCAGACTTCGACCTGCTAGCTGGAGTTTCCCCCGTCGGGCACCCATCTGGTTCAAGCCGTCAGCCAATCTCCACAGTTTAGTAACTAGTAACGTCTAACTGAGCCAGTTAGTTAGATGCGTACACTTGGTGTAGTAGGATCTTTGTTTAGTTTGATGCATACACTTGTTCTTTTTGGTAGCCCTTTTGTAATGATGGCTGATGTTTGGTTTAGAAGAGAGAGCTGCGTCTTTACTCTTCTGGCTTGCTTATCGCTACATTGCACCCCAGCCCAGGTTCTTTTCTTTGCTATTTTCAATGTACAATCAGTAGTATATTTCGTCTGTTGGTTGAATAAATGTGTTGTTAGAACGACAAACACAATGTTTTGGAAGTCATTGCACGGTCCGATCCTTTAGTGCCCCATACCTACGTAGCGCATACTATTTTTCGTATGAAACACATTTTCCACTTGTTGATAACATGCAGCCCACTGATGAAGGCCCAATAGAGGAGCCCATAATTAACTGGAAGGGAGGCTCTCACATGAATCCGGCCCAGGTACATGCTCATGGTCCCCTAAACATAAATAAGTAAATAAATAAATAAAGCTAAATGCTCATGCACCAATTTTCTAAATTCACGATTTAACACGAGGATATTATTTCCTATGATAGTGTCATTACATTCAGTCGATATTATTCTTAGGCAAAGATAGCGGCCAGTCTTATTTCTCCCAGCATTTTCTTCCTACAACCAGCGGGCCCATGCAAATCGTAGTCAACGTCGTAAATAGTTCCGGTCCATTTTTATTTTTCAATAAGAATGTCCAACCTAGCCCAGCACATTGGCGACAGCACTTTATCCTCCGCCTTGGTGCGCTCGCTGCAGCACTGCCGTCTGGCCCTGTCAACATAGTTTTTTTTCAAAATGGTCCCTGTCAACATAGTGAATCGGGAGAGAACTGTAGTTGTGAGTATGATAGTACGGACCCACCAGGTCCACTCCCGAACACAAGCAAGCGCCTCTTTTACTACATAGATGCACCCCTCATTTTTTTACTCTAATCCACCCTGCTGATATCTGGGAACCACATCATTTTCAACATATTGTCAATTAACGACAGAATTGCACAATTTTTTTTGAGTAGTAATTTGGAGGAGCAGGCTACAAACTGGGTTGTGCGGTCTCTGTGGCCCGTCTAACAACATGACCAGCCCAACAATTTTTTCTTTGGGAAAAATAGGTAGCCCAGTATTTCTTTTTGAAGACTACCCAAGCTAGGCCTATTTGTTTTCTCTGACTTACTGGGCTGCAAATCTTTCAAGACAAGGAGGGATGCATTCCGGTCTAGCCAAAGAGTATGGTCAGTGTCTGTTAAAAGTAATATCAAAGTGGTTGAAAATTCCAAAAAAAATAATAGCAAATGGGATATTAGTTTCTTTTTTTGTTTTTATTCTTCACTGATATTTTATATGTAATGCCCCGAGACCGATGCTCCAGAAGACTTCCAGCTATTCCAAGTTTCACCGTGTGTTTGTTTTGCTTGTTGCATTCATCATTGCATCATTTGCATTGCATCATGTCTTCTTGCACCCCTTTTTAAAACTCAGCTAAATAAATTGCATAGATCGTTGATCTATTTAAATCGAGGGAATTTATTGGTGATTTCTCTTTATAACATATCCTCCCAATATTAGGGAGCTACTATAAAATATTCCATTAGCTTGGAATTAACCGTAACACACTTGCAAAATTCCCATGCCCTTTCTACTTCAAGTTTGGTCCCCAAACTTTGCCAAAAATTCTTATCTCTTTTATCGGGGCTCCTCCTAAAGTCTCAACATTTTTAGACCTCCCTAGCACCTACTTCCTATGCAAGACCATTTGAATTAAATTCCAATGAGCTCGAATTCTAGCCTCTCACACATGCACACTTCTATTTTTTCTTGGATCAAGCTCATTTTTGCGAGTCCAGGAAAATTATACACATGCCAAAGTTCCTACCCTAACCTTTCCTTTCTCTCTTTACTTTCTTCCTATTTTCTGCTAAAGGAAAATATGAGAGTAGAGAGAGAGAAGAGAACCCAGCCCAGCAGGCCACGAGGCCCAACCAGCAGGCCCAGCCGCGCCCCCTTAACCCTAGCGATCCCTCCACTCGCTCTCAATCCCCCTCTCGCTCCCCTGCTCGATCCCTCCAGGGCCACCAGGAGCCCAATCCCCATCTCCCTCCACTCGATGCCTCCTCTCCCTCTCGATCTCCCACGCGTGCCGCCACCCACAGGAGAGCCACCTTGCGCATGACCCTTCCTCCTCTGCCTCGTCCCAAACGCCTGGAGGCCTCCTCTTGTGCCTCTCGATCCCGTTGCGCCGGCCTGCGAATGTCGCTGACGACGAGCTCCACCAAGAGCCCAGAGTCCCCTGCCTCCTCTGCATGAGCGCTCGTGCGCGCTGGTCCTCGCAGCCCACGCGAGGTTCTCCTTCCCTGCGCTCGAAGTCGGCCGCGCCGCTGAGCCACCCGAGCTCCTCCTTGCCCAACCTCCTGCCTTGCCCTCGTCTGCAAGGGAGACGAGCGACCGAAGCCTCGCGCCAAGCTCCCCTGCATCGCGCGAGTCGCCGAGCACCTGCCTCCTCGACCGCTTCAAGTCCCCGCTGTCAAGCTCCACGCCGCTGCCCCTGCTTCGCTCCGAGCCCTCCTTTGCATCGCTCGCTCAGGCTACCAGCAGCCTTAGGGCATCTCCAGCCGTTGGCCCCCCAGGAGGGGCAAAAAATCGCCCCCTGGGGGTGCACCGGCGATACACTCGGCGCTGGGGGCGGTTTTGCGCCCAGTCGTCGCCCCTAGGCGCCAAAATTGGCCCACTTTGCAGCCCAATTTCGGTGAAAAAACGGCCCATATGGGCGAGAATAGGCCCATATTTGGCGTGGTTTCGCCGTGTCTTGGCGTTCAATTATCAACACAATTATTCCTTATCACATATTTCATCACAGAAAAATCAAATACTTCAACAAAATACTACAACAACAAATAGTTCAATACAAATTATATAGTTGACAAATAAAACTTCGTATTTCATCACGCGGCGTCCCCTTGAGCCTCCATAGGTGCTCAATCAGATCTTCTGCGATTGATGATGCACCTGTGGGTCTTGGATCTCTGGCGATCTTGAGATAAGCGATGCAAGTTGCGGTAGCTGGTGATCAACTTTGGCTAGAGGACCTGCTCATACTATGGTTCGATGTCAAACACCGGGTCTTCTTGCTAAGCTCTCGATGATCATGTTGTGCAAGCTGACACAGCAAGTCATGATCTCCCACATTTGATCTTTCGACCAGGTCTGAGCGGGTACGAACAACAGCGAATCGAGATTGGAGCACACCAAATGCCGCTCGACATCCTTCTGCAAGCCTCCTGAAGCTTCGCAAACCAGCGTTCTTGCCTCCTGCCACGTGGTTTGAGATCGTCTTCACAAATGTCGACCATCTTGGATAGATGCCCCGGTAGATAGTACCCTTGTTGTATTGGTGCCCATTGATCTTGAAGTTCACCGGAGGAGAATGGCCCTCAACGAGCTTGGCAAAAACAGGAGCACCTTTGCAGCGTTGATGTCATTGTGAGTTCTGGCATACCAAAAGAGTGCCAAATCCAGAGGTCTGTGTGGCTACCGCTCAAGCACCACATCGCAACCGCCTTTGGCGCCTTTGTACATCCCCGCCAACCAAATGGGTAGTTCTTCCATTTCAATGCATGCGATCGATGCTTCCAAGCATCCCGAAATCCTCTTCTTCGATTCTCGGCTAGGATCCGAACAGCGTCTTACGCATTGGGTGTTCTCAAGTATTGTGGCCCAAACACTGCCACCACTGCCCGACGTAACTTGTAGAAACACTCTATGCTGGTGGACTCGGCCATCGCCCATAGTCGTCGAGTGAATCCTTTGGGAGCTCCATATGCAAGCATCTCATCGCTGTCGTGCACTTCGGATGGAGGTGAATCCAGAGCGCCAAAGTGCAATCCATCTTGCACTTGAAGTAGTTGTCGAACTCCGGATGGAATTCACAATCTGAGGAAGAGCTTTTGGCTCATCCGATAATGGCGCCGAATGTTCTCTCGCCATGAAGTGGAGCATCGGCGAAGTAGTCGGAGTAGAGCATGCAGTAGCCTTGCGAGCGATGCGGTTCTTTGCTTTCACCGCCCGGCGCCGAGCCACCTCGACGCGGCATTTCTTTGCTCGCCAGCAGCTGGGCGAGGGCGGCGAGCACCATCAGATGCTCTTCTTCCTGGACGTCGGCCGCGGCTTCCTCCTCCAGCAGCGCGGCGAGCTCTTCCTCCTCATCCGAGTCCATCGCCGAGCCAGTCAAAATGCCGAAAACTTTGCACTCGGTGGGCGTGTACCCGCCGTTAAACCGCGCCTCCGCGGCCGGAAACGGCGGCCGGAAATGCCCAGCTGTTGCAGGAGGGGCTGCCGCGGCGAAGCGCTGCTATTTTTCGGTGGGGAATGGCTATCTATCGGAGTAGGCCGGCGGCCGTCGCCGGGATATAGCTAGTGGTGGCCGAGGGCGCAGGGGGTGCGAGGCGAGTCGGGGGAAGAAAACCTTGACTTTTCCCCTATCGGTGTGGGTCAGGCGTGCTTTTCCCTAGCGCCGGAGCCCCCAACGGCACCCCAGCCCGCCGGGTTCGGCCTGTGACCGCCGGGTGGAAAAAAGGTCCGAACCAGTGATTTTCGGCGTCCTGGGGGCGCGACTGGGCCGTTTTTTCGGCGCCGGCGCAGAAAAAGTGTCCTGGGGGGGGGGCCTGTTGGGGGCGCGGCTGGAGATGCCCTTAGCACGCCAAGGCCCAGCCCAGCGCCACATCTTCCTCAGCCTACTGTTCCATCGCCTCCTTGCTGCTGCCACCCGAGGCCCTGGTGTTGCTTCGTTTTGGATCGTCAAGACTGACAATATCCACTACACAAAACTGCCAGTACCTCTACGCACGGATACACCAAGACCGTCCCGGATAATGTCAAGTACCACGACAACCATGTCCCGTCAAGTTCGTCTACGGAATGAGTACCACCACGCCTGAATACCATGGATGCACCAAGTTCCACTACGAGATGTACCACTACCGTTGCCAAGATCGCGAGTACCTCTACCGTCGCCATGAACGACTACTTCCATGACGTCCGTGAACCACTACTTCCACAACATGTCGTGTACGACTACCGTCGCTCGGATTTGATAAGGCAACATGTACAACTACTTCCACTATGACCCACGAGTACCACTACTTCTCCTGACGAGATCGAACTGCCCTAAAACGCACGCTTCAAAGGTATAACGACAAGTCGACTGCCGAATGCATGTGTCGTATGAGATGCCCTTGTTTGCACCATGCCCGAGTTGTTCCTTGCGCGTTCCTCGTTTCCATGCCACTGACCCGTGGGAACCCCGTATCTGGGATCACCCCCACCATCCTTGCATGATACGCTCACGCCCACTTCCTTTTGCACAGGTATCTCCGTGAGCTACCGGAACTAATATGTTGTCGTGGCATCATTTTTGGATTCATCGCCGTGGCACCCTTTCCTTTCACCACGGTGACAAATGCTTCATAACATACTCACGTCAACATTTTCATAAAAATGGCATAAAACTTGCATATGTCATCTGCATCATGATAACAACATTAAAAATGTTTAAAATTGTTGTTGCATTAAATTGCTAAATAACATATGGGGACTTCCGGGAATTGTTGTTTGTTGTTTCCGGCCTCATTTAAACTTGCCTAAATAGTTATTTCACTCATGTTTCACCCCTTGCCATGTTCAGCAACATTTAATATTGTTGTGTACCTAAACGAGAGCGAACCAAATAACTCGAATGTGGTGTTTCGTCAATATGCAGCTCGTTGCATATTGAGCTCCACTTAACTTGTAGTATTGTTTGTTGCACTTTGCCATGCCATGCCTCTTTAAATCGGACATGCATCATACTTGTTTGTGCATCATGCCATGTTTATGCTTGTGTGTTTACCATGTTGTTTGCTTCTTTCCGGTTGTGCTTCTTCTTGATAGTTCATGTTTCGTTGCGATCATGAGGATTCGTTCATCTATGCTTGGTTTGTCTTCACCCGTTCGTCTTCTTCATGGACTCGTTCTTCTTCCTAGCGGGATTTCAGGCAAGATGACTGTTACCCTGGATCTCACTACTATCATTGCTATGCTAGTTGCTTTTTCTATCGCTATGTTGCGCTACTATCACTTGTTTATCAAGCCTCCCAAATTGCCATGTCAGCCTCTAACCTTTTCACCCTTCCTAGCAAACCATTGCTTGGCTATGTTACCGCGTTGCTCAGCCCCTCTTATAGCGTTGTTAGTTGCAGGTGAAGTGGAAGATTGCTCCATGTTGGACAGGATTATGTTGGGATATCACAATATCCCTTATTTAATTAATGCATCTATATACTTGGTAAACGGTGGAAGGCTCGGCCTTATGCCCGGTGTTTTGTTCCACTCTTGCCGCCCTAGTTTCCGTCATACCGATGTTATGTTCCTTGATTTTGCCTTCCTTACGCGGCCGGGTGTATGGGAACCCCTTGACAGTTCGCTTTGAATAAAATTCCTCCAGCAAGGCCCAACTTTGATTTTACATTTGCCTAACAACCTATTACCTTTCCCTTGGGAGTAATTAACCCAAGGGTCATCTTTATTTTAAACCCCCTCGGGCCAGTGCTTCTCTAAGTGTTGGTCCGAACCGAGCAGCCTGCGGGGCCACCTCTGGGAAACTTCATCGCTGGTTTTACTCGTAGCTTGACTCATCCAGTGTGCCCTTAGAACGAGATATGTGCAGCTCCTATCGGGATTTGTCGGCACATTCCGGAGGTCTTGCTGGTCTTGTTTTACCATTGCCGAAATGTCTTGTAACCGGGATTCCGAGACTGATCGGGTCTTCTCGGGAGAAGGAATATCCTTCATTGGTCATGAAAGCTTATAATGGGCTAAGTTGGGACCCCTGCGGGGTTTAAACTTTCGAAAGTCGTGCCCGCGGTTATGTGGCAGATGGGAATTTGTTAATGTCTGGTGTTAGATAACTTGAGACTTGACTTAATTAAGATGCATCAACCGCGTGTGTAGCCGTGATGGTCTCTTTTCAGCGGAGTCCGGGAAGTGAACACGGTTTTGACTTATGCATGAACGTAAGTAGTTTCAGGATCACTTCTTGATCACTTCTAGCTTCTCGACAGTTGCCTTGCTTCTGTTCTCGCCCTTATTTGCGTATGTTAGCTGATAAGTCTCCAACGTATCTATAGTTTTTTGACTGTTCCATGCTATTATATTACCCCTTTTGGATGTTTATGGGCTTTATTTTACACATTTATATCATTTTTGGGACTAACCTACTAACCGGAGGCCCAGCCCGTATTTCTGTTTTTTTGCCTATTTCAGTATTTCGAAGAAAAGGAATATCAAATCGAGTCCAAACAGACGTACTTCTTCCTCCTGGGCCCCTCGAGTGGCCATCGACGTACTTCTTCCTCCTATATATACCCACGTACCCCGAAAACATCCAGGGAGCCAACGAAAAACAATTTCCACCGCCGTAACCTTCTGTATCCGCGAGATCCCATCTTGGAGCCTTCGCCGGTGCTTCGCCGGAGGGGGAATCGATCATGGAGGGCTTCTACATCAACACCATAGCCCCTTTGATGAGTTGTGAGTAGTTTACCATAGACCTTTGGGTCCATAGTTATTAGCTAGATGGCTTCTTCTCTCTTTAGATTTCAATACAATGTTCTCCCCCTCTCTTGTGGAGATCTATTCGATGTAAACTCTTTTTGCGGTGTGTTTGTCGAGATCCGATGAATTGTGGGTTTATGATCAAGTTTATGTATGAGAAATATTTGAATCTTCTCTGAATTTTTTATGTATGATTGGTTATCTTTGCAAGTCTCTTCGAATTATCGGTTTGGTTTGGCCTACTAGATTGATCTTTCTTGCCATGGGAGAAGTGCTTAGCTTTGGGTTCAATCTTGCGGTGTCCTTACCCAATGACAGCAGGGGTTGCAAGGCACGTATTGTATTGTTGCCATCGAGGATAAAAAGATGGGTTTTATATCATATTGCTTGAGTTTATCCCTCTACATCATCTCATCTTTCTTAATGCGTTACTCTGTTCTTAGGAACTTAATACTCTAGATCATGCTGGATAGCGGTCGATGTGTGGAGTAATAGTAGTAGATGCAGGCAGGAATCGGTCTACTTGTCACGGACGTGATGCCTATATACATGATCATGCCTAGATAATCTCATAATTATTCGCTTTTCTATCAATTGCTGATAGTAATTTGTTCACCCAACGTAATACTTATGCTATCTTGAGAGAAGCCACTGGTGAAACATATGACTCCCGGGTCTATCTTTTATCATATAAGCTTTCAATCTACTTTTATTTGCATCTTTACTTTTTGCATATATATTGTAAAATACCAAAAATATATTTATCTTATCACACTATCTCTATCAGATCTCACTTTCACAAGTGGCCATGAAGGGATTGACGACCCCTTTATTGCGTTGGTTGCGAGTTCTTTGTTTGTTTGTGTAGGTGCATGAGACTTTTGAGGAGCCTCCTACTGGATTGATACCTTCGTTCTCAAAAACTGAGGGAAATACTTACGCTACTTCGCTGCATCACCCTTTCCTCTTCAAGGAAAACCAACGCAAGCTCAAGACGTAGCAACAAGGATTTCTGGCGCCGTTGCCGGGGAGGTCTTCGCTCAAGTAAAGACATACCAAGTACCCATCACAAACTCATCTCCCTCACATTTACATTATTGGCCATTTGCCTCTCGTTTTCCTCTCCCCCACTTCACCCTTGCCGTTTTATTTGCCCTCTCTTTCCCAATCTTCTCCTCTCTTTTTCGCTTGCCTTTTTCCGTTTGCTCGTGTGTTAGATCGTTTACCTTGTCGTTATGTCTAGTTCCTTATCCGCTCCTATGTCTCCGAGTTTGAAGTTCTTCACTTCAAGCAAAGGCAAGGAGAAAACTTAAAAGATGCTTGGTATAGGATGATGGAATCTTATCGCAAATGCACCCTAGAGGTGAACTTTAGAATTCTTCTTCGCAATTTTTATGTTGGGTTAAATATGACGCATAGACAACTCTTGGACTGTATTGCCAAGGGAAATTTTATTAAAATTGATCCTAGTATTGTGCATGAAATTATAGAGGGAATAGTGGGACACTACCTCAAAAGGGAGGATCACATCCTACCCAAGAAGAAACGCAAGTGTTTGGAAAGATTTGCGAAGTAACAAAAATATTTTAAAAGTCTCTTGAGCCTCTTAAAAGTGTTAGCGGAAATCTTCACCGCATGAATATGTTGATTACTCTTTGCAATAAGCGGTTGGATTCTTTAGATCTAAAAATTTCCGAGTATGAAGGGAAGTGGAAAGAACCTCCCAGATTCGAGCATGATTCCGCTAAAAACTGAAAATAAAAGATGGCACTACTTAGATTTATCTTCGCTTTTATACCTAGCTAGGGGCATTAAATGATAGCGCTAGTTGGGAGGTAACCCAATTTTATTTGTGTTTTTTGTTTTTGTTTCTGTTTAGTAATAAATTTTGCATCTACCTTCTGTTTAGATGTTTTTTATGTTTTAATTAGTGTTTGTGCCAAGTAGAACCTATAGGATAACCTATGGTGATAGTTAATTTGATTCTGCTGAAAAACAGAAACTTTACGCGCACGAAATTAGTTTTGTTAAATCACAGAAACGTGTTTTTGCGTTGATTCTTTTTGTTGCTGATCAATAGACAAATTTCCCAGGACTTCCTATTTTGGTAGTATTTTTAGAGTTCCATAAGTTTGCGTTAGTTACAGATTGCTACAGACTGTTCTGTTTTTGACAGATTATGTTTTTCGTGTGTTGTTTGCTTATTTTGATGCATCTATGGCTAGTATTAAGTGGTGTGAAACATAGAGAAGTTGGAATACAGTAGGTTTAACACCAAAATAAATAAAGAATGAGTTCATTACAGTACTGTCGGGTGGATGGACCCCGGGCAGGCAACGGAACTCGGATCCTCATCAAAAACAACGGGGCTGGCGCCACCCCTCAATACCGGCACGTGCTTGGCCGGGCCGCTCGACCCGGCCAAGTCCCGCGACCCGGCTAGACTCGCCGACCCGGCAAGACACGTCGACTCGGCCCCAACGACTAGCGCAAGACAGCCGAACCCGACACGACCAAGGCTTCCTCAACAAGCTAGCACCATCCGTGGCATGCTACGTAATCCAGCCACAGGTCAGCTCCCGTCCCATCCAGGCCGTACGATGGGACGAGTCTTCAATCAAATGACCGAGGCGATAGTGCCCAGCCCATGCCTCTGGTCAGCCGAAGCGTGGCAACAGTGCCCCTCATCTACCCACTGACCAGGGCCGGCGTGGCTATAGTGCTCCCGCCCGTATTGCTGTCTCCTGGGCCCCTCGAGTGGCCATCGACGTACTTCTTAATCCTATATATACCCACGTACCCCGAAAACATCCAGGGAGCCAACGAAAAACAATTTCCACCGCCGTAACCTTCTGTATCCGCGAGATCCCATCTTGGAGCCTTCGCCGGTGCTTCGTCGGAGGGGGAATCGATCATGGAGGGCTTCTACATCAACACCATAGCCCCTCTGATGAGTTGTGAGTAGTTTACCATAGACCTTTGGGTCCATAGTTATTAGCTAGATGGCTTCTTCTCTCTTTAGATTTCAATACAATGTTCTCCCCCTCTCTTGTGGAGATCTATTCGATGTAAACTCTTTTTGCGGTGTGTTTGTCGAGATCCGATGAATTGTGGGTTTATGATCAAGTTTATGTATGAGAAATATTTGAATCTTCTCTGAATTTTTTATGTATGATTGGTTATCTTTGCAAGTCTCTTCGAATTATCGGTTTGGTTTGGCCTACTAGATTGATCTTTCTTGATATGGGAGAAGTGCTTAGCTTTGGGTTCAATCTTGCGGTGTCCTTACCCAATGACAGCAGGGGTTGCAAGGCACGTATTGTATTGTTGCCATCGAGGATAAAAAGATGGGTTTTATATCATATTGCTTGAGTTTATCCCTCTACATCATCTCATCTTTCTTAATGCGTTACTCTGTTCTTAGGAACTTAATACTCTAGATCATGCTGGATAGCGGTCGATGTGTGGAGTAATAGTAGTAGATGCAGGCAGGAATCGGTCTACTTGTCACGGACGTGATGCCTATATACATGATCATGCCTAGATAATCTCATAATTATTCGCTTTTCTATCAATTGCTGATAGTAATTTGTTCACCCAACATAATACTTATGCTATCTTGAGAGAAGCCACTGGTGAAACATATGACTCCCGGGTCTATCTTTTATCATATAAGCTTTCAATCTACTTTTATTTGCATCTTTACTTTTTGCATCTATATTGTCAAATACCAAAAATATATTTATCTTATCACACTATCTCTATCAGATCTCACTTTCACAAGTGGCCATGAAGGGATTGACGACCCCTTTATTGCGTTGGTTGCGAGTTCTTTGTTTGTTTGTGTAGGTGCATGAGACTTTTGAGGAGCCTCCTACTGGATTGATACCTTCGTTCTCAAAAACTGAGGGAAATACTTACGCTACTTCGCTGCATCACCCTTTCCTCTTCAAGGAAAACCAACGCAAGCTCAAGACGTAGCAACAAGGATTTCTGGCGCGTTGCCGGGGAGGTCTTCGCTCAAGTAAAGACATACCAAGTACCCATCACAAACTCATCTCCCTCACATTTACATTATTGGCCATTTGCCTCTCGTTTTCCTCTCCCCCACTTCACCCTTGCCGTTTTATTTGCCCTCTCTTTCCCAATCTTCTCCTCTCTTTTTCGCTTGCCTTTTTCCGTTTGCTCGTGTGTTAGATCGTTTACCTTGTCGTTATGTCTAGTTCCTTATCCGCTCCTATGTCTCCGAGTTTGAAGTTCTTCACTTCAAGCAAAGGCAAGGAGAAAACTTAAAAGATGCTTGGTATAGGATGATGGAATCTTATCGCAAATGCACCCTAGAGGTGAACTTTAGAATTCTTCTTCGCAATTTTTATGTTGGGTTAAATATGATGCATAGACAACTCTTGGACTGTATTGCCAAGGGAAATTTTATTAAAATTGATCCTAGTATTGCGCATGAAATTATAGAGGGAATAGTGGGACACTACCTCAAAAGGGAGGATTACATCCTACCCAAGAAGAAACGCAAGTGTTTGGAAAGATTTGCGAAGTAACAAAAATATTTTAAAAGTCTCTTGAGCCTCTTAAAAGTGTTAGCGGAAATCTTCACCGCGTGAATATGTTGATTACTCTTTGCAATAAGCGGTTGTATTCTTTAGATCTAAAAATTTCCGAGTATGAAGAGAAGTGGAAAGAACCTCCCAGATTCGAGCATGATTCCGCTAAAAAACTGAAAATAAAAGATGGCACTACTTAGATCTATCTTCGCTTTTATACCTAGCTAGGGGCGTTAAACGATAGCGCTAGTTGGGAGGTAACCCAATTTTATTTGTGTTTTTTGTTTTTGTTTCTGTTTAGTAATAAATTTTGCATCTACCTTCTGTTTAGATGTTTTTTATGTTTTAATTAGTGTTTGTGCCAAGTAGAACCTATAGGATAACCTATGGTGATAGTTAATTTGATTCTCACTGAAAATGTAAACTTTCTGCTAAGGAAATTAGTTTTGTTAAATCACGAAGCGTGTTTTTATGTTGATTCTTTTTTTTTTTGCTGAACAATAGACAAATTTCCCAGGACTTCCTATTTTGGTAGTATTTTAGAGTTCCATAAGTTTGCGTTAATTCTGATTACTCTGATATTACTCTTTTTGACAGATTATGTTTTTCGTGTGTTGTTTGCTTATTTGATGCATCTATGGCTAGTATTAAGTGGTGTGAACCATAGAAGTTGGAATACAGTAGGTTTAACACCAAAATAAATAAAGAATGAGTTCATTACAGTACTGTCGGGAGGATGGACCCCGGGCAGGCAACGGAACTCGGATCCTCTTCAAAACAACGGTCAAGCCGCCTCTCATCTGAAACGCAGCTTGGCGGGCCGCTCGACCCGGCCAAGTCCCGCGACCCGGCTAGACTCGCCGACCCGGCAAGACACGTCGACTCGGCCCCAATGACTAGCGCAAGACAGCCGAACCCGACACGACCAAGGCTTCCTCAACAAGCTAGCACCATCCGTGGCATCCTACGTAATCCAGCCACAGGTCAGCTCCCGTCCCATCCAGGCCGTACGATGGGACGAGTCTTCAATCAAATGACCGAGGCGATAGTGCCCCGCCCATGCCTCGTCACCGAGGGCGGGCAACAAGGCCCTCATCTACCCACTGACCAGGGCCGGCGTGGCTATAGTTCTCCCGCCCTCACCGCTGACGACAGCAAGCGGCCGCCTAACGGAGAACATTATACACGACTCGACTCGGCCACGCCCTGACGATCGAAAAGCCGGCGCACAGTCCCCCTAGGCATGCGGGGCACGCACCTAGGGGAACCCGGCGAACCACAAGCCCTCGGCGGGACCCAGCCCGGGTTCCCAGACACCGACAATACAGACCCACTGACTTGTAACATTACCATTGTACCCCCGGGGGTTGGTCTATAAAACCCCCAGGAGCCCACGATCAGGCAAGCAAGCAAGAAGCAGACAATGCATACGAGAGAAAAGCAAGTAAGCATAGGACTAGCCACCGAACGGCAACAATGGAGAGAAGGATCAGCCCAAGCCTTGGCCAGCTCCCTTCCTCCTCCATACAGCTCCAGGAGCGACATTGTACTATCAATCATCCAACTACACTCGGCAGGACTAGGGGTATTATCTCTCCGGAGAGCCCCGAACCTGGGTATGTCCAGCGTCCCCCGCCCGCTCATGCCAACCTCACCTCTGGAGTCCACCAGCACCCTCGAGCCTCCTCCTCTCTTTAGCCATTCCTTGGCATCTACCGTGCACCCACCACGACAATTGGCGCCTACCGTGGGGCAGCTCGAGGAGCTGGCCAGGAGCATGCTTCAGACAGGGCCCTTCTCCTACACTGGCGAGTCTGTCACGCTAGCGGACGACATCGTCGGCGCGCTTGCCGCCTCCTTCGCCGTGCTACGCATCTCCGATGCGTTTGCGGCCGACGAGTACCCCAGCGAGGTGCTCAGCTACTCCGACTCCCCCCTCTCCCTCGATGGCGGCGTTTCCGCCGGGGCAATGGACGTCCATGTAGAGGTCTTCGTCACCAGCGATGGCACCTCCTCCTCGTCGAGAAAGACGAGGAAGGCCGCCGAAGCCAGGGCCGCAGCGGAACGGACCGAGCCGTCCAATCCGTTGTGTGCCGTGATGCAGAGCCTCCGCATTCCCATCGGCACCGATGTCGACACCACCAACGTCGCCGAGGCCCAAACCCAGCTCGAGGAAAGGCGCTAGCAAATGCTGGACCTGTCCGAGACGCTCGCCGCCACTCAGCGTCGCCTGGATGCCGCTCAGCTGGAGCGCAATGGCGCCTACGGGTTCATGCCCGCCGCGGCCGAGCCAAGCCGGTTCACTGACGTGCGTGCCCGAGGAGGCGCGATCGGCCGGGCACTCGACGCCATCCAAGCCGTCTACGAGACCCCAACAAAGAACATGCGCGCTGCCCAGGCGGCCGCAGCCGGCCTGGACTAGCTCATAGGCGAGGAGCTAAAAGAGCGCATCGGGCGGATGCACAAACTCCTCCACGCCGCCAACACCCAGCAGGACCGCCTCAACCAGCTCGCCAAACCGGCGGGATCCGGCTCCGCCCGCCTTGGCGGGCCTGGCGAGTTTCTGCACACTGCTTCCTCGCCACCCGGTGAGGCGCACACCGACCAAGTCCGGACTTGGCGCGACCCGGCCACTACGGCCGCCGGCGGATTGGGCGACGAGCCCGTCCCAGAGATCCAGCGCGGACCCGGCCAGCATGGCCGGCATCTGGCTCCAACCGAACCGGCCCCCCGTGGCCTGGCCGCAAGTCGACTCGGCCCACGCGACATCGATGACGCCGACGCTCGCCACCACCTTGATCAACTCGCTCGCTCCCTGGAGGTGGAGGAGAGCGGTGCTATCGGGCCGACGTGCTTCGGCTCACGCATCCGGGAGGAGCCCTTCCCCAAAGGGTTCATGCTCCCCCGCAACACCCCCAAGTACAACGGGACAGTGAAGCCAGAAGACTGGCTCACCGACTACACCACGGCCATTGGCATCACCGGTGCCAATCATCGTCTCGCCATGCGCTACGCACCGCTCATGCTCCAAGGGTCAGCCCGGACGTGGTTGAACAGCCTGCCGATGGGCAGCATCAACACGTGGGTGGACTTCGAGGAAGCCTTCGTTCGCAACTTCACGGGGACCTACAAGTGGCCCGACCTCCCTAGCCAGCTCGCCATGTGCGTGCAAGGGCCTACGGAGACCGGTCGCGAGTACCTCGCACGCTGGAGCGAGCTTCGAAACAGTTGCGAGGGCACCCATGAAGTCCCGGCGATCCAGTACTTCGTCAGCGGGTGCCGAGACGGCACCTTCCTCAAGCACAAGCTCCTACGCTCTGAGCCGGCCACCATGGCCATGCTCATGGTGACGGCGGACAAGTACGCCAACGCCGACTCCACCATGAAGATCCAGGTGGCGCTGGATGAAGCCGGCAAGGCAAAGCCGGTTCTCCCTCCAAAGCCGGCCGGCGAGAGCAGCTGGCAGCAGCATGATCAGAACAACAAGCGCAAGGCCGACCAGCCGGCGCAGTGTCACGACAACTGGCTCGCCGTGGCCGCCGAACCCACGGCGAACCCGGCGGCGAAGCGTCGGCAAACCGGCAAGATGGCATGGCAGCCCGCCATGAGCTTCGAGCAGATGTTCGACGCCCCCTGCAAGCACCACAGCGGCGCAAGACCCTCCACGCACACGCTTCGACAGTGCGCCATCACCAAGCGCATCATGAGGGGCGACGTCCCGCCTCCTCCGGCTCCGGCTCCAGGCGTGGGGCAGCCACCTCTGCCTCCTCCGCCGCCTCCAGCTAGCGGCACGATGCGCGACGACGCCTACCCGGACCAGAGCGCGGCCTACGTCGTCTTCACCAGCCTCGGCGACGACAAGCGTAGCGAGCACCTCCTTCGGCAGGAGGTGAACACCGTCATCCCGGCCAAGCCAGAGTTCATGCATTGGTCGGATCGCCCGACCACCTGGACCCGGGAGGATCACCCGGCAGTCATGCCGAGTCCGGGTGGTTACGCCCTCGTCCTCAACCCCACCATCATCGCGCGGCGCACATGCAAATTCTCCCGAGTCCTCATCAACGGTGGCAGCAGCATCAACATCCTCTATCGCGACACGATGACCAAGCTCGGCCTTAAGGCCGAGGACCTAGAGCCGATCCGGACGATCTTCTATGGCATCGTACCCGGCCTCTCCCGCTCCCCCATTGGCTGGGTCCGGCTCGATGTCCTGTTTGGTAATAGCAGCCACTTTTGACACGAACCAATGTAGTTCGAGGTGCTGGACCTGTCCAGCGCGTATCACGCGTTGTTGGGCCGGCCCGCACTCGCCAAGTTCATGGCGGTTCCCCACTATGTGTATTTGAAGATGAAGATGCCGGGTCCCAAGGGCCTGATCACAATCACCTGCGACTACCGCAAGTCCCTGGAGTGCGCGCGAGACGGCACCAAGTTGGCTGAGTCACTGGTCATTGCCGAGGAGCGGCGCCAGCTCAACCGGATTGTCGCCCTGGCAGGCGAGGCCTCCGCTGCGTCAATCCCGACCTCGGACCCGGCCGATGAGGCTGCCTTCAAGCCCTCCAAGGAGACCAAGAAAGTGAAGCTCAACCCGGAAGACCCCAGCTGCAGCAAGTACGTTGTCCTAGGCGCCTGCCTCGACAGCAAATAGGAAGGCGAGCGCATCGACTTCCTCCGTGAGAATCGGGATATCTTCGCATGGACCCCCAAGGACATGCTGGGTATCTCGAGGAAGTACGCCGAGCACAAACTCCACGTCCGCAAGGACACCAAGCCTGTCCATCATCCCCTACGACGATTTTCCGAAGAGAAGAGAAGAACCATTGGTGAAGAGGTCGACAAGCTTTTGGCGGCCGGCTTCATAATGGAAGTGTTTCACCCCGAGTGGTTGGCCAATTCAGTCCTCGTCCTACAGAAGAACAAGACATGGCGCATGTGTATCGACTACACTGAAGGAAATATGCCCTAGAGGCAATAATAAAGTTATTATTTAATTCCTCATATCATGATAAATGTTTATTATTCATGCTAGAATTGTATTAACCGGAAACATGATACATGTGTGAATACATTGACAAACTTAATGTCACTAGTATGCCTCTACTTGACTAGCTCATTAATCAAAGATGGTTATGTTTCCTAACCATAGACATGTGTTGTCATTTGATTAACGGGATCACATCATTAGGAGAATGATGTGATTGACTTGACCCATTCCGTTAGCTTAGCACTTGATCGTTTAGTATGTTGTTATTGCTTTCTTCATGACTTAAACAAGTTCCTATAACTATGAGATTATGCAATTCCCGTTTACCAGAGGAACACTTTGTGTGCTACCAAACATCACAACGTAATTGGGTGATTATACAGGAGCTCTACAGGTCTCTCCAAAGGTACATGTTGAGTTGGCGTATTTCGAGATTAGGTTTTGTCACGCCGATTGTCGGAGAGGTATCTCTAGGCCCTCTCAGTAATGCGCATCACTATAAGCCTTGCAAGCAATGTAACATACCGATGATCGAATCTCAGACAAGTAACATACCGATGACAAAGGGAACAATGTATGTTGTTATGCGGTTTGACCGATAAAGATCTTCGTAGAATATGTAGGAGCCAATATGAGCATCCAACTTCCGCTATTGGTTATTAACCCAAAATGGTTCTCGGTCATGTCTACATACTTCTCGAACCCGTAGGGTCCGCACGCTTAAGGTTTCGATGACAGTTATATTATGAGTTTATGAGTTTTGATGTACTGAAGTTTGTTCGGAGTCCCGGATGTGATTACGGACATGACGAGGAGTCTCGAAATGGTCGAGACATGAAGATTGATATATTGGAAGCCTATATTATGAGTTTACTGATGTATGTGGTCCAATGAATCTTGAGGCTCGCGGCGGATATCGTTATTTTCTCACCTTCACAGATGATTTGAGCAGATATGGGTATATCTACTTGATGAAACACAAGTCTGAAACATTTGAAAAGTTCAAAGAATTTCAGAGTGAAGTGGAAAATCATCGTAACAATAAAATAAAATTTCTACGATCTGATCGTGGAGGAGAATATTTGAGTTCTGAGTTTGGTTTACATTTGAAGCAATGCGGAATAGTTTCACAACTCACGCCACCCTAACACCACAGCGAAATGGTGTGTCCGAGCGTCATAATCGTACTTTACTAGATATGGTGCGATCTATGATGTCTCTTCTTGATTCGGCTATCATTTTGGGGTTATGCTTTAGAGGCGGCGCATTCATGTTAAATAGGGCACCATCAAAATCCGTTGAGATGACGCCTTATGAACTGTGGTTTGGCAAGAAACCAAAGTTGTCGTTTCTTAAAGTTTTGGTCTGCGGTGCTTATGTGAAGAAACTTCAACCAGATAAGCTCGAACCCAAATCGGAGAAACGTGTCTTCATAGGATACCCAAAAGAGACTATTGGGTACACCTTCTATCACAGATCTGAGAGCAAGATTTTTGTTGCTAAATTCGGATCCTTTCTAGAGAAGGAGTTTCTCTCAAAAGAAGTGAGTGGGAGGAATGTAGAACTTGATGAGGTAACTATACCTACTCCCTTATTGGAAAGTAGTTCATCATAAGAACCGGTTCCTGTGACAACTACACCAATCAGTGAGGAAGCTAATGATAATGATCATGAAACTTCAGATCAAGACATCGTAGGTCAACCAGAATGAGATCCGCACCAGAGTGGTACGGTAATCCTATTCTGGAAGTCATGTTACTTGACCATGGCGAATCTACGAACTATGAAGGAGCAATGATGAGCCTAGATTCTGCAAAATGGATTTAGGCCATGAAATCTGAGATGGGATCCATGTATGATAACAAAGTATGGACTTTGGTTGACTTGCCCGATGATCGGCAAGCCATCGAGAATAAATTGATCTACAATAAGAAGACTGGCGCTGATGGTAATGTAACTGTCTACAAAGCTCGACTTGTTGCGAAAGGTTTTCGACAAGTTCAAGGGGTTGACTACGATGAGACTTTCTCACCCGTAGCGATGCTTAAGTCTGTCCGAATCATGTTAGCAATTGCCGCATTTTATGATTATGAAATATGGCAAATGGATTTCAAAACCACATTCCTGAATGGATTTCTGGAAGAAGAGTTGTATATGATGCAACCGGAAGGTTTTGTCGATCCAAAAGGTGCTAACAAAGTATGCAAGCTCCAGCGATCCATTTATGGATTGGTGCAAGCCTCTCGGAGTTGGAATAAACGCTTTGATAGTGTGAGCAAAGCATATGGTTTTATACAGACTTTTGGAGAAGCCTGTATTTACAAGAAAGTGAGTAGGAGCTCTGTAGCATTTCTGATATTATATGTAGATGTCATATTATTAATTGGAAATGATATAGAATTTCTGGATAGCATAACGGGATACTTGAATAAAAGTTTTTCGATGAAAGACCTCGGTGAAGCTGCTTACATATTGGGCATCAAGATCTATAGATATAGATCAAGACGCTTAATTGGACTTTCACAAAGCACATACCTTGATAAAGTTTTGAAAATTTTCAAAATGGATCAGGCAAAGAAAGGGTTCTTGCCTGTATTACAAGGTGTGAAGTTGAGTCAGACTCAATGCCCGACCACAGCAGAAGATAGAGAGAAAATGAAAGGTGTTCCCTATGCTTCAGCCATAGGCTCTATCATGTATGCAATGGTGTGTACCAGACCTGACGTATGCGTAGCTATAAGTTTGGCAGGGAGGTACCAAAGTAATCCAGGAGTGGATCACTCGACAGCGGTCAAGAATATCCTGAAATACCTGAAAAGGACTAAGGATATGTTTCTCGTTTATGGAGGTGACAAAGAGCTAGTCCTAAATGGTTACTTTGATGCAAGCTTTGACACTGATCCGGACGATTCTAATCGCAAACCGGATATGTGTTTATATTGAACGGTGGAGCTGTCAGTTGGTGCAGTTCTAAACAAAGCATCGTGGCGGGATCTACATGCGAAGCGGAGTACATAGCTGCTTTGGAAGCAGCAAATGAAGTAGTCAGAATGAAAGAGTTCATTTCTGATCTAGGTGTCATACCTAGTGCATCGGGACCAATGAAGATCTTCTGTGACAATACTGGTGCAATTGCCTTGGCAAAGGAATCCAGATTTCACAAGAGGACCAAGCACATCAAGAGACGCTTCAATTCCATCTCGGACCAAGTCCAGGTGGGAGAGATAGAGATTTGCAAGACACATACGGATCTGAATGTTGCAGACCTGTTGACTAAGCCTCTTCCACGAGCAAACCATGATCAGCACCAAGACTCCATGGGTGTTAGGATCATTACTGTGTAATCTTGATTATTGACTCTAGTGCAAGTGGGAGACCGTAGGAAATATGCCCTAGAGGCAATAATAAAGTTATTATTTATTTCCTCATATCATGATAAATGTTTATTATTCATGCTAGAATTGTATTAACCGAAACATGATACATGTGTGAATACATTGACAAACTTAATGTCACTAGTATGCCTCTACTTGACTAGCTCATTAATCAAAGATGGTTATGTTTCCTAACCATAGACATGTGTTGTCATTTGATTAACGGGATCACATCATTAGGAGAATGATGTGATTGACTTGACCCATTCCGTTAGCTTAGCACTTGATCGTTTAGTATGTTGTTATTGCTTTCTTCATGACTTATACAAGTTCCTATAACTATGAGATTATGCAATTCCCGTTTACGGAGGAACACTTTGTGTGCTACCAAACATCACAACGTAATTGGGTGATTATAAAGGAGCTCTACAGGTGTCTCCAAAGGTACATGTTGAGTTGGCGATTTGAGATTAGGTTTTGTCACGCCGATTGTCGGAGAGGTATCTCTAGGCCCTCTCGAATGCACATCACTATAAGCCTTGCAAGCAATGTAGCTAATGAGTTAGTTATGGAATCATTACGAATCTCGATGCGAGATTGAACTAGGTATCGAGATACCGACGATCGAATCTCGGAAGTAACATACCGATGACAAAGGGAACAATGTATGTTGTTATGCGGTTTGACCGATAAAGATCTTCGTAGAATATGTAGGAGCCAATATGAGCATCCAAGTTCCGCTATTGGTTATTAACCCAAAATGGTTCTCGGTCATGTATCCATAGTTCTCGAACCCGTAGGGTCCGCATGATTAAGGTTTCGATGATGCTTATATTATGAGTTTATGAGTTTTGATGTCTCAAGTTTGTTCGAGTCCGGATGTGATTAAGGACATGACGAGGAGTCTCAAATGGTCGAGACATGAAGATTGATATATTGGAAGCCTATATTATGAGTTTATTGATGTATGTGGTCCAATGAATATTGAGGCTCATGGCGGATATCGTTATTTTCTCACCTTCACAGATGATTTGAGCAGATATGGGTATATCTACTTGATGAAACACAAGTCTGAAACATTTGAAAAGTTCAAAGAATTTCAGAGTGAAGTGGAAAATCATCGTAACAATAAAATAAAATTTCTACGATCTGATCGTGGAGGAGAATATTTGAGTTACGAGTTTGGTTTACATTTGAAGCAATGCGGAATAGTTTCACAACTCACGCCACCCGGAACACCACAACGAAATGGTGTGTCCGAACGTCATAATCGTACTTTACTAGATATGGTGCGATCTATGATGTCTCTTACTGATTTACGGCTATCATTTTGGGGTTATGCTTTAGAGACGGCCGCATTCATGTTAAATAGGGCACCATCAAAATCCGTTGAGATGACGCCTTATGAACTGTGGTTTGGCAAGAAACCAAAGTTGTCGTTTCTTAAAGTTTTGGTCTGCGGTGCTTATGTGAAGAAACTTCAACCAGATAAGCTCGAACCCAAATCGGAGAAACGTGTCTTCATAGGATACCCAAAAGAGACTATTGGGTACACCTTCTATCACAGATCTGAGAGCAAGATTTTTGTTGCTAAATTCGGATCCTTTCTAGAGAAGGAGTTTCTCTCAAAAGAAGTGAGTGGGAGGAAAGTAGAACTTGATGAGGTAACTATACCTACTCCCTTATTGGAAAGTAGTTCATCACAAGAACCGGTTCTGTGACAACTACACCAATCGTGAGGAAGCTAATGATAATGATCATGAAACTTGAGATCAAGACATACCGAACATCGGGTCAACCAGAATGAGATCCGCACTAGAGTGGTACGGTAATCCTATTCTGGAAGTCATGTTACTTGACCATGGCGAATCTACGAACTATGAAGGAGCAATGATGAGCCTAGATTCTGCAAAATGGATTTAGGCCATGAAATCTGAGATGGGATCCATGTATGATAACAAAGTATGGACTTTGGTTGACTTGCCCGATGATCGGCAACCATCGAGAATAAATTGATCTACAATAAGAAGACTGGCGCTGATGGTAATGTAACTGTCTACAAAGCTCGACTTGTTGCGAAAGGTTTTCGACTAGTTCAAGGGGTTGACTACGATGAGACTTTCTCACCCGTAGCGATGCTTAAGTCTGTCCGAATCATGTTAGCAATTGCCGCATTTTATGATTATGAAATATGGCAAATGGATTTCAAAACCACATTCTGAATGGATTTACGGAAGAAGAGTTGTATATGATGCAACCGGAAGGTTTTGTCGATCCAAAAGGTGCTAACAAAGTATGCAAGCTCCAGCGATCCATTTATGGATTGGTGCAAGCCTCTCGGAGTTGGAATAAACGCTTTGATAGTGTGAGCAAAGATATGGTTTTATCTGAGACTTTTGGAGAAGCCTCAGATTTACAAGAAAGTGAGTAGGAGCTCAGTAGCATTTACGATATTATATGTAGATGTCATATTATTAATTGGAAATGATATAGAATTTCTGGATAGCATAACGGGATACTTGAATAAAAGTTTTTCGATGAAAGACCTCGGTGAAGCTGCTTACATATTGGGCATCAAGATCTATAGATATAGATCAAGACGCTTAATTGGACTTTCACAAAGCACATACCTTGATAAAGTTTTGAAAATTTTCAAAATGGATCAGGCAAAGAAAGGGTTCTTGCCTGTATTACAAGGTGTGAAGTTGAGTCGACTCAATGCCCGACCACAGCAGAAGATAGAGAGAAATGAAAGGTGTTCCTATGCTTCAGCCATAGGCTCTATCATGTATGCAATGATGTGTACCAGACACGGCGTATGCGTAGCTATAAGTTTGGCGGGAGGTACCAAAGTAATCCAGAGTGGATCACTCGGGCAATGGTCAAGAATATCCTAAATACCGAAAAGGACTAAGGATATGTTTCTCGCTTATGGAGGTGACAAAGAGCTAGTCCTAAATGGTTACTTTGATGCAAGCTTTGACACTAATCCGGACGATTCTAATCGCAAACCGGATATGTGTTTATATTGAACAGTGGAGCTGTCGGTTGGTGTAGTTCTAAACAAAGCATCGTGGCGGGATCTACATGCGAAGCGGAGTACATAGCTGCTTTGGAAGCAGCAAATGAAGTAGTCAGAATGAAAGAGTTCATTTCTGATCTAGGTGTCATACCTAGTGCATCGGGACCAATGAAGATCTTCGTGACAATATCGTGCAATTGCCTTGGCAAAGGAATCCAGATTTCACAAGAGGACCAAGCACATCAAGAGACGCTTCAATTCCATCTCGGACCAAGTCCAGGTGGGAGAGATAGAGATTTGCAAGACACATACGGATCTGAATGTTGCAGACCTGTTGACTAAGCCTCTTCCACGAGCAAACCATGATCAGCACCAAGACTCCATGGGTGTTAGGATCATTACTGTGTAATCTTGATTATTGACTCTAGTGCAAGTGGGAGACCGTAGGAAATATGCCCTAGAGGCAATAATAAAGTTATTATTTATTTCCTCATATCATGATAAATTTTTATTATTCATGCTAGAATTGTATTAACCGGAAACATGATACATGTGTGAATACATTGACAAACTTAATGTCACTAGTATGCCTCTACTTGACTAGCTCATTAATCAAAGATGGTTATGTTTCCTAACCATAGACATGTGTTGTCATTTGATTACCGGGATCACATCATTAGGAGAATGATGTGATTGACTTGACCCATTCCGTTAGCTTAGCACTTGATCGTTTAGTATGTTGTTATTGCTTTCTTCATGACTTATACAAGTTCCTATAACTATGAGATTATGCAATTCCCGTTTACCGGAGGAACACTTTGTGTGCTACCAAACGTCACACCGTAACTGGGTGATTATAAAGGAGCTCTACAGGTGTCTCCAAAGGTACATGTTGAGTTGGCGTATTTCGAGATTAGGTTTTGTCACGCCGATTGTCGGAGAGGTATCTCTAGGCCCTCTCGGTAATGCACATCACTATAAGCCTTCCAAGCAATGTAGCTAATGAGTTAGTTATGGAATGATGCATTACGTAACGAGTAAAGAGACTTGCCAGTAACGAGATTGAACTAGGTATCGAGATACCGACGATCGAATCTCAGACAAGTAACATACCGATGACAAAGGGAACAATGTATGTTGTTATGCGGTTTGACCGATAAAGATCTTCGTAGAATATGTAGGAGCCAATATGAGCATCCAAGTTCCGTTATTGGTTATTAACCCAAAATGGTTCTCGGTCATATATCCATAGTTCTCGAACCCGTAGGGTGCGCATGATTAAGGTTTCGATGACAGTTATATTATGAGTTTATGAGTTTTGATGTACTGAAGTTTGTTCGGAGTCCCGGATGTGATGAAGGACATGACGAGGAGTCTCGAAATGGTCGAGACATGAAGATTGATATATTGGAAGCCTATATTATGAGTTTACTGATGTATGTGGTCCAATGAATATTGAGGCTCGCGGCGGGTATCGTTATTTTCTCACCTTCACAGATGATTTGAGCAGATATGGGTATATCTACTTGACGAAACACAAGTCTGAAACATTTGAAAAGTTCAAAGAATTTCAGAGTGAAGTGGAAAATCATCGTAACAATAAAATAAAATTTCTACGATCTGATCGTGGAGGAGAATATTTGAGTTACGAGTTTGGTTTACATTTGAAGCAATGCGGAATAGTTTCACAACTCACGCCACCCGGAACACCACAACGAAATGGTGTGTCCGAACGTCATAATCGTACTTTACTAGATATGGTGCGATCTCTGATGTCTCTTACTGATTTACCGCTATCATTTTGGGGTTATGCTTTAGAGACGGCTGCATTCATGTTAAATAGGGCACCATCAAAATCCGTTGAGATGACGCCTTATGAACTGTGGTTTGGCAAGAAACCAAAGTTGTCGTTTCTTAAAGTTTGGGGCTGCGATGCTTATGTGAAGAAACTTCAACCAGATAAGCTCGAACAAAAATCGGAGAAATGTGTCTTCATAGGATACCCAAAAGAGACTATTGGGTACACCTTCTATCACAGATCTGAGAGCAAGATTTTTGTTGCTAAATTCGGATCCTTTCTAGAGAAGGAGTTTCTCTCAAAAGAAGTGAGTGGGAGGAAAGTAGAACTTGATGAGGTAACTATACCTACTCCCTTATTGGAAAGTAGTTCATCACAAGAACCGGTTCCTGTGACAACTACAACAATCAGTGAGGAAGCTAATGATAATGATCATGAAACTTCAGATCAAGTTACTACCGAACATCGTAGGTCAACCAGAATGAGATCCGCACCAGAGTGGTACGGTAATCCTATTCTGGAAGTCATGTTACTTGACCATGGCGAACCTACGAACTATGAGGAGCGATGATGAGCCCAGATTCTGCAAAATGGCTTTAGGCCATGAAATCTGAGATGGGATCCATGTATGAGAACAAAGTATGGACTTTGGTTGACTTGCCCGATGATCGGCAACCATCGAGAATAAATGGATCTTCAATAAGAAGACTGGCGCTGATGGTAATGTAACTGTCTACAAAGCTCGACTTGTTGCGAAAGGTTTTCGACTAGTTCAAGGGGTTGACTACGATGAGACTTTCTCACCCGTAGCGATGCTTAAGTCTGTCCGAATCATGTTAGCAATTGCCGCATTTTATGATTATGAAATATGGCAAATGGATGTCAAAACCGCATTCCTGAATGGATTTCTGGAAGAAGAGTTGTATATGATGCAACCGGAAGGTTTTGTCGATCCAAAAGGTGCTAACAAAGTATGCAAGCTCCAGCGATCCATTTATGGACTGGTGCAAGCCTCTCGGAGTTGGAATAAACGCTTTGATAGTGTGAGCAAAGCATATGGTTTTATACAGACTTTTGGAGAAGCCTGTATTTACAAGAAAGTGAGAAGGAGCTCCGTAGCATTTCTGATATTATATGTATATGCCATATTATTAATTAGAAATGATATAGAATTTCTGGATAGCATAAAGGGACACTTGAATAAAAAAAATTCGATGAAAGACCTCGGTGAAGCTGCTTACATATTGGGCATCAAGATCTATAGATATAGATCAAGACGCTTAATTGGACTTTCACAAAGCACATACCTTGATAAAGTTTTGAAAAATTTCAAAATGGATCAGGCAAAGAAAGGGTTCTTGCTTGTATTACAAGGTGTGAAGTTGAGTTAGACTCAATGCCCGACCACAGCAGAAGATAGAGAGAAAATGAAAGGTGTTCCCTATGCTTCAGCCATAGGCTCTATCATGTATGCAATGATGTGTACCAGACCTGACGTATGCGTAGCTATAAGTTTGGCAGGGAGGTACCAAAGTAATCCAGGAGTGGATCATCGGGCGGTGGTCAAGAATATCCCAAATACCGAAAAGGACTAAGGATATGTTTCTCGTTTATGGAGGTGACAAAGAGCTAGTCGTAAATGGTTACGTTGATGCAAGCTTTGACACTAATCCGGACGATTCTAAATCGCAAACCGGATAAGTGTTTATATTGAACGGTGGAGCTGTCAGTTGGTGTAGTTCTAAACAAAGCATCATGGCGGGATCTACATGCGAAGCGGAGTACATAGCTGCTTTGGAAGCAAAGAAATGAAGTAGTCGAGGATGAAAGAGTTCATTTCGATCTTGGTGTCATACCTAGTGCATCGGGACCAATGAAGATCTTCTGTGACAATACTGGTGCAATTGCCTTGGCAAAGGAATCCAGATTTCACAAGAGGACCAAGCACATCAAGAGACGCTTCAATTCCATCCGGGACCAAGTCCAGGTGGGAGAGATAGAGATTTGCAAGACACATACGGATCTGAATGTTGCAGACTTGTTAACTAAGCCTCTTCCATGAGCAAAACATGATCAGCACCAAGACTCCATGGGTGTTAGAATCATTACTGTGTAATCTAGATTATTGACTGTAGTGCAAGTGGGAGACCGAAGGAAATATGCCCTAGAGGCAATAATAAAGTTATTATTTATTTCCTCATATCATGATAAATGTTTATTATTCATGCTAGAATTATATTAACCGGAAACATGATACATGTGTGAATACATTGACAAACTTAATGTCACTAGTATGCCTCTACTTGACTAGCTCATTAATCAAAGATGGTTATGTTTCCTAACCATAGACATGTGTTGTCATTTGATTAACGGGATCACATCATTAGGAGAATGATGTGATTGACTTGACCCATTCCGTTAGCTTAGCACTTGATCGTTTAGTATGTTGTTATTGCTTTCTTCATGACTTATACAAGTTCCTATAACTATGAGATTATGCAATTCCGGTTTACCGAAGGAACACTTTGTGTGCTACCGAACGTCACAACGTAACTGGGTGATTATAAAGGAGCTCTACAGGTGTCTCCAAAGGTACATGTTGAGTTGGCGTATTTCGAGATTAGGTTTTGTCACGCCGATTGTCGGAGAGGTATCTCTAGGCCCTCTCGGTAATGCACATCACTATAAGCCTTGCAAGCAATGTAGCTAATGAGTTAGTTACGGAATGATGCATTAAGTAACGAGTAAAGAGACTTGCCAGTAACAAGATTGAACTAGGTATTGAGATACCGACGATCGAATCTCAGACAAGTAACATACCGATGACAAAGGGAACAATGTATGTTGTTATGCGGTTTGACCGATAAAGATCTTCGTAGAATATGTAGGAGCCAATATGAGCATCCAAGTTCCGCTATTGGTTATTAACCCAAAATGGTTCTCTTTCATGTCTACATAGTTCTCGAACCCGTAGGGTCCACACGCTTAAGGTTTCGATGACAGTTATATTATGAGTTTATGAGTTTTGATGTACTGAAGTTTGTTCAGAGTCCTGGATGTGATTACGGACATGACGAGGAGTCTCGAAATGGTCGAGACATGAAGATTGATATATTGTAAGCCTATATTATGAGTTTACTGATGTATGTGGTCCAATGAATATTGAGGCTCGCGGCGGGTATCGTTATTTTCTCACCTTCACAGATGATTTGAGCAGATATGGGTATATCTACTTGATGAAACACAAGTCTGAAACATTTGAAAAGTTCAAAGAATTTCAGAGTGAAGTGGAAATCATCGTAACAATAAAATAAAATTTCTACGATCTGATCGTGGAGGAGAATATTTGAGTTACGAGTTTGGTTTACATTTGAAGCAATGCGGAATAGTTTCACAACTCACGCCACCCGGAACACCACAACGAAATGGTGTGTCCGAACGTCATAATCGTACTTTACTAGATATGGTGCGATCTGTGATGTCTCTTACTGATTTACCGCTATCATTTTGGGGTTATGCTTTAGAGACGGCCGCGTTCATGTTAAATAGGGTACCATCAAAATCCATTGAGATGGCGCCTTATGAACTGTGGTTTGGCAAGAAACCAAAGTTGTCGTTTCTTAAAGTTTGGGGCTGCGATGCTTATGTGAAGAAACTTCAACCAGATAAGCTCGAACCCAAATCGGAGAAATGTGTCTTCATAGGATACACAAAAGAGACTATTGGGTACACCTTCTATCATAGATCTGAGAGCAAGATTTTTGTTGCTAAATTCGGATCCTTTCTAGAGAAGGAGTTTCTCTCAAAAGAAGTGAGTGGGAGGAAAGTAGAACTTGATGAGGTAACTATACCTACTCCCTTATTGGAAAGTAGTTCATCACAAGAACCGGTTCCTGTGACAACTACACCAATCAGTGAGGAAGCTAATGATAATGATCATGAAACTTCAGATCAAGTTACTACCGAACATCATAGGTCAACCAGAATGAGATCTGCACCAGAGTGGTACAGTAATCCTATTCTGGAAGTCATGTTACTTGACCATGGCGAACCTACGAACTATGAAGGAGAGGTGATGAGCCTAGATTCTGCAAAATGGCTTTAGGCCATGAAATCTGAGATGGGATCCATGTATGAGAACAAAGTATGGACTTTGGTTGACTTGCCCGATGATCGGCAAGCCATCGAGAATAAATGGATCTTCAATAAGAAGACTGGCGCTGATGGTAATGTAACTGTCTACAAAGCTCGACTTGTTGCGAAAGATTTTCGACAAGTTCAAGGGGTTGACTACGATGAGACTTTCTCACCCGTAGCGATGCTTAAGTCTGTCTGAATGATGTTAGCAATTGCCGCATTTTATGATTATGAAATATGGCAACTGGATGTCAAAACCGCATTCCTGAATGTATTTCTGGAAGAAGAGTTGTATATGATGCAACTGGAAGATTTTGTCGATCCAAAAGGTGCTAAAAAAGTATGCAAGCTCCAGCGATCCATTTATGGACTGGTGCAAGCCTCTCGGAGTTGGAATAAATGCTTTGATAGTGTGAGCAAAGCATACGGTTTTATACAGACTTTTGGAGAAGCCTGTATTTACAAGAAAGTGAGAAGGAGCTCTGTAGCATTTCTGATATTATATGTATATGCCATATTATTAATTAGAAATGATATAGAATTTCTGGATAGCATAAAGGGATACTTGAATAAAAAAAATTCGATGAAAGACCTCGGTGAAGCTGCTTACATATTGGGCATCAAGATCTATAGATATAGATCAAGACGCTTAATTGGACTTTCACAAAGCACATACCTTGATAAAGTTTTGAAAAATTTCAAAATGGATCAGGCAAAGAAAGGGTTCTTGCCTGTATTACAAGGTGTGAAGTTGAGTCAGACTCAATGCCCGACCACAGCAGAAGATAGAGAGAAAATGAAAGGTGTTCCCTATGCTTCAGCCATAGGCTCTATCATTTATGCAATGATGTGTACCAGACCTGACGTATGCGTAGCTATAAGTTTGGCAGGGAGGTACCAAAGTAATCCAGGAGAGGATCACTGGACAGTGGTCAAGAATATCCTGAAATACCTGAAAAGGACTAAGGATATGTTTCTCGTTTATGGAGGTGACAAAGAGCTAGTCGTAAATGGTTACGTTGATGCAAGCGTTGACACTAATCCGGACGATTCTAAATCGCAAACCGGATAAGTGTTTATATTGAACGGTGGAGCTGTCAGTTGGTGTAGTTCTAAACAAAGCATCATGGCGGGATCTACATGCGAAGCGGAGTACATAGCTGCTTTGGAAGCAGCAAATGAAGTAGTCAGGATGAAAGAGTTCATTTCCGATCTAGGTGTCATACCTAGTGCATCGGGACCAATGAAGATCTTCTGTGACAATACTGGTGCAATTGCCTTGGCAAAGGAATCCAGATTTCACAAGAGGACCAAGCACATCAAGAGACGCTTCAATTCCATCCGGGACCAAGTCCAGGTGGGAGAGATAGAGATTTGCAAGACACATACGGATCTGAATGTTGCAGACTTGTTAACTAAGCCTCTTCCATGAGCAAAACATGATCAGCACCAAGACTCCATGGGTGTTAGAATCATTATTGTGTAATCTAGATTATTGACTGTAGTGCAAGTGGGAGACCGAAGGAAATATGCCCTAGAGGCAATAATAAAGTTATTATTTATTTCCTCATATCATGATAAATGTTTATTATTCATGCTAGAATTATATTAACCGGAAACATGATACATGTGTGAATACATTGACAAACTTAATGTTACTAGTATGCCTCTACTTGACTAGCTCATTAATCAAAGATGGTTATGTTTCCTAACCATAGACATGTGTTGTCATTTGATTAACGGGATCACATCATTAGGAGAATGATGTGATTGACTTGACCCATTCCGTTAGCTTAGCACTTGATCGTTTAGTATGTTGTTATTGCTTTCTTCATGACTTATACAAGTTCCTATAACTATGAGATTATGCAATTCCGGTTTACCGGAGGAACACTTTGTGTGCTACCGAACGTCACAACGTAACTGGGTGATTATAAAGGAGCTCTACAGGTGTCTCCAAAGGTACATGTTGAGTTGGTGTATTTCGAGATTAGGTTTTGTCACGCCGATTGTCGGAGAGGTATCTCTAGGCCCTCTCGGTAATGCACATCACTATAAGCCTTGCAAGCAATGTAGCTAATGAGTTAGTTACGGAATGATGCATTAAGTAACGAGTAAAGAGACTTGCCAGTAACAAGATTGAACTAGGTATTGAGATACCGATGATCGAATCTCAGACAAGTAACATACCGATGACAAAGGGAACTATGTATGTTGTTATGCGGTTTGACCGATAAAGATCTTCGTAGAATATGTAGGAGCCAATATGAGCATCCAAGTTCCGCTATTGGTTATTAACCCAAAATGGTTCTCTGTCATGTCTACATAGTTCTCGAACCCGTAGGGTCCACACGCTTAAGGTTTCGATGACAGTTATATTATGAGTTTATGAGTTTTGATGTACTGAAGTTTGTTCAGAGTCCCGGATGTGATTACGGACATGACGAGGAGTCTCGAAATGGTCGAGACATGAAGATTGATATATTGTAAGCCTATATTATGAGTTTACTGATGTATGTGGTCCAATGAATATTGAGGCTCGCGGCGGGTATTGTTATTTTCTCACCTTCACAGATGATTTGAGCAGATATGGGTATATCTACTTGATGAAACACAAGTCTGAAACATTTGAAAAGTTCAAAGAATTTCAGAGTGAAGTGGAAATCATCGTAACAATAAAATAAAATTTCTACGATCGATCGTGGAGGAGAATATTTGAGTTACGAGTTTGGTTTACATTTGAAGCAATGCGGAATAGTTTCACAACTCACGCCACCCGGAACACCACAACGAAATGGTGTGTCCGAACGTCATAATCGTACTTTACTAGATATGGTGCGATCTGTGATGTCTCTTACTGATTTACCGCTATCATTTTGGGGTTATGCTTTAGAGACGGCCGCATTCATGTTAAATAGGGCACCATCAAAATCCATTGAGATGACGCCTTATGAACTGTGGTTTGGCAAGAAACCAAAGTTGTCGTTTCTTAAAGTTTGGGGCTGCGATGCTTATGTGAAGAAACTTCAACCAGATAAGCTCGAACCCAAATCGGGTACCCAAAAGAGACTATTGGGTACACCTTCTATCACAGATCTGAGAGCAAGATTTTTGTTGCTAAATTCGGATCCTTTCTAGAGAAGGAGTTTCTCTCAAAAGAAGTGAGTGGGAGGAAAGTAGAACTTGATGAGGTAACTATACCTACTCCCTTATTGGAAAGTAGTTCATCACAAGAACCGGTTCCTGTGACAACTACACCAATCAGTGAGGAAGCTAATGATAATGATCATGAAACTTCAGATCAAGTTACTACCGAACATCATAGGTCAACCAGAATGAGATCCGCACCAGAGTGGTACTGTAATCCTATTATGGAAGTCATGTTACTTGACCATGGCGAACCTACGAACTATGAAGGAGAGATGATGAGCCTAGATTCTGCAAAATGGCTTTAGGCCATGAAATCTGAGATGGGATCCATGTATGAGAACAAAGTATGGACTTTGGTTGACTTGCCCGATGATCGGCAAGCCATCGAGAATAAATGGATCTTCAATAAGAAGACTGGCGCTGATGGTAATGTAACTATCTACAAAGCTCGACTTGTTGCGAAAGATTTTCGACAAGTTCAAGGGGTTGACTACGATGAGACTTTCTCACCCGTAGCGATGCTTAAGTCTGTCCGAATGATGTTAGCAATTGCCGCATTTTATGATTATGAAATATGGCAACTGGATGTCAAAATCGCATTCCTGAATGGATTTCTGGAAGAAGAGTTGTATATGATGCAACCGGAAGGTTTTGTCGATCCAAAAGGTGCTAAAAAAGTATGCAAGCTCCAGCGATCCATTTATGGACTGGTGCAAGCCTCTCGGAGTTGGAATAAATGCTTTGATAGTGTGAGCAAAGCATATAGTTTTATACAGACTTTTGGAGAAGCCTGTATTTACAAGAAAGTGAGTAGGAGCTCTGTAGCATTTTTGATATTATATGTAGATGCCATATTATTAATTGGAAATGATATAGAATTTCTGGAAAGCATAAAGGGATACTTGAATAAAAGTTTTTCGATGACAGACCTCGGTGAAGATGCTTACATATTGGGCATCAAGATCTATAGATATAGATCAAGACGCTTAATTGGACTTTCACAAAGCACATACCTTGATAAAGTTTAGAAAAATTTCAAAATGGATCAGGAGAAGAAAGGGTTCTTGCTTGTATTACAAGGTGTGAAGTTGAGTCAGACTCAATGCCCGACCACAGCAGAAGATAGAGAGAAAATGAAAGGTGTTCCCTATGCTTCATCCATAGGCTCTATCATGTATGCAATGCTGTGTACCAGACCTGACGTATGCGTAGCTATAAGTTTGGCAGGGAGGTACCAAAGTAATCCAGGAGTCGATCACTGGACAGCGGTCAAGAATATCCTGAAATACCTAAAAAGGACTAAGGATATGTTTCTCGTTTATGGAGGTGACAAAGATCTAGTCGTAAATGGTTACGTTGATGCAAGCTTTGACACTAATCCGGACGATTCTAAATCGCTAACCGGATACGTGTTTATATTGAACGGTGGAGCTGTCAGTTGGTGCAGTTCTAAACAAAACATCATGGCGGGATCTACATGCGAAGCGGAGTACATAGCTACTTTGGAAGCAGCAAATGAAGTAGTCAGGATGAAAGAGTTCATTTCCGATCTAGGTGTCATACCTAGTGCATCGGGACCAATGAAGATCTTCTGTGACAATACTGGTGCAATTGCCTTGGCAAAGGAATCCAGATTTCACAAGAGGACCAAGCACATCAAGAGATGCTTCAATTCCATCCGGTACCAAGTCGAGGTGGGAGAGATAGAGATTTGCAAGACACATACGGATCTGAATGTTGCAGACCTGTTGACTAAGCCTCTTCCACGAGCAAAACATGATCAGCACCAAGACTCCATGGGTGTTAGAATAATTACTGTGTAATCTACATTATTGACTATAGTGCAAGTGGGAGACCGAAGGAAATATGCCCTAGAGGCAATAATAAAGTTATTATTTATTTCCTCATATCATGATAAATGTTTATTATTCATGCTAGAATTGTATTAACCGAAAACATGATACATGTGTGAATACATAGACAAACTTAATGTCACTAGTATGCCTCTACTTGACTAGCTCATTAATCAAAGATGGTTATGTTTCCTAACCATAGACATGTGTTGTCATTTGATTAACGGGATCACATCATTAGGAGAATGATGTGATTGACTTGACCCATTCCGTTAGCTTAGCACTTGATCGTTTAGTATGTTGCTATTGCTTTCTTCATGACTTATATAAGTTCCTATAACTATGAGATTATGCAACTCCCATTTACCGGAGGAACACTTTGTGTGCTACCAAACGTCACAACGTAACTGGGTGATTATAAAGGAGCTCTACAGGTGTCTCCCAAGGTACATGTTGAGTTGGCATATTTCGAGATTAGGTTTTGTCACTCCGATTGTCGGAGAGGTATCTCTAGGCCCTCTCGGTAATGCACATCACTATAAGCCTTGGAAGCAATGTAGCTAATGAGTTAGTTACGGAATGATGCATTATGTAACGAGTAAATAGACTTGTCGGTAACGAGATTGAACTAGGTATTGAGATACCGACGATCGAATCTCGGGCAAGTAACATACCGATGACAAAGGGAACAATGTATGTTGTTATGCGGTTTGACCGATAAAGATCTTCGTAGAATATGTAGGAGCCAATATGAGCATCCAGGTTCCGCTGTTGGTTATTGACCCGAAATGGTTCTCGGTCATGTCTACATAGTTCTCGAACAGTTATATTATGAGTTTATGAGTTTTGATGTACCGAAGTTTGTTCGGAGTCCCGGATGTGATTACGGACATTACGAGGAGTCTCGAAATGGTCGAGACATGAAGATTGATATATTAGAAGCCTATATTTGGATGTCAGAAATGTTCCGGGTGAAATCGGGATTTTACCGAAGTACCGGGAGGTTACGGGAACCCCCCGGGGGCTTATTGGGCCTACATGGGCCTTAGTGGAGAAGAGGAGAGGAGGCAAGGGCTGGGCCACCCCCCATAGGCCAAATAGGACAAGGAGAGGGGGGCGCCCCCCCTTCCTTCCTCTCTCCCTCCTCCTTCCCCTCCTCTCCTAGTCCAACAAGGAAAGGAGGGAGTCCTACTCCCGGTGGGAGTAGGACTCCCCTTGGCGAGCCCCTCCTTGGCCGGCCACCCCCTCCCCCTTGGCTCCTTTATATACAGGGGCAGGGGGCACCTCTAGACACAACAATTGATCTCTTGATCTCTTAGCCGTGTGCGGTGCCCACCTCCACCATAGTCCTCGATAATATTGTAGCGGTGCTTAGGCGAAGCCCTGGGACGGTAGAACATCATGATCGTCACTATGCCATCGTGCTGACGGAACTCTTCCCCGACATTCTGCTGGATCGGAGTACGGGGATCGTCATCGAGCTGAACGTGTGCTAGAACTCGGAGGTGCCATAGTTTTGGTGCTTGATTGGTCGGGCCGTGAAGACATACGACTACATCAACCGCGTTGTTCTAACGCTTCCGCTTTCGGTCTATGAGGGTACGTGGACAACACTCTCCCCTCTCGTTGCTATGCATCACCATGATCTTGCGTGTGCATAGGAATTTTTTTGAAATTACTACGTTTCCCAACATACACCAGCCTCAACAAGGCCTGTTTCAAGGATCCGTTCGCTCTCCCGCAGATCGACCAAGTCATCGACTTGACCGCCGGGTGTGAGTTTCTGTCCTTCCTGGACGCTTACTCCGGCTACCACCAGATCAAGCTGGACCCGGCCGACGCCCTGAAGACGTCCTTCATCACGCCCTTTGGGGTGTATTGCTACATCACCATGTCGTTCGGCTTGAAGAACGCCGGAGCCACCTTCCAACGCTGCATGCAGAAATGCCTGCTGCCGCAACTCGGCCGCAATATCCCAGTCTACGCACCACGCCGAATCGGTCGACCAGGTTCACCCCGTTCTTCCTCGTCTACGGAGCCGAAGCCGTCATCCTGACCGATGTCAAGTTCGACTCGCCGCGCGTCACGATGTACACCGAAGCCGAAGCCAGAGAAGCCCGCGAAGATGGCGTCGACCTGCTCGAAGAAGCACGCCTCCTGGCGCTCACTCATTCGGCCATCTACCAGCAAGGCCTGAGGCACTACCACAGCAAGAAGATCAAGCCCCTCGCGTTCCGTGAGGGCGACCTCATCCTCCGACTCGTCCAAGAGCAGGCGGGCGAGCAGAAGCTGTCCCCTCCATGGGAGGGCCCATTTATCGTGAGCAGGCACTACAAAAAAAATACACTTCCGTGATGATACGTGTTTGTCATAGTAGGTCGCGTTTTTTGTCATGCATGTACATCCATGACAAATTTATGACAGAATCAAGATAGTCATACCTGTGCTGTCGTAGAAGTAATCGATGACATTACCAAAATTATCATCACGGAAGTGTCCACTTCCATGACGATAAATCGCGCATCACAGAAGTGCTTTCGTCAAGGGTGACCGACAGGTGGCATCCACCGTAATGGAACGCCATTAAGCTATCGGGTCAGGTTTTGGATCCGATAACCCGTTAATAGCCCTGACCAATGGGGATTTTCCACGTGTAAAATCATCATTGGTTGGAGGAAACACATGTCGGCTCATCGTTGGGACAGATGTCATCCACTCATTGGATAGAAGGCGCCTATGATACATCGACACGTGGCACGGCCAATCAAGTTTAAATGGGCCGGCCCAACTAAAGGCCCACAAGGTTTTGTGGCCCATAATGTGCCGGCCCAGTTAAAGGCCCACGAGATTTTGCGGACTATAATGGGCTGGCCCAGCTAAAGGCCCACAAGATTTCGCGGGTCATAATAGGCCGGCCCACGTAAAGGCCCACAAGATTTTTGTGTGCCATAATGGGCTGGCCCAGGTAAAGGCCCACAAAATTCTTGCGGATCATAATGGGCCGGCCTAGCTAAAGGCCCACGAGATTTCGCTGACATTAATGGGTCGGCCCAGCTGTAGGCCCACAAGATTTTGAGGACCCTAGTAGGCCGGCCCATTAACTGGCTGCCATGTTTTGGGCCAAATGCCGGCCCATAATTGATCCGGTCCATTAATGGCCTGCCACGTTCCGGGCCTAATAATGGCCCATATAAGATCCGGCCCGTTAAAAGCCTCCCACTTTCTGGGCCAAATCACGGCCCAGATCAGGTCCGGCCCTTTAAGAGGCTTTGGGCTCAATTATGGCCCATATCAGATTCGTCCCGTTGACTGGACTCTATGCTTTTGGGCCCACTTGCTAAAGGCCCATTTAATAATTCAGCCTGATATTAGTTTCGGCCTGTTAAGGGCCCATTTAACATTTTGACCCTATATTAATTTCGGCCTGTTAAAAGCCTGTCATATAGTTGGGCCTAACTACGGCCCGGTTTGCATCTGACTTTGCTTTCATGACCGATATCTGATTGGGCCAAACAAGGACCGAGACAACTTTGGCCTATTAAAAGCCCGTGAATTGATTCGCACAATCAGGGGACGGGGTCCATTTCGGGCTGCCGCCGACCCGTGAGCTATTCGGCACGTTTCAGGCCCAGCCTACTTCTCAGCCTCCCAAAAGCCCATTGAGTTTTCTTGCGAAAAGAGGGCTGGGGGTTACTCGGCCTATTAAAGGCCCGAATCTACTAGTGGGCCAGTTTGACGGGGCCCATGATGCGGATCATACATCGTGATTGCATGAAGGCCCGATTATGTACCGTAATTTTACGGTTTGGCCGGTTTACTGCGAAGACAAGATATATATATATAGTAAAATAACTAGAGCATCGTGAATAAGAAAAAACATAGACTATACAATAAAGAAATTACGGCATATTACATCCACTGGGAATCAAAGTTCGCCACTATGATAATAAAGCAAAAGCAGACAGCAGATTACATACACTGGGCATCAAAGATCGCCACCAGTGCAAATAAACACGCCGACAAAATAATATACAAAACCGACATCACTTCAATAGAGTTCAAGAAAGGTTAGCCCTGCTGGGGAGCTGCAGCGCAAGCAGCTGAGCAAGATGATGAGACTGTGCTTGTTCAACACTTATATCTTCCTCACTCTAAAAGATAAACAAGCAGACAGATGACAGGTTTTGCACATAAAAGTATCAATGCTGACAATTCATCACATTTCTTCGATTTAATAAAATGACACAGCTTTAAAATTGCATTAACACAATATGGTATTGTTCAGGTCAAGACATGGCAGGAATTGACATTGTGAAGGAGTTGGCAGCTTCACGACACCACTGGATTAGAGATCAAGAACTCATAAGTATCAATGGCTAGTGTGCTGTCAATTTATCCCATTTCAGATTGGCAAATAAAGAGGCGGTTTAAATAATAGTAGAATGATATGACATTGTTCATAGTTAAGACATTGTAGAATATGACATTGTGATGTAGTGGGTAGGTTCACCACACCACTGGATTACGGATGAAGAATGAAGCATACATGCAAAGGCAAAAGAAGATCACTTGCTCTGTATAGTTTAATTTACATGGTATGAAGAAGGAACTTGGTTGTACAACTAAAAACTTAAATTGAGAAGGACAAGCTTTTGTTTATGAACTACATAATAAACTTTAAACATACAATTTGATGCAAACACCAAAAATATACAGCTGTTGCAGTCATGCCTAACCAAATATACACAACAAAGTTTGAAGGCTTGAGAAGGACAAACTTACATTACTGGTGAAGACAGGCTCTATAAAGCCCTTGTCCATGCTGATGGGGGGGGGCAATTCAAGAAGTTTAGCACAGAATGTACTTCATAACCATTGCCTTTATTCTACATTTTGTAAGAGTAAATATAGATGTGATAATATACGAAAAAATGGAGAATATTTAAGATAATATGAAGAGTGATGCTACATAACCAAGTAACTATAAATGTATGTGGAGCGATACAGGCAAAAGGCACGGCCAAGAGCAATGCACAGCTAAACTTCTTCAGTACCAACCTTATGATAAGAGTAAATATAGATCTGATGTGTAGAAAATGGAGGGCAAAGGAAAATAAGCTGCAGAGTGATGGTACATGAACAACTACCTGTCAATATAAGTACACTGATAAAAGACAACATGTACTTACAAGAAGAATGCAGAGCTAAAAAAATTCATTGGCATTGGATATATTCTACACTAATGTAACCATTCATACAGATCAGATAATTTGGAGCGAACAATTGATAAGCAAGCTATCATGCATACTGCTGTCACATAATGAACCAGGTATGTATGCAAGTACAGTGATACAGGACAACAGGTACTAACAAGAGCAAAGCAGCGGGCAGCATATTTGCGACATTCTGTCGTTCTTTTCAAACCGGAATTCTTCTTCGAGCTGATTTCCTGCAAAAACGATCCGTAAGGCACACGCGGAAAAGTAGAAGTTCAAATTGTCATGTGATTTCATAGACAATGCCTCATCCTGGGAATGAGATCAGCGCATAACAAGGTTTTTCCATTCAATGTCTTCTAAATTTAGCACAGGAGACTTCACCGGAAATTCGTTTATAGACTTGCCATCAAAGTGTGATTTCCTTAGGTAACACCGATACTGCTGCAATGCTTCCTTGAAAAGCACAAGCAAGCTTTGCTCGTCATGACTATCCAGATTGACCCTCACCTAGTTACAACAATGTAATGTAAATCATTGATGTGTTCGATTAGCAGAAAACAGGAAAATAATAACCATGAATAATAGCACTTACACGTAAGTTGGACAGGAAGATGTGAAAATGGTGTTTGTCTTCACTATAATCTTCCCATGATGGGAATATATGCACGTAGTCCCTAACAACATTGAAAGCATTGTCTTTTAAACTAGGAATAAATGGAATGGGGTTCCAATCTGCAGGAATTGGTCGTCTCTGCAGTTGGGATAGGTCTTCGGCCGGTGGACTTGCTGTACTTTTTGCTGGAGTGGGATTTTTTGTGGTACGGCTGGTGCTATGGCAAATGAAATCGGTATACCTTTTGCTGGAGTGCAGGTCCTGTGTGGTGGGGCTAGTGGTGTGGCCAGTGAAGTATGGGTACAGTCTGCTGGAGTCGGTCCTATGTTTTGTGTCACTGGTTGTACAGCTAATATAAGTGGGGCGCTATCTGATTTCTCCGGCACCACCACGTTTTTCAAGGACTTTGCTGGTGCTCCTTCAGGTTCGGCAATCACCCTCTTCCTTTTTGATGTCTGATGCACAAGAACAGCATTTGAGTGGAAAAACATGGTATGACGACAGATGGAATATGTATTGATAATTGATGGGCATGGCATCTCGAGTTATATGATGAGTAAACTAAGCAGATGGTGGTGCAACAAAGTAGAAGAAATGCAAGACAACATATGCAAGATATGCGCAATCAATAAAACCTTGCCAAATTAGAACAGGCACCTTGATGGGTGACCAGGACAGGCCATCTGCCTTTGACTCCTCGAGGTTAGAATAGTCATTAGAATGATATTCTGAACAAGAATCAACAGGTGGGGAGCGTACGAGTTTCATTGCTTCCAGAATGGCACTCAATGCCTTGGTGCCAATTTTGTAAGTTATTGCAGTGTTCCACAATATTCTTCTGATCCGCGGATTCTCATATTCATTGTAATTTCATATAATATAAGAGAACCATGAAAACATAAATAGTTGTGAGATTATCTTTGTAATGTACATGATATTCTAATATAGGGGCACCCCTGTAAACACTTATGTGCTATCACTGGATTGTGATGAGAGAGCTCATGTGTGCTGTAATATTGTGCGTGCATTTATATAATCTGGCACAAGTACACAAAACAATATGCTCCAAAAGTAAGGATAACTGGCAGATGATAGGTTCATAATATACTGTATAGATAGTTTATTGCCAACCCATGATAACAAGAGGACACAGCAACTAGGCAGATCATAGTGTACATAACAGGGGTACACCATAACCACGATATATAAATCGGGAAAGTGGAACTGGCTTGAAAATACGGTGTTGTATTTTCGCTAGTAATTAAAAGCCTATCGATCACGTACAGGCCAGCACTATCGAACATGGTAAAGAAGAGCAAGCAGATTTTGGATAATAAAATGTTGGTTGCGCAGTGCCCAGACATGATGAACCAGAGCGCATTAAGAATGCAACTCCCAACTGTCTCTCGACCATTTCAGGCAGTTGGATGAAGATCCTACGTCTCCTAACCCTTCTTCTTCCTCGTCTCTGATTCTTCCCATACAGAACACCGCATGGGCCGCCGGCCGGACCACCGGCCCCCACCGCCTGTGTTCCTTCGCCACCCCCACCCCCCACCCGCGTCGAGTTTTCTTTGTTCGGCGAGGCCCCACAACCACCCGAGCCCCTTGGATCGCACCGCGAACTCCGCGAGCTCAAAAATCGATCGACCCAATTTTGAAATTTAGTCTACTATGATTTAACTAGTGTGGAATATAAAAGGGGAAAACCATAAGCATTGGGAGTATAGTGTTGAGCGTGCCATGGCGGATCTGAAGGTGCAAACCGGACAAAGGCAACTTCGCAACCAAGACAATAAATCAGAGTAAAGCAGTGGCAATCTATTTTCTTGCTGCAATAAATAAGTTGAGCAGAATCTGAAAAGTATCGCCTCAGTGCGGCGCCGTACGATCTGGTGAGATTTGATGGTGCCGCGGTAGCGATGGCTGTCGGCGGCGTGGAAGCAGATCTAGGAGGGTAGACGGTGGCGGGGAGGCGCGGTGGACGAGACGGTCGTAGGAGCAGCGCCGGCAAGGTGGACGACGGCGGGGATGAAGCGAGAGGACGGGATGCAAGGATCCCGGTCCGATGGCGTGGATGAGAGAGGTCGATCTCTTGTAATGGACGGTGGCGTTGGGGTATCAGCTCCGGCATGGTGGAGGAGGACGGCGGTGGATGGGGTGGCGGACGGTGGCGGACGGAGGAGGGTGGAGTGGAAAGGGTGTTTTGGCGTCCACGGAGTACGAATGGGGAAAAGGGAGGTAGAGAGGAAGGGGGAACCATGTATTCAGGGCGCGCTTGTCTCAAATGCGAGGAAATTTACAAACTTAGCCCCCGTTTCAAATTTCTACTACATCATAGCAACATTAGTCGGTTGGGGATAGGACGATAATCTCGCATACACCAAATATTTGCCGACGAGAGTTTGTTTTTGGCGCCCACCGTGTATGAATATGAATCGGGGAGGGAGTCGATTTCGGCCGAGGGCACACTGTGTTTTGGCGCCCACCATGTATGAATCCGGGTGAGAGGCAGTTACGTCACGTTTGGGTGAAATTACAAACCTAACCCTATCGAAACCTATAGAAATCCAGAAGAGAGGCTTTGCGCGGCAGGGATAGGCAGTAGTGATTTCCATCTCGTAGATTTTGGTTTTGGGCGATTACTGCGACTTTCCCCGCTTCGTTCAAATTTTGCACAGTGCACGTTTACCGTGCCAACTCAATTCGAATCCCGTTTGTATTCTACTATTTTTTCGGGCGGGATCCATTTTCAGTTGGAATTACATTCTATATACATCATTTTTTTATATATATACTTTCAAAAGCACAACACCATTTATACATAAATATGGTTTACAAATGGCATGATCTCAGATTCATAAGGTTGTATCCATCAACTTGGATTTTCAAATATTTGAAACCACTTTATCTTGAAATCCAATGTATGCATTCCTCGCTAACTGTCTCCAATTAATGTGTGTTTCATGTGGGTTTTTTTACTTCTCAAACATGTATAATGTGTCTCACACACGCAACATATAGTGTAATCCCGTTTAGACATTAATTGCATATAAACCATGCATTGTTTGTAATTGAAGAATCTATGGATCACCAATATTGATAAACTATATAACATTACACGTGTGCCCAAATTCAAATGAATATGCATGTTTGATACACCAATTTGCATTATGATATTATCGATGTCGTGATCTCCAGTTTAAATATTTGAATCCCCTTTAATCCAGATATTCATCTCATATAGCTATCACTCATGCTTATATAGGACTATCTCTCTGGACCTATACGTGTTCATCGTCTCTCAGGCATCTCTCGTGCTACCTGTATGTCGACAATGATCTTTTATCTTCGTAACACACTGGCGGTACTCTCTCCATCGACCTTCATCACTCTATCTCTCTCTAAGTATATCTCGCTCCCTGCTATGTGTCTCTAGCTATGATTCTCCATGTGGAATCTCTTTCTCTCACACAAACACAAAACTTTGTCTCCCGGGGTCTCATTTCTCTCAACTATTACCATGTGTGCCACTCGCACACCCCTCATACGGAGATGTCTTTCGCTCCTTAGATATGAGAACCTACGACTCTTCCTCTTTAATATCTCTTTCTCACACACAAACACAAACTCTGTCTCCCAGGGTCTCATATTTCTCCATTGTTCTCTTGTATGTCGCTCAAACACACCCTCTCTCCCTAGAGATATCTTGCGTTCCCTCATATGTCTAGCTATCACTCTCATTGTGAAATATCTTTCTCTCACGCAGACACAAAACTCCGTCTCTCTGGATCTCATTTCTCTCTGATATTTGTTTGTATGTGACTCACATGCACCCTCTCTCTATCTCTCTCACACCCACACACATAACCCAGCCTTCTGATCCACTCGACTACTATCTCTAGCGCACACTAGCTAGCATCTTTATCTTTCTATTTATCTGTTTCTCCATCAACCTTCTTTCTCGCCCTCACTCTTGATTCCTATCACGCATACTACATATGTTTCTCTCTACATGCAGTCAAGTGCCCTCTCACACACATATATAACTTCACCATTTGAACCACCCGACGGTCATCTCCGACACCCAAACTAACGGATGTCTCTCTAGCTAGCATCTCCATCTCTGTATCTATTTGTAGTTTCTCCGTTAACATTTCTTTCTCGCACGGAGTCTTGCTTCCTATCACCCACACTATATATGTCTATCCATACATATGCATTTATAGGTTGATCTCTTTTGCACAATCGTTATACTCACCCCTCTGCCGCCATAGATGCATGCTCCAGCCCACGCCACTATCTCATAAAGACAAAAACACATGCTCAATTGTCGGGCCTTCTTCTCTGCATTCTCACATGCATGCATATTCTCATACCGATCTGTCTCTCCCATGTCGTTGATCTTAGGACTTATGTCTTCCTTCTTTTATCTCGATCATGCGCGCGCACACACACATCCCACGTATACATGTATACCTTTCACACATGCACGTTCAAGGTCTCTATGTCTCCACACGTAGTTAATTACCCTCAATCCTAACGCCACATCGAATCGTTCTCCTCTTTCATGCACATAACTTCCGCCTGGATGGGCAAAACACACACTCACACTTAACAATCTCCTTCTAGCTACCCCCCCTCCCCCGTCCCGCGCGCCTCTCACTCTTCCCCTATATCCCCGAAACCAATAAGACCATCCCTTTGTTTAATTCCCACCTACATGCACCATCGATATATAGTAGTCTTTCGTGGTGTCTCTCGAACAAACACGTTCTCTCGATGTCGACTCCTCTCACGGGCACGCACCTTCTCTTCCCTCCTATGGGCATTTTCTCTCTCGCACCCCATCGTTGGTGGCCTCTGCCATACACATCACCTCCCTATGATGAAGCCATGCACACTTAAATTACATCCGCCACAGAGGACCCCGCGACACACACACACACACACACACATGCACGCACGCATGCACGCACACCCCCCCCCCCCTCCACACACACACACTAAGACTCCATCTCTCTATCTCTCTCTCACACACACACAAACACACACACATGCACGCACCCCCCCCCCCCACACACACACACTTAGACTCCATCTCTCTCTCTCTCTCTCACACACACACAAACTAAGACTCCATCTCTCTCTTTCTATCTCTCTCTCTCTCACACACACACACCACACACACTAAGACTCCATCTCATAAACACATGCTCTAGGCGGAGCATTTGTTCCTACCACCCTTCATCCAACGTTACCCGTATGATAAACAATCACCTTTATTTACTTGCATAACATGGACAGATTCCACTTTACTTTAGTAGTCAGCAAACTTATCATCTATATACCCTTATAAAAAATGAGTTGGCGATGATGGTGTGCCTGCCATCTTGTAATACAGACGTATGATCTATATCTGACGGATAGGAAGCAAACTATGATAATTTTACAAAAGATACCTGCACCTCTCTCCACATCATTATCTCCCGCAACCTCGTTGCTCAGCAATTAAAAAAGGAATAAGTCTCTGGAACAATCTAGCATGCATGGTGGCCGCTGCCGCCTGCCGGCGCCATCCATCCCCATGCCTCCGCCCATTCCGACCACCAGTCACCACCATGCTCCACTCCTCCTCGCCTTATCTCTGATCTTTCATTTTTTCGATGACATTCTCGAGATACCAGTTTTCCGATAAAATTCTTGAGATATCATTAGTTTTTACACATGGGATTACTCCTGCATGGGTCAATCACAATAGGTTTTTTGTAAAAAAATGCATATTGATGTTCCATGCAATGCACGAGAATCTTGCTTGTAATTATATAACGCAAATCACGAGTAGGAAGTGACATTTTTTTGACACAACCACGTTAACATGGCCATGTAAATCACGAGCAGGAAGGAGAAGGGAAGCGGGCTGTGGAGTAACGTTTTTTACCACAATTTCTTAGGAAACTGAGTGCAATAATTGAGTAGTTTTGCAAACTACCATTACTACTACACCTGAAACGGTTCAAAACCTATACTCCCTTGCGGTAGCGCTTCCGCGTGAAACGGTCAAGATCGCCATACGAGCGTCGATGCGCATTAATGCCCAGCCAGAGCAGAGGCGACCTCTCACTTTGGCGCCCGGCTTTGAAGTGGCGCGCGGCCGAGAGAGCGCCGCTTCGATGCACGCGATCGCGCGTCGAGATCGGCCATAGGCCCTGTTTGGATCCATGGGTTAGAGTTAGTTTGAGCTAGTTGGGGCTCAAATAGCCCTAAAGTATCCAAGCATGAGGGTTTAAATTGGAGCAAGTTGCACCGAACCCACCAAAAAAACTATCCCACCCAAGAGGTGCTAACTGGAGATAGTTCTCATTGGGACTACTGAAAAATCACTTTTCTCTCTCCATGAAGTGCATTTATTGTCAATCTAACCCTGTCACCCAAAAAACTCTTTGGCTACAGTTAGTTCAGGGTTAGTCATGAGTTAGTCTAACCTCTAGCTAAGTTAGAGTATCAAACAGGAGTAGTATAGGACATGCAAGTTGCTCAAAGCATACAGGAAAATTCGTACGTGAAAGGATTTTTTTTCTTTTCGAAAACGGAACGTGAAAGGAATTTTTTTAGAATGCTCTTGGCATGTCGCTAACATGTGATAGTTAACCGACCTCAATAGATGGCAGAAACGCCAGCCCGCCGCACTTTGATAGAGACGAGGAGGGAGAAGCAATACAGGCTACTAGATTACTAGAGATAGGTGTCACACGGAAGCCAAGAAATGTGGTGATAGCGTGGGTTAGCCATGTACTAGTATGATGTAACTACACTGGGCTGCCGTGTTTCGTACTTTTCCAGTCCACTGTGGAGATGATTGGTTACTTTTATATCGCTGAATAATATTAAATATTATGAGTGCAGACGCTCCACCACGAGGTTCCTTGCTCCTTCTCGATCGTCCGGAATATATGTTCTTCCACTTTATTATTTTTTTACGTGAGCTTTGTTCATCCTTTTGCCAACATGCGAGACATCTAGCATCAAGGCGCACGTGTTATGCAACGATCGTTCCATCTATATGAAGAACACGTGGCACTGGAACTACGAGACAGACATGTACCCAGGAGTGGACGTACGAACCTGAGTAATGTAGCGCAGTAAGTGAAGTAGAAAGGCACAAATGGTATGAACATGCATGGCATACAGGGTGTGTTTGGTTGCGTTCTTGTCTCAGCATAGTTGTTCCATCTTCATGCATGCTCAACTCAACACCCCTCTTCATGCATGCTCTCTTCATGCATGCTTCTAGTGTATTTGTGCTCAACTAGTGTGGACTCATGCACCCTCCATACTCTCTACCAAACACCCAAAAGTAGGTCGAGAAGGGAACTCTTGGGCGGCATTTGTCTCTTACTACGTACTACCACTAAATGTTGTACGTGCAATGCACGGTGATGTTATGGAGTACGTGCCTAAGTACTCTACTACTACTATATTAGTTGGAGGCACATATTAACTTTTATATTTGTTTACGTGTATGCCCCGAGACCTTCCAACTAGATGTGTCTTTCTCTCCAGGTCGCACTTTGTATCGTTCATACAACTAAGTACTACTACATGTGGTCTCTGACCCAGAAGTGGAAGAAGTGGAGACGCTCTACCACGCTGTTTTTTTACGCTGGGCTCTACCATGCTGTTCATGTTCCACTCCTTTCGCTGACGTGTGGGACATCCAGCACGTGCCGTGTTTGGCACCCTTCGTCGTAAGAGTTGAAATGCTAGCATTCATCAGAAATAAAAAATAATTATAAATCGGCAGTGATACTATTTTTTTGCGAACCAATCAGTAGTGATACTATACCACACGGTTTCCTTGCTCCTCGATATCGAAAAGAATACTTCCGTTCGCCAACATGTGGGACATCGACCATCCTGGTCCACTTGCCATGCGCGCAGAACTCCAAGGGAGAGTCACCCAGGTCGTCGCGCCGCAGTAACAATGACTAATGAGCCGTCAAATCACAGGCCCACTTCCCACTTTGAAGTTGCTCGGACGAAGGAACCATCATGACTTCATTGAATTCCGCTTCTTGAAGAAAACTACTATACCAGCAGTACTGCTAGCTACAGTATTTACTCCAACAGAGGCCTCCTTTCGTTCATAGGATAGGAATATGAAAATCATAGGAAGTGAGATGACATGCATCTCAATTCCTATAGAGAAAGAGATGCCATTTGATGCATAGGATAGGAATTTTTCCATTTAGTCTAGGCTAATGTACAGGTAATTTTCTCTAAAAACTACAGTAGTAACTAGTAGTACTGGTACATGCTCGTACTCAAACACAGACACACACACTAACTACTGGTACTACTACTTCTCACATGCTGGCCAGACACCATCGTTCTCCTTCGCGGCTTTGTCGACAACACCCCACCGTGCTTGGATCTCCGCCGACCTCTCAGCAGCAGCGCGTGCGTCCTTTTCTTTCTTGCGGTGGCGGGCCTCTCTTTTCTTGAGTGCTTTCTGACTTTTCCGCTCCCTCTGCGCGGCTTTGGCCGCCTCTTGCTCTACCGCCCATTCGGCCTTGGCATCTTCAAATTCCTCCCACATAGTTGTGAGGTCGTGAGCGGCGCTGAACTCGGCACGGCGAGATGCCATCGCTTCCCTACCATTTTGTGTGCGTTCGTGGGAGGCGAGGAACTCGGCGCGGCGGGATGCCATCCCTGCCTTACCGGTTAGTGTGCGGCGCGGTGGCATGAACGACGCTTGGTGAGAGCTCTGGGGTGGAGTGGCCAGACAACCGTATAGTGCATTGGTTTGTCAAGAGCTCAAGGACAGAAGACGAAGCAAATTAGGATTCCCCTTCACTCCTGGTCATTTATTATCGAGTAAAATGCATTGGCGGTCATCGAACTTGTCTTGGTAGCTCACTTTGATCATTGTATACGAGATGTGGTGATTATACGGTCGCTGGCTCAGCGTATAGCTCCGTTTTTGTATGGTTGACTAGTCAAACAGTCTGCATGCACCTGAAACCGTCACCGTCTCTCCAGAATGTCAATGCCGCATTCACTAGACTTAACTGCGGGTGCAATTGGTGTTTCACTGACATGCGGGCCAGACGCCCATTGGGCCCACATGTCAGACACCCAAACGCATCTGCAGTTAAGTCACTGAAGCAGCGTCCGCATTCACGCCCGACGAACCTACTCCGGTGCCAGTTGTCCATCCGTCTGCCGCGGCTCATTGCCATTCGCCTGCTATATTAACTTGAGCCCCAGCTCCCAGCCATAGCCAAAGACCTACACTTATTCTCCTCCGGTCCCTTCCTTCTGTCAGCACCACTTCAACCATGGCCTCCTGGCGCTCCGAAGCTCTCTTGGACGCACTGTCGCAGGAGCAGACGAGGGACATCGGCGGATCCACTCCGGGCGCGCTCCAAAGCTCTCTTCAACATACTGTCGCAAGAGCAAACGAAGGAGATCGCCGGCACCCCCGGGCTGCCCTTCGCCACCACGACCACGAAGCCGGCATGCGTACGCGGGCACAGCCGGCTGTGAGGAAGAGTAGTACACGGTAGGTCGCCGCCGCTCTGGTCCCGGGAAGGCCACCGCTACTCCACTCAGTCGACGCCAAGCTTGGTGGGGTAAACATGGCGGCCGATTAGCCGCTTGACGGCAACGTGGAGGCGGAAATCTTCATAACCTTGTGCTCCGGCCGGAGGAGGAGGTAATCGAGGCGGATGAGGAGGAGGCAAAGGCAATGGCTGGCTTTCTCGGGTTGATGGCCAGACATGGTGGTCGGGCACCGGTGATCGTTTAGATTAGGTTTACAGTAGGTTTAGTAAGGTTTGTGCGAAATATGTAATGAATTTCGTCCAGTTTGTAGGAAAAGTTTTCGAAATGTAATGAATTTCATCCGGTTAATTTGAATTTTGCTTTGTTTGCACGAATTTCGTCCGGTTAGTTCATATAGTTGTCAAAAGGTATGCGGGTAGCATCGGATGACATCGATCAGTGTCCTCGGACAGATGCCGGTGTAAATTTGTGGGCCAGCGCTGGAGATGCCCTAACTATCATGCTATAATCGCTAACAATCCTCCATTATTTGCCAGGGAACAGTTATCCCTTGATCAAAATCAGATCGCGGTGTTTCGCACTCCTCCCGCGTACGAGTGTAAACTCTTGCTTACATAAAAATGGAGCAACTGGACGGCACTGTAGCACGTCATATCACTCAAACTAGCCCGCTTAACGAGCGGGAAAGCACCGCCCACGTCATTTTGTTCTGGATTTCTATCAATTGATCGCGCAAAAATGTTACGCTTCGCAAGTTCTAAAGGAAAAGGCGGCACACTTACGACTCGTACGCGTCGCAACCCCGACAGTCCGGCTCGCACGCCGATCACCAGAGGGGACACGCGTTGTCTTGCAATTTCACTGACATGTGGGACCGTAATTGAATAAACCGTCGATAGCCGAAATCTAATCGCTCTGCGGGCTTCGGCTGAGAAGAGAGAAACGGGGGAGGGAGAAGATATCACCCGCCCGCCGCGCACGGACTCCAAGAAATATATGGTGATAGTGTGAGGTGGGCCATGCTGGAGTCCGGACCACTTCCGGAGCCCGCTCTCACCGCCCTGGCCCCTCAAGACGCCGGCTGCCCGCTGCATGCATAGCAAGTAGTCCCGGGTTATGTGGAGGAGAGAGAGGCATTGACAAAGTCAAGGAGTAACAGTGGAGACAATAGCTTTCATCAAAAATAAACAATGAATACTCGTTGCTCATCCTCTATATCGAAAAGAATACTTTCATTCGCCGACATGTGGGACGTCGACCATCCTGGTCCACCTGCCATGCACAAAATTATCCTGGTCTACCCCGGTCATATCGCAGGCTCAACCTTTCCCACTATAAGTTGTTCGGACGAAGGAACCATCATGACTTTGTTGAATTCCGCTTCTTCAAGAAAACTTACTATACCCGCAATACTGCTACCACACGCGAAGACTGGACGGCACTATACCACGTCATATCACTGAAACCCACTAGGCCAAACTAGCCCGCCTAGGTCATCTATTTTGGAACGGAGGGAGTACGTCTCTGCACTGCTATGATTTTGTGTTGCATGTTCTCTGTACTTTTGCTACGATTTTCCTACCCTATGAACCAAATGAGGCCTGAATGTATGTCGACTATTGTCTGATCGATCGCTAGCCTACAATTTTAGGAGCTAGGGCTATTGGTCGATCGACGAGGGATAAGTATAAGCGTACCATGAGCTCATCAGCCCCAACGTTTCTCTTTGGTGAGTGTTTTGCAAGTATTATAGCTCGCACAGTAGCTAGCCTACTAACACAAAGAATCATCAAACAAGCCCTGCTGATATGATAAACAGTTCAAACTTACATCTAAGCATGCCAAATATTACATCAAAAGCTGGTGAGGATACATCTGTTTCCATAACTCAGAGAGGGTTCGCATGATTCACTATCAAACAAAAGTAGCAAGATCCGCCCACACAAGACAGTGCACTAGCCCTAAGATGGTTTGATAACACACATCGTTCTGGTAGTTAAACACAGGGCAATGCAAACTACCCTAAAGGATTAGCGCGACCAACTATTTCTTGTCATCGATCTCTCGGGCAATGACCACAACATGGACAGCGGCATGGGAATCGATTTCTGGGGCGATGTCCACAGGACTGACCGCGACATCGGAATCGATCTCTGGGGCGATGTCCACAGGATGGACAATGGCATCGGAATCGATCTCCGGGGCGATGCCAACAGGACGGGCCACGACACCGGAATCATCAAGGACAACCACCGGCACCTGTACAACACTAACATATTAGCAAGCACATTGCAAATAATCAAAAAGCAAGCACATTGCAAATAATCAAAAACCACAACTATGGTAATAAGCCATTATGTTTTACCTTGTGCAGCTCACCGGGGGATCTCATCCCTCTGGGGGACATCTCCTCGTCCTCGATGGGGGCCATCACCTTGCTAGGGGAATACTGCTTCTCAACGGCGACTATCTCCTCAAACTCGGTCTTGAGCCTCACATAGGTGGCAATCAGAGTCCTGGGGTAGGCACGGTGGGGCCCTTGCTGTTCTTCCAACTTTCTTTGAGGAGTTTGTCCGCCAACGTCCTCAACTCTTTGGCCAGTGCTTGTTTCTTGGAGTTCTTCGTCTCCATGGGTTGGCCCGCCAACATGGTCAACTCGTTGGTCGGTGCTCGCTTCCTGGAAATCGTTGTCTCTAGTGCGTTCTCCGCCGGCAACTCTTTGCCTAGTGCTCCAGGATCCATCAATGAACTGACAAACAAAAAGCAATCGAAAGGAAACCACAATCGCAATGAAAACAGGAAAAGAATAGGATGTGAGAATCGGTCGGTGCTTCACAAAAAGAAGATTATTGGAATGAAAATATAGCAGCATAACTGATTCGCCCACCTTTCCTTCATCGGTAGAGAAGAAAAATGGTAGAAGTGAGTAGCCTAGAGTGATGTTTTCTTCAAGAAAGGGTAGAAAGGGCTTGAACGAGCATTCCAATGAAATGATGGTTGCTTCGTCCAGTCCAACTTGGAGGCCACCTTACCACTGCTGGTAAAGGTGTGGGTTTTGTGATATGACGGGTCATGACGGCCACACCGGGGTGACAGGTGAGTCTCGACTGTAGCACCTCGCTGTCATTTGGTGGATGGCACGCGGGTCCGGATGCGTTGAAATGTCATTAACTTGATTTTAGTCCCACTACTTTTAGTCATGAGACTAAAACGTATCCAAGCACTCTCTCAATATTGTGCACCGCGACCAAGGCAGAGAGGAAAACGAGAGAACTACGTAATTAATGCATGAGTTTAATTAGGGTAGTTTTGTAAAGTATGAGATACATTCCTCCAATCGCAAAATGCCTTGGTTCATGAGATTTGAGATTTGAGCCCTATAAACCGGAAGGGGGGGTACTGCACACGGTGTAGTCTAGTCACTTGTTTTTTTTTGAGCCGAAGTCTAGTCACTTGTTGAAATCTCTAGAAAGGGAAATACTCCTTTCCGGTTTACAGGTCTATACAACTCCCTCCGTCTAGGTGTGTAAGTCATTTTACGAAAACCAAATAGTTCCAAAACACTTAGGCGCGGTGCATTAACTTCTACCTTGTTTCTTGTTTCTTGACATACGTATCAACCAATAAGAGATGAGAGGTGTGCATGCTTTTAATGACTTGCAATGGCTAGTTCATTGCATGGAATGCTATTAATTAGCAAATAAACATTGGTGACCTAGGAGGAAATGGTGCTAAGCGCGTGGACCTATGCAGAATGAGTATCAACCAATGGATAATGGAGTTTAATTGTTAAAGAATAGCAATTTTGCCTCATGCAAGAGCCTGGCTAGTACTCCAAGGAACCGCACCACGCGAGCGTTTTCAACTGCCACGTTCGGTTTGCACTTGGCTCTTCGCCTCTTCGAGAAGACGAACAATGATGTTACTCCTACTTCTACAGTATCAAATGCACTGCTGCATGTCCGTCCACCTCGTGCGGGAGGGATAGCGTGTAGCGAAAGCTTCTACTTACTGCTCCTGCCTTTGCGTCCATGATAGGTGGGCCCAACAAGTGGTTGGCCCACCTGTCATGCAGCCAAAGGCAGGTGCAGTTAAGGCACCGGAGCTCAGTCCGCGAGGGAGAGGGCGTCATAGTAATCAAATTTCTCGGTCTTGTATGAGTTGACGCGACACATCAAAGAACTGCATTCGATAAAAGTATTTTTACATATTTCAAATGGGCTACTTCGTATGTAGGAGTAGACATATTCTGCTTCGTATGTACTCCCTCCGTTCCAAAATATAAGTCTTTTTAGAGATTTCACTATGAACTACATACAAAACAAAATGAGTGAATCTACACTCTAAAATATGTCTATATACATCCGTTTGTAGTTTGTAGTGGAATCCCTAAAAAGACTTACATTTTGGAATGGAGGGAGTAGTCACTTGTTGCAATCTCCAAATAGACTTATATTTGGAAATGGAGGGAGTATAACGCATGCATGCATGCCGTGACTTTCCTTTTGATACTTGCATGTGTTGATTTGATGCACCTTGCCAAATTTTGACTATAAATTTAACTAACCAAATTTTCATGCATGTCACAAAAAATGACGGGGCTGTTTGGATTGTGACTATGTTTGTCTTATGTTGCCACATTATTTTTCCCACACTTGCCTAACATGAGTTGCTCAAATTGTTAGACACACTTTGACTTGCCTAAGGGAATCTTGCCACAATTTTTGTGTCTATGACATTTGGGATTCAGTGCTAATAAAAAAATTCTTGTCTTAGGTGTGGCTAATAAAAAAGACTTATATTTAGGAACGGAGGGAGTAGAAAATATAAATAATAATGCATGTTGGGGCAACCCACGTTTTCGCTAATTTTAGCCGTGGGCTTGTTCACAATTTTTACGAGGGGGTGGTTTTTCATTTAATGGAGGGACTTGTAGTACTACCAGACTTGAACGATACAAAGTGCGACCTGGCACACCGTAACACCACTTGGAACAAGCGGGTAGCTATCTCAAAAAACAATCAACAACTAAAAAAACTGCGACCTGGCATGTAGTAGTACACAATTTTAAACGATTGTTTTGATGGAGTGAAAAAGGAAAACTACCCCACTACTTATATATAGGCCGGAGCCTCCGCGCTTGCTTGCTAGGGCTGCTCTATTCACACACTCTCATTCTCTCCAGATCTAAACAAGATAGGGGTAGTAACCCTGTCTTTCTCCCTTCAAAAAACACTGGCTTTCTATCCTCACCGCTAGTTATAGATCCAGACGTATCCCCCTCCGCCGGTGAAGGGGAGGAGGGGTAGCGTTTAGGCCGTCGTCGACAGCAAGGGCGGAGACCCACTGCCGGCCGCACCGTTATCTCTGGCCGAGCACCGGCGCGGGAGGTCCTCCGATCCCTTCGTCGTTGCCTGTGGGCGGATCCGGCCTCCCGCCGCCCACCTATCCACATCCCGATGATCTTTAGGTATATCTTCATTCGAAACCGCCTTAGCTCTACTTCCCCAGCTCGCTACGTCCCTGCATGTGCATCATTTTCTACCTCTCAGCCCCTCTCGATCAGATGGTCCAACGTCACCTATTTTTTTTCTATTGTTAGAGATAAAGCTACTTCATGGAGTCAAATCTTGTACTCCCTCCGCCTGAAAATACTTGTCATTGAAATAAAGTGGGGGTGGGGGAATTTAGTATGTACATCGGACTTGGTACAAACATGAAGGAAAGGGGATGAAAGTTGTACAGACTAGTCATCCAACCGGTCTCTTGGTCGAAAAGGGAAATGTAGGGGTAAAGTTGTACACAGTGGTATGACCAGGACTAGATTTGCTATCCACACATAGGAGTAGGTGGCTAGAGTGAACAAAAATGGGACCAACCCAGATATGTTTCTTGGATGTTTGTTTCTCGGGGCAACAAACTATGAATCACCACTTTATGCCCCTGTTTACCTACATGGTGCTGTACTGCTGGTGCACCCACTGTCCCATGCCCTTATACCAAATATTTAGGCTCTGGTCGGAATAAAGGGGCAGAAAGCATAGGTCTTGATGAAAATAGTGGAATAGGAAAGGAATGTAGGTATAAAACTATGGAACAGCGAACCGGAGGAAACTCTCAAGAGAATGTGTTCGGATGGACTACGAAATGTACATTTTTTTTAGAGTAGCATGCTTGGCAGTATGAGATGCTATTTGTTTATTCAGCTGCACAGTGACTACTCTTGTCCTCACCTCACGTACCACAAATAGGTTGATTTTTTTATTCCGGCAAACACAGCACAGCAACCTGTCTAACGCATGGCAGCGAGCGCCTGCCTCGGGCTTCCGCCCAAAAAATGAGCAGCGCGTGGATGTTTCTAATCCGATGGAATCAGTACTACCAGACCAGCTTTCCTATGAAACACTATTCACCTTTCCTGTGTTCCGAACGGCTGGAAGGGAAAGAATACCGTAGGAATTGTGTTCCTACGAAAATCCTGCACCAAACCTGTGAACCGAACGCAGCCTTAGTTGTTCTTAATATAATGTCCCTGGTAAAAATGAAGCCATGCCACTGTTTTTGCCTGTAATTGTTTGAGAGTCTGACAAGTTTAGCCAAATGTTTTTGTCTGTAATTGTTTGAGACTCTGACTGTTTCCTCTGTGCCTTTTTGTGCAAACAGGGATATCCAATTCACCTGGTTGCTATTGTGACCTTTTGGTGCACTGCACAAAACTCTTCTTAAAAGAAGTGACTTTTGTGATGTTTAACTGGAATGTCAGATGGAACAGTTGGTTCATTTTGGTGGAACTACACAAAGGATGATCTGTGTTCCAATCCTCATCATCCATAGTGGCGCCATAACCTTCCTTTAGGTAAGAACTAGCAGAGTGGCCCGCTCTAATGCGCGGGCATTATTCTAGTAGTGTATTTATTGTACCTTCTAAAAAATTGTATGTAGTAGTTTGGAAGTTTTACTTTATGAAATGTGATTTTACTTAAGAACGGTCATAGAATATTATTGTTAAACGATCTCTGGAAGGAGGGGTGTTTAGTACTCCATCTGTTCCAAAATAATTGAAGTTCTTGGTTTATCCTAATTCAAACTTCATTAAGTTTGACCAAGTTTATACAAAAAATATATCAACATGTTGGATTAATTTGGTTGTTAATGAAATATATTTTTTCATATTTACAAATTTGATGTTGTTCTTTGCGGACTTGTTTATAGACTTGGTCAAACTTTAAAAAGTTTGACATAAGACAACCCTAGAAGTTCAATTGTTTGGGAATGGAGGGAGTATTTTGTTCTTATTGATGCTCTTTGCATATATAATTTGGACCTATGAAATGTCTTTGAATAGCTTTTCTTGATTTAATTTTGTGGGTTCTTGGAGAGTGATTAAGCATCGTGGGTTCTGTTAAATCATTTTATATGCAGTCACTTGATATAAAGGGGCACTATATATTTTCTAAGCATGTGCTTTAGAATATATTGCCTCTAAGGTTTTAATCACTGTATATATGTAACCATCATCCATTCTACAATGTAACCGTTCTTGAAACATAAAGAGAGGCGTTTTGGAGGCAGAGCTCCATGAAGGCCTTTATTTTTTTAAAAATTCAAATTCAAACTTTTATGGTTCAAAAAATTCTGAAAAAAATATGTGTGTATGTAAGGATGTAACCCACATGTGTGTAAAAATTCATGATAAAATACCTTGAGTTACGACCTGTACAAAAAAGACAAATTCATGGCCCGGAAGGATGAATAGTATTATGTGTTAAAGAGCCCCAGATTTGTCTTTTTTGGAAAGCCCTCGTTTCAATGTATTTTGAACTGAAAATTTACACACATGTGTGTTATGCCTGCATGTATATCTGTATTTTTTTCCAGAATTTTTTGAAATGTAAAAATATGTATTTCGATGAAATTTCAAATTTGAATTTAGAGGCCTCACCGGAGGCCGAGCTCCAAAAGGGATTTCCAAAAGGTAGATCATATATAAACATCTTCACATAGTAAACTCCAAAATTTAATAGTATGTACTTGAAAGCAATTGATTCCAGTGAAAAAGTACTATTGAAAATCATAATCTAAGCTGATTATAATTCATTGCGTGGTAATATCGGGTGCAATGACTTACTGTTATCTCTCACAATGTTTGTAGTTGATATTAAAATCTTGACTCTTGTATTACTTCCTTTTAAATAACGCATACTCCTTTATACCCTAACATATATTCCTCTCTTAACATGTCTCCCATGTGTCTAATCCTTGGGTTAGATTTGTAAAACCCTATTTTGTGCACCACACATGCATTTTCACACACCTTCAACGCTCGGTATAACATATGATAATGTTTTTTGTTGGCATGCATTCTCCAGATATACATAAACCACTGTGCTTAGGTCACATGGTCGTACTACCTTTTTCGTGTGGTGGTGCGGTGGGGTGGGGGTTGTAGAATGTTAACATGTACACCTAACATAGTTTTCACGTTAAGATATTTGAGTTTCGAGTATACCGATTTCTGTTTTGAGAAAATGGTCCAGTAAATTTAGTGTGCGCAACATCATAAAGTTTGTCACTTCGTTTATGTTTATATAAAATAATAGCACACACATTCTAAAAAGCAGTTAAATTTCTTGATTCGTTAATTGATAATTGTTATTGCTAACAATAGTGTTTTCTCTCTGTTATACATAAACAAACTAACTCTAGAAAATATGGTAGATTTGACGTAGGTAAGTTTTAGCAAGTCGACATTAAAATATCTTGAAAATAATTTGTTTATATCAACCTACCTATATATCTTTCACTTTGGGAATTTACAATTAAGTTAGGCTTTAGCTATTGGCATAGAATGATCTCCAATGTAATAGTATCTGGGTCAAGCTTCTACTCTAACGACGTCTACTATTTACTGGTTTATCTTTATTTACTTATAGGCCACGGATTGATCTTTAAATATGAGATATATCTGGTTTAAATTTTCACGAATAACTTGAAATATTTCCTTTTCAAGATGACCAGAACTATTGTATTTGTATCAACATCCTGCTGTTTTCATGTCTTCCGCACTGAAATAATTATATATAACTATTCACATCTTTTCTATATTTTCCTCCTACAAAAACATGTACCAGAATTCTAAATAATTTTGGTATTCTTAGTTAATCGAATTACGGACTAACCTGCAAGTACTTTGATCCGATGTAGGTGGATGTCGCCATTTTGTATGCCGAACCGGTTCGATTACAAAATGTTGCACTTAAGCAAAGGGGAATCAAAGAAAGCGCGATGATTTAGAGGAAGCTAGACAGCGGGATACAACCCATCGACCAATATAGTTTTGGGCTTGCCACATCTGGAGGTGCCACCTTTGTTAGTCTGGTCCTTTCACTCACTGATGGAAGAGCGGTTGGAACTCTCCATAGAGCGATTGAAAAAAAAATGTTTTTTACAAAAATATATATGCATGTGCTCTAAGTATCTGTTGATTTTCATTCAAAATATGTTTGTGATATACGCTACACAAAAATATATATGCATGTGCTCTAAGTATCCGTTGATTTACGTTCAAAATTTGGCCCAAATTCAGCAGAAAAAATCCCCTATTTTTGTATATATTTGTCTTTTTTATCTCTTACATGCAAGTGCGTATATTTATGAAATTTTCGTTAGCCCACGTCCTATGCTAGTGTTGTTTTAAATATAATAAGGCAGTTTACTTTAAAAAAATGTTACATGCGTCCCTTTATGTCAAGTATACATCTATCCAAAAACAGAACGCATCAGCCTACAAGACGCTAGATTTTTTTAGGGAAGTCCTACCCTGATGCATGGGTGCGTATAGAAATCAGGCCATGTAGTGTTAGTTTCTTTTTTGGAGAAATTCAAAAAAAAAGTTTCTTGTTTGGAGGATGCTAATGCATGCGTGCATAGAAGGGAAACACCCTACGTCTTGGTAGCTTTTTCCAAGCAAACTCCTACGCCAGTTTTTTTTTTTTTTGGAGACATTCAAAAAAAAGTTTCTTGTTTGGAGGATGCTAATGCATGCGTGCATAGAAGGGAAACACCCTACGTCTTGGTAGCTTTTTCCAAGCAAACTCCTACGCCAGTTTTTTTTTTTTTTGAGGAAGCCAGATTTGTTCTTTTATTAAAGGCAATGTGAACGAAACATTTGTTGTCACTAGCACAAATACCCGTGCGTTGCAACGGGAGATAAAAAGCCTCACTTCACTAACCCAATGGCTCAAGACCTCCTCCTCTCCCCATGGCCCATCACCAGACATGACATCATCAAGAAACTCCTTGAAATCCTCCACACTACTACACGTGAAACAAAATAAATATTAGGAGCGCTGTCCAAAGATCCCCCATCTTTGGCTAATATACACCCCATTAACGGTGGCGCAAAGGGCGCACGCTGGAGCTATCCACCTGGCGTTTTATGCCGATAGAAAATCACTTTTTACTGTGCTGAGGCGATAGGAAAAAAAGAAATAAGAAAACGTGTAGGCGTAGCGAGCCTCGCTGCCCCTCACCAGATACGACCGCCCTGATTATCCTCTCATACACGCAGCCTCCTCCTCTCCCTCCTTCCACCGCCTGCCCCGCTCGCAGCGGCCGATGACCGCACCACCGGAGACCGCGACCACTCGGAAAACGGCGGCGATGTGGAAGCTCGGCCCTTGGCGCAGACCCGCGCCGAAGCGGTGACAGCGTCGGATCTCCCGCCAAAGATGGAGGCCCGGGCTCAGGCAGCCGCCACGGTGTCGGGTGCGCCGCCGAGGTCTCTGGGACCGCACAGCGAGGGAATGGTGCGGCTTACGGTCGTGGGTTCCGACGACGCCAAGCCGTAGGTCTGAACCCGGTGCTCGAGCTCCGGCTCCACCTCCGCCGCCAGGGGGCTGCTTGACCTCCGCCACACGTTCGAGAGGCTCGTCTGCCACAACTCCATGGTGCGATTGTGTCATTCCCCGTAATTATGATGATACAACTACGTAATTTGAGTCTATGAGCTAAGCTGAGCCATGAATCATGATTATCGTTGGCTGTTTGGTTCATCTACAGCTAACAAAGGGGAGTTTAGTTTGAACCCACTTGCTGCAGTAGTTTGGTATGGTCAATAGTTAATACTATGTTCCTAGGATCCAATCTGGTCTGGTTCATGCATTAAGTATGTTCTATTTGCTCAGTAGATTCCTGACAATTTTGTTGGTGATATGCTCTTCTCGTCGTGTTAAGAACTTAAGATGCCTTTGTAGTGTGAAACTTCTATGTTTATCGATGTTTCCAGCCTTTCTGGTGGGGTTTAAGGAATCTTGTCAGTTGTATTTAGGTTTCATTGGGTATCCCTCTTGCAACTTCGATGTGGTCCATCTGGTTGTTTGTCTGTTCCATCCTACCTTTCTCTCTTCTTAGCACTTCGTAGTTTCATACTAGGTTACTTTATACTCGATCTTTAGTTGTTTGTCTGTTCTGCTACTGAGAAGAAACAACTTGTGATTTTTCCATGCGTGCAAGGTTCAAGGAATGGACCATGTCCTTCTCCTCTCCTTATGTCATTGGTCTGGAAGCTGGTAGCCGGAGCTCTGGGCCGACGCCTCCGGATCTGACCTCGCGCGTGCTGGCGGCGATTGGTGGATGAGAGTTTGTCCCTTCCTCCTCATTGGCGCTCAACCGGCAGCAGCCTTAGTTAAGAGATGCATTAGCTGCTTGTGCGGAGATATAAAGGGCTGGGTCAGAACCTGAAGGTACACATTGGCCTCTTCTTTTTCCTGGTCCAGCGTGTTTACTGTTACCTCTGAATCTATCATTGTGATTGTTGTGTAATTCCTATTTCAGTTATAGATATGGGCATCTTTTTGATAAATGCCTTTTGAATATGGTGATTATGGTTGTATGATGTACATTTTTTTAGCAAATTTGGCTTTCAATTCTGAGTTTATCCCCATCCCCACATGTAACTCTGGTTTTCAGTTGATGTGCCAACCAAAAGTTGTTTAATATAATATTATAATTTGTGATGATGTTCTACACAACTAAGAAAGAAGATAGTAGGACAAGGCTAAAGGAGAACTATGGTGGAAAGTTTTCTTTCTTTTGTTTATGCGATCCAGCTCTACATCTATGCGAGCAACCTGAGCCATTATCATGCATCTTGCTATATGGTAGTCATATTGTTAATAGAGGTAAAAAGCTCTGTTGTCGTTCATATAGGTTTCATATTTTGTATCATGCATCTTGCTATACTCTTGTAGTTATACTTCTTTCAAGTAAGGAAATGTCTCACACTTAGGAATTTGTGTTCATTTATAATATGACCTTATTCTATTCTGTCTTCATATTTGCAAGAGGATTATTAGTCCCCAGTGACATTAGTGGAAAAAAGTATCATTCAAAGCTTGATGTTCTTTGTTGTTATTGTTCCTATTTTAAAGGGGATTGAGATGTCTGCCTAGGGAATTTTAGTGGGGTCACCTTCAAATGAGCTGACATGTGAAATAAATTGGATATCAGTAAATCTGTTACTAAGACAATGACATTGTACGTGTTGCTTTTCAGGAATTTTCTGAACTGCATGAGGAGGATCCCGGCGGCGCGGTCGTTGATACTTCAGCATGAGCCGAGGGCTCAGCCCATCTCGCTGCTGCTGGAATTGAATAGCCTAATGTGCTGTTTACATACTCGATCCGAGCCAAAAGTTTTATCAGGTTCTGATTCCCCCATATTAATTATATTTACTAGGAATTGAAAAGAAGGGAAGAAGCTGCAGCACGAGGTTAGTATTTGTCTTTTCTTTCTGTCTTTCATAGATGACACATTAGAAGCAGTTCGTCATAATTATTTTTCTATTTTCTCTGGGCAAAATGAAAGAATCGTACAGTATCCACTAAGCATCAGAAGTTCAGAATCTTCGTACTTTCTCCTCTGCAAACAAAGCTATATATTTATATGATCAGTATGTTCAAAATCGAAAATGTAACCGGTAATGACACTTTAATATACAGCAAGTATAACTACTGAACATCATCAAGTTGTAGATCTTGTAATTTATTATTTTTCCCAACGAATAGTCCATTAAAAGATTGTATTGTCACTTATTGTTTTCAACATAAATTTCATTAATTATGTTTTTCACGAGTAGCTAAACTTCGGAGATGAGGATCAACGGGAGGCCGCCGCCGCCACGGTTCTAATCCCCGTTCTTCTCTCAGTGGCCATGTGAGAGCGTCTGCCACCATGGTGGCCAGAGCACAAAGATGTGCTCTTCCATTGCTGGTAGAGGAGAAGGAAGGGGAGGCGCTTCTCGGACCAGATCCATGGCCCCCACGTCGCCATCGACATCCACCCTCCCCGACAGATCGCTCAAGCGGATGTTGCTGAGCTCCACGGCTTCGCCGTCTCCCACTTGATAGAGGGTGTCGACCACAAGTTGCCCCCTTCCCCCTTTCTCTCTCTCTCTGATTTCTGTTACATGCAAAACTTCATTACACCAGAAGCAGTACATTACTACACTTGTTGGTTCTTGATGCTCAAATTTTATGAACTCTACACAGATTTTCACTGAAATAGACATTGAGGCACTCAAACAAGACAAGTGCGCACAAGACCGCCTCAAGAGGTGCGCCTGGGGCGCACCCCAACCACTAGTAATAGAGAAAAGAGCGGAGTTTGTTGCACTTTGACTCAATTTTTTTGCTGGTGCATGTCGTCATGAACACATTTGCTTTACTAACCCTCCTATAAACTTTTCGTAAACTTTCAACCGGATGTCGGTGTTACCGAAATACCCGCTCCATTGAAGGCTCAACTTCAACCAGCTCCATTCTAGGAATAGAAGATTTGTAGTTTCCGACTCCTACTTTAACAAGATCATATGTGTGGTGATCATAATTCCTTCCAAAAAAAAGTTTGTTGGGCCTCTACTTTAAGTGAGAACCATACAGTCCTACTGCAAACACATAAAAAGTAACGGTTGAAGTAACGCAGAATAATATTCTCTAGTTTAATATACAAAGGAAAAATGAAAAGATCATTGTAACAACCATGGAAAAGGTTTATAAGTTCTATATTGGTGCTCACAAAGTCGCTATCTAGCTCAAAAAGTCATTTTACTTTTGAGAGCATCATCGATTTAATCTTTATTTTCTCAAATAGATAACAATTCCTTGTTTTCACTAACTACAGAATAGGAAATGTGGCTGCAGTAAGATTTAAGGGAGAAGAACACCAGGGAAGTTTACCCCCACTCTCAAATGGTCTGATGTTGTCGTTATTCTTGGCGTACTTCACGGAATGATCACGTTCAGGTGAAAAAGATCTGACAGCATGGAGTTCAAAACTGCGCTAGTCTTTGTACCATGGAGAATAAGCGTCTTCTTGCCATTCTCAACCTGGAATAAACATTAGAGCAACAGTCTTATGTGGGAGCCAGGGAAAAGCACATTCATACTATTTCTAGTTTCTCGACATGGAAGGTTCGAAAGCAATCGTCTTTTCCAATAGCAACTAAATTAAGATTTACAGGTGGTTATTTGTACAAATCACGAACTCTGTGCCAGAAAATCTGGCCCTTTTGTGTGTGACTCGGTTTCTATAAAAAAATACAATGTTGCAACACACTACTGGAAGTAATATAATATGGGAAATTGCTGAAAGATGTCGCTATGTCAGTTTATATATGCTTGGCCAGTTTCACAAGACAACAACGCTGAGATACTACCTACAAAAATACCTATACTTTCTTGTGTCCATAACAATAATGACTTGATGCTAGACATGGTTAGTGTTCTTCTGGCATTGTAAACTGAAGGCGAAATTGTAACAGCTAAAGAAAGGGACCGAAGAAATGAGAAGCTTACAAGCTTGGGGGCGTGCTTGAGGAGCTCAAACGTGGCGAGCATGGTCATGGGAACCCCGATGCCACCATCTTGATCCTCCAACAACCTAGGGATGAGGTCTCTGGCAAAGGGTTCATAACTCTAACCAAACTTGAAAAATCATGAATGGATGCCCGTGTTTGCTGCCAAACTTGAAAAATCAGATAGACCATGTAAGCATGATCTTGGCTGGGCTCTTGAGATCACATAGACCATGTTAGCATTAGGTAGAGTCAAGCTTACACGAAAAATGAAATAAGGTGACACATCATGCTCAATCAATTTTCTGATCTTCCACCCAATGAGATACAGCCTGCGTAGAAGTCAAATCAATAAATTTTACTATTGTTGTGAAGTCCAAAAATGAATCTCACATGTACTGAATAGCAAAACAACAGTGGGTAGCATACTACTCGTCCATGATTATCAATTCTTTTGACACAAGCAAAGTAGCATCAATATAATTAAAAACAAATGAACATGCACTCGATAAGCAAGAATGATAGAAAGGATGAAACATGCACCTCTAAAGATCAGTTGAAAAAAAATACCCTGTTACTCATGATCACTGATTAAAATTGCAGGAGAAAGGATTTAGCGGCAGCCAAATTTTGCAGCGAAATTGTAGCCTAAGTCGGCGCAATCTACCACAATCTCCTGTGATTTTGTACTGCATGAAAATCTTAAAGTGATTGCGGACAAATCGGTCTCATGATTATTATAATATCATAACACTTGGAACTTGCGAACACTTCAAAAATAAAAGAGAATGAAATCGTGGTGTGGACTGATTTCTTTTGGTGGTGCCTGTTGTAGATTTTTACTCGTTCTCACTGACATTTTTACTGGCAGTTCCACAAGGCAAGTCTATGCCTTCTTTCATAGCAATGAACTCTAGAACCTTGACCATCAAAGAGAAGATAAATTTTCATCAAATTTTCCAGCACTGTAATGAGAAGATAAGCATCCATAAAGTAATAAACAAACCAAATCTGAATGTACCTCATCAATGAAGGTAGCTGAAGTGTGGCCACGTAGCATAGATGTTGCACAGCCTCGAGGCTTGAGGAATCAGAGAAGTCAGAAGCCTGCTATGTATAATATGTAGGCATGTCTTCTTTTTACTTCATGAGCCTCTCATCTACTTTCCAGTAGTAATTTTTTGTAAGCACACTTATCTTATTACTTGAGAATACTCGCTCCTTTCCAGATTTCTTGAGAAAAGTGACCCCCAGTGGTAATTCTGAAGTTGATGAGTGCGCTAGGATACTCAAAGCTGCAGCTAAAAGCTCGAGTTCAGATTCTATTGATGAACACAGTGGAGGAAGAACAAGAGGTACGTAATGAAGTTGCTGCTGAAAATAAATCAAGGAACCCCCAACTCGAAATGGAAGGTGGGTGCTGGGCCTCGCCGCCCTCTGCCATGGCGTGCAGGCAGCCGACTGACCGACGCCACCATACACAACGCCTACCGGTCCCAATTGAGCACCCGGTACTCCAGCCACAGCACCGCCGCGCGTCCAGCCTTCAGCGGCCGTGCGTGTTCCCCGGCGACCGTATCCGAGATCGAAGGGACCGGTGGAAGGTGTGGTGGCTGAGAGTTGGGATCGTGGGAACAGGTGGTGGAGGGGCCGCCAGTAGGTTGTGAGATCGGTGGGAGCAGCGATCTGGGCGGGCGAGGACGTGACCTAAACTCCATCGATCCCCTTTTACTTTGCTCCGAGGTGTACCAGTTGTAGACGAATTGTAAAAGACCTTTTTTAGAATCGGCGAATTGTAAAAGACCTGTGTGTCGTGTGCGTGCGGAGAACGTGGCGTGGGCCGGCCCAAAGCAGCGATGTGTAGGACAGACGTAAAAATTATTTGACAAACCCACGGAGGCAAAAAGGAACTCATTAGTACCACATCGGTTAATTCCAAAACGTAATGGTAAAAGCGTATTACGACTGGGCGGAAACGTATTGTGACGGTGAACCCGGAGACCCAATCCGTGCTTTATTATTAGGGAGAGATAAAGGCAACGTTGGACATGAAACCTTTTTTGCCATAATGGCAATGGTGGGTAATTTTTTCCACCTAAAACAAATCTAATGGCTATAATTTTTTAGTGTACTAATTAAATGGTCGGATGTTTCCTATTTTTCTACAATTTTCTTGCATATTTCTCTTTTTTCTAATGACCCCGTCAAGCACTTTTTATATATAATAGATGATATTTAATGCATGTGTTCATCTCTATTTTCCGACTACCATGAGAAAATAATGTTGTTTTTTACTAGTACACTTGTACTCCCTCACTGACAAAACCAATTCTGAATTAGAAGGCCAATCATGTACTTGGTTTCACCAACTGGTGAGGAGAAAGAGAAACAGAGCATGAAGAGGAAGAAGAAGAAGAATAAACAGTGCCAAGGCGATCTTGCTGAAGCCAGAGGCCTCAGTCGAGGCTATTCAAGGGCTCCGGCAATGACTACCTTACATGTGAGATGATCCTCCAGGGAGCCCTTCCACTTCTGCTATCTCACTTAATTAATTAGGAGTACTTAAGTACCACTAATTTATTACTGCCTAATTTTTTTGTTGGAGTTAAACAAATCTTTAGTAGGACCCTATGCTGAATCATGTACGTGTGAATATTTGTCTATGGAGGTGAATCATGTGGTGGAGCAGGGAGGGAATATTATTAGTGTCATGACATAATAGTGCTATTGTTTTGCATGTCAATTTATTGCCATTGGTTCAATGAGGCAATGTTTTATGATTGTCCATCATGAATTTGATGCTACTGTTTGAGTAATATGCTAATGTCTTCCTATCCTTTCTCACTAAGCTAATGAAGGTTTCACCTTGTTCCTACTTGTGCAAACAGGGATCATGTTGTGCCAATCATACATTTTAGTGGAACTACACAGACAATAAAATGAACTGTATCCCAGCCAGTGCTTTAACTGTGCTGGAAGTTCTTGATAATCTTTCGATATAATCTCAACACTGGTAAACAAGAGTGATTTCAACCATACATTTGAAGTGCACAAAAATATATACTATTGTGTGATTCCAGTGAGTGCTTTATCATCTCTTATGGGACTACATGAATAAGCTTTTTTTCTCAGGTTGGTACGAGCCTAAGGCCTTCATCCATATTAGTTTGATGTCATCTCTATTTGTATCGTGCTACTGTCATGAGAAACTCCTTTATCTTTGCACTTTTAAGTTTTGCAACCTATGATAAATGGCAATGTTTTGAGTGTTGAGTTGAGCTAATTGGCACTGATTAAATAAACTAATACCTCTCTTTAAGCAAGACTACTATGTTGCTAACTTTACCCATTAATATAACGAGGGTGCTTCTATTTGTTAGTGTATGTTTCATCAACTAGTCCCACTATTACAGTAATCTCACTCTCTCAATATATGTGCCAATAGGGATGCTCGATTTTGGTGGAACTGCACAAAAACTTTGGGTGCTTCATTGCCTCGACAGCTTCCGTCCTTTCCTGTCAGTCGCTAATCTCCGCTTGCTTTCTTCCTTTGCTGTCAGTCGCTTGGCTTATCTTGGCTTCTAGTTAAAGGAAATAGTAATTGATATGCTACCTCACACAGGTTGGTACTGGTCTTTATCCTGATTATTGTGCCTGTCATATGTATTGGTAATTTGGTATTGTGCTACTGTTTGCCGATTTCATAAAGGAGTAATTTGGAGCCTGAACTCGCTGGCAAATCATTACATCGGGTGATTTCAGTAGAACTGCACAAAATGATCAGATGGACAGGTACTTATGCTGCTGCTATGTACTCCAATGTTCACTCGGACAAGCATCGATGTTGACAAGAAGTGCCTATATTCATTCGATTATCAACCGGCGTCAACCAATTGTCAAACTCCAAGTATTAGGAGAGTGAACGCCAAAAATATTGCTTGGTGCATAGCCCAGAAAAACGCAGTCCAGTCTTTGGTCCCAACTTGTGCCTTTTGGTTATCTGCACATATGGTAGCGAACTATATGGCATGGAGTCTAAAGATTCCGCATGTTGGTTGACGCAAGATATTCATCTGGGACTTAATCAGTCTGCACGCCAAGGATGCTCCATTTTAGTTGAACTGCACAAAAAATTTGGGTGGTTCATTTTCTCAACCGCCTCCTTTCTCGTCTGCAATGAAGAATTTTGGCGAGATACAGGACCAAGATGAGCCAGTAAACTAGTTGGATGAAAGTAGTGGCCAAGTTGCTCAAACCTCCGTCAGCACGAGGCCACTATTTGAGGATAAACCTACAAGCAAAGTTCGGATTGTCTGTGCTGCCTCTTATGTACTCGAAAGTTTACTCGTACAAGAACTAATTTTAGCAAGAAGTATCTCTGATTGAACACCATTTACCAGTTTGTACCCTAGGTAATTAAAGTTCGTCCATGGATCATATTGGCTGTGATCTCAATCATTTGGATGCATAAACATACTGAACATGTGTATATCTGAATCTTTTCGTGAATTATGTATGAATATTGTCGTGTGATCTATCAATCATTTGGATGCATAGATATGCTGAGCTTGTGTATATATGAATCTTTTGAGTTGTTGATAGTGAATGTTGGCTATGAATATGAACATGTCCTGTGAACCTGAGTTTGATATGAATTGCAACAGAATCAGTTATAACCCTTCTCCTCCTCTCAATCTGCGACTCCACTGTCGCGTTTTCCCATCTCCGAGTCGTTCCCGTCCGGGGCCTCGCCGTCGTCCACCGCCTCACTGTGTTCGGTGCGGTGTGGTCAACAAACGAGAGTCATCGGAAGAGGATTCTACGTGGAGAGCCTGACGGCTGGGACCCATGAGGTCCATGGCCGCATGCAAGGAAAGTTCCTCCTTATTAAGCTGAAAAGAAATGTTTCCTCCACCTAACAACTGGGACCCACCAGTTGTATCTTCACACGGAAGGAAGTGCCTCCTTGTTTTGCGAAAAAAATTATTCATCCCGCTGATACCGGGACCCGCTGACGGTGATCGACTTGTGGGCTGCTAAGCGAGCGGTACGCACGGCTTTGTCAACTTAATCAACAAATGATTCTAGAAGCTGGACCGTTGGATGTTAATCCAACAGCCGTGTTCTTCTTCAACCTCTCGTTTGCTCCTATCTCCCGTATGCACTGCTGCTGGCTGCCGCCGCCAAGACCAACCAAAGAAGTTTCCCACCTCTCCATCTGCGACTCCACCGCCTGCCTTCCCCATCTCCGGTCGTTCACTGCAGCGCGCTCGCACGGTGTGGTCAACGTGGTCAATAAACCGAGAGTCATCAAGATGATCGACGTGAGAGGTCGACAGGGGGACGAACCACGCCCATGGACGCATGCATGCAACGGAACGCGGTGAGGTCAACGTGGTCAAGGAATGACTTCCATCGAAGAGTCTCAGCCGGGTCCACGGCCGCAGCAAGTAAGTGCCTCCTTATTACGCGGAAAATAATGATTCCTCCAACTGACAGCACGGACCCACTGGACGGGCCACCATATTTTGCGGAAAAAAACGTTTGCCCCCTGACTGCTGGGACCCACCTAACGGGCCACCGTATTTCACGAAAAAGACGTCCCCCCCGCTGTCAGCTCGGACCCACCGGAAGTGCCTCCTTATTACGAACAAATAAATGAATACTCCCCCTGCTAGCTGGGACCCACCTTGGTGGGAGGCTGACTTGTGGGTCTACTAAGTTGACGGGGACGAAGGGCTTTGTCAACTTAGTCAATATGAACGATTCTAGCTCCAGTGACCGTACGATGTCCATCCAACGGCCGTAGTGCTTCTTCAACCTCTAGTCTTCTTGCTCTAGCCGCCCAAACCAGCGTCGGTCGTGCCTCATGCTCCTGCCTACCATGGCCGGCTGTGCTGCCACGGAGGACTCACCGCCCCCTACTATTCCCACCGCTGGCCAGGCCCTGCGGTGACGGCAGCCTCACACCGCAGCTGAACCAGTGAACCTTCGTACTCCTCTCTGCGCGGGCTTCCACTGCCGCGTCTTCCCTGGCTCCGCGTCGTCCCCTTCCTAGGCCTTGCCATCGTCCACCGTCGTGGTGCTCTCCACGCGGCGTGGTCAACTTGGTCAAGGAACGACTTCCATCGGAAGAGTACTGTACGTGGAGAGGCTGACAGCTGGGTCCATGGCCATAGCCTAATTTTTTTGTGATTTGCCAAGTAAGTCGCTTTGTCAGACCTGTTGGGCTACAAATCTTTCAAGGCGAGGAGAGCTTTCATTTGGTTGGCCGAGAAAATGGCCCATCAGTAATGAGAAATGGGCTGTACATTTTTAAAACACATCAAACCGGCAATTAGTTTCAAATATCTTTTTTTTTCATTTCGAGATTTTAAATTACATTAATTTTTATGCATGGAGAATTAGTTGGATTATATACATTTATTTTTAAAATCAGTTTGAATGTGAGTCGAAATTTCGGGATTAAAAATAGTTCGGACCACACCGAAATATGCAAAATTTCGTATAATTTTTTAACCTTGGCCACGGTATGGGCTGTAATGCTAACAAAAAGAATATGGGCTCCAAAAAAACCTTAAGAATTAGCAAATGGGCTGTAAATTATTAGAAATAATGGCAGATGGGTTGTATGCTGTTTTCCACAAATTTGAGGCTTTCCTAAAAAAAAGGTTGACGCACAAGCAGTGACTGTTGGATTGCCATCCAACGGCCGTCATGCTTCTTCAATCTCCACTCTTCCTGCTCTAGCCGCTCAAACAAGCGCCGGCAGGACTGCCTGCTCCCTCCTCCCCGCGGCCGGCTCTATTACCGCGCAGGCCTCACCGCCCCACCGTACTCCCATCGCTGGCCTAGCCATCCCTCTACTCACCCACACCTGCTATTATTCTTCGGCGATGGCAGACGAACCAGTAAACCCTCGTACAGTTGTTGAGGGAGTCTTGGACTAGGGGGTGTCCGGATAGCCGGACTATCATCATCGGCCAAACTCCAAGACTATGAAGATACAAGATTGAAGACTTCGTCCCGTGTCCGGATGGGACTTTCCTTGGCGTGGAAGGCAAGCTTCGCGATACGGATATGTAGATCTCCTACCATTGTAACCGACTCTGTGTAACCCTAGCCCTCTCCGGTGTCTATATAAACCGGAGGGTTTTAGTCCGTAGGACGAACGACCATTACAACAATCATACCATATGCTAGCTTCTAGGGTTTAGCCTCTTTGATCTCGTGGTAGATCCACTCTTGTACTACCCATAACAATCAATAGAAATCAAGCTAGGGTTTTACCTCCATCGAGAGGGACCGAACCTGGGTAAAAACATCGTGCCCCTTGTCTCCTGTTACCATCCGCCTAGATGCACAGTTCGGGACCCCCTACCCGAGATCCGCCGGTTTTGACACCGACATTGGTGCTTTCATTGAGAGTTCCTCTGTGCCGTCGCGATCAGGAAGGATGCCTATTCCCGTCTTTAAAGACGGAACCATCACCAAAGGAGCTTTGGCCGCCGGCCAAACTATTCGGCTAGGTGGTTTTCTCATGACCGCCTGTTCGGCCACCGCTTCGACGATGACCTCTCGGGTCATCAAAAGCAATCTTCACGTCAACTCGGAATTCTCCGAGCAGCTGGATCCAATAGAGCTCTCGTCCGTAAACGAGCTCTTGGATCGCATCGCCACCCCGAGTCGCTCATGACTACAATTAGATTGGGCTTAAACCGATCCGAGAGATTAACTCTCCCAGTTACCCACCACGCTGCGGTGGTAGAGGAACAATGCAGCGACTCTCCTTCTGTATTGAAAACTAGTCATGTCCGGACTCCCAAACCCTCCATGCCGGATTCCTCATGGAGGGACGGACGCCGGTCAAGCATCGAACCTAAAGTCGCATTGACCGGACTCGTTGGACAACGCCCAGCAATCCAAGCTTCAAATTGAAACTTTTTCGCCCTTGAGCCTCGAGATGGGTAGGGTTCCGGACTCAATTCCACCCACCCACCCAGACATATGCGATCTATCTCAAATCCGGCAAGAGCTCGCTGAAATAGTACATCATTACTGGGCCAGATTCCTCCTGGTCATGGACAGGATAAAGGACTGCCGAGACGAAAATGCAATTTCAATCTTCTGCAATAATTGCACGGACGAGGGAATCTTGAACGTCGTCAGTTGTCGTGAAATTACACGCTTCGCCGATCTAGCGTCCATAGTACGAAAGTACTATGCGATGGAGAGTTTATGGCAAACCGAAACTAAGTTTTGGGACAATCCGGCCCCCAATACAACCCTAGTCCGAAACAAAAGGGTGCATCACACTCAGGCACCAGGTACAAAAACCAAAAAGCAAAAACCCCATAAAGGGCACGGAAACGTACTCGAGGGATGGCTCAGCGGACCTCAGAAAATTCACAAGATGTAAGACGCCACTCCAACACATAGCCTTCGAGCATGTTGGATATCGGCGGTGGCCAAAAGTGGCGAAGAGCTTCTAGCCCCGAGAACCACTCCAACAAGACCAAGACGGTGTCAATAGTCTTCGAGACTTTCGATCAAATAATATGCGAAACGAACAATTCGCAGCCTCGCCAAGTCTACCAAGTAGCAACAACAAATCCATGGAGCGACACGGCCATCACCTTCAACGCCAGCGATTTAACCTAAATTCAACAGCCCGAGCACCACCAGATTGGTCCTCAGTCCAATAGTGGACGGATTTCGCCTTACCAAGGTACTCATGGATGGCGGCAGCGGATTAAACCTCATCTATGAGGAAACTCTTCAAAAATGGAAATAGATGGAGCCGCATTGAGCGAAGCAGCACAACCTTTAGAGGAATAATCCCTAGCCGGAAGCACACTGCGCACAGAAAAATCACACTTGACGTGGTGTTCGCTCACGGACAATTACAGTCCGAAGAGGTCACGCCCAAGTGGCCCTGCTCAGCAGTGGATATCACGCTATATTAGGATGAGAGGCATTCACAATTTTTCAAGCCATACCACATTACGGGTACATGAAGCTTAAGATGCCCGGGCCCGGCGAAATAATCACTCTCGTTAGTGATCCGGACACAGCACTCCGCGCCGAAAACAAGACAGCCGCATTAGCCCTGGAGGCACTATCCGAAGCCCTAGCGGCGGAGGAACTCACTACGCTGCGCTCTGCGGTGAATAGGGATGATGCGATACTCGATAAGAGATCCAAGTCCACCTCCTTTAAACCATCGGATGAAATAGTCAAATTCCAGGTCCATCCGACGGACCCAACAAAGACGGCTTCCATCGGGGCACAGTTGAACCCTGATGTAGACGCCGCACTATGAGAATTCCTTCGGGAAAATTGGGACATCTTTGCCTGGCACCCTTCAGATATGCCATGAATCCCACGCAGATTGGCAGAACACGGCCTAAACATCCTAAAAGGATTCAAGCCAGTCAAACAGGCTCTTTGGCGATTTTCCGAACCCAAAAGACAGGCAATGGGAGAAGAGCTAGCCAAACCATCGGAAGCCGGATTCATCAGAGACATCAAACATCCGGACTGGCTAGCAAACCTTGTAATGGTACCAAAGAAGGACAAATCCTGGCACCTATGTGTCGATTTTAAAGACCTCAACAAGGCCTGCCCAAAGGATCCCTTCCCCCTTCCCCGCATCGACCAAACAATCGATGCTACTGCAGGGCACGATTCATTGTGCTTCCTTGACGCATACTCCGGCTACCATCAAATCAAGATGGCGGAGGCGGACCTAGCCGCAACGGCATTCATTACTCCATATGGGCCATTCTGCTTCAACACGATGCCCTTCGGACTCAAAAACGCCGGCGCAACATATCAGCGCATGATTCAGACATGTCTCGCTACCCAGATCGGCAAAACAGTAGAGGCATACGTAGACGACGTCGTCGTCAAAACCAAACACGTCAAAACTCTAGTAGACGATTTGAGGCTCACATTCGACAACCTCCGAGCATATGACATTAAGCTGAATCCGGAAAAATGTGTTTTCGGCGTACCAGGCGGAAAGCTCCTGGGCTTCATTGTATCCAGTAGAGGAATTGAAGCAAACCCAGCCAAGATCCGAGCTCTGTCGCAGCTAGATATTCCAAAAGACCTCAAACAAATACAAAAATTGACTGGATGCGTGGCGGCTTTAAGCCGCTTCATCTCCGGTTTGGGAGAAAAGGCATTGCCCCTCTATCGCCTCCTCAGGCGCACCAAACACTTTGAGTGGACGGATGCTGCCACTGCCGGACTCGAAGAAATAAAAGCCATATTGGCAACAAATCCGGTCCTGGCTGCGCCTAACCTGGGCGAACAGATGTTGTTATATACCGCGGCAACACATCAAGTTGTAAGCGCAGGTTCGTCGTCGAACGAGAAATGTATGGGCATAAATTCTCTTCAAAAACCAGTGTACTATGTATCCACTTGCCTTAACTCATCGCAAGTCCTGTACCCGCATTATCAAAAGATAGCGATGCGGTGTTCATGGCATCCCGAAGCTCGACACTACTTTCAAGAGTGTTTGATAACAATGGCCTCAAGTGCCCTCAACGACATTATAAACAATCGCGACATGACGGGCAGGATTGCAAAATGGGCCATTGAGCTCTTACCATTCGATATAACTTACAAACCTCGGTGAGCTATAAAGTCGCAAGTCTTGGCTGACTTTGTCGCTGAATGGACTGAAGCCGAAGTCCCTAAAGAGTCCGGCGCATACTCCAATTGGATTATGCATTTCGACGGCTCCAAAATGATGGCCGGCTTGGGGGCTGGCGTCGTATTGACGTCCCCAACCGGAGACACAGTCCAATACGTACTTCAGATAATGTACACGGACTCGAACAAAGCAGCCGAATACGAGGCCCTCCTACATGGCCTCCGGATGGCAATCTCCATGGGCACTCAACGCCTAGAGGTGCGTGGGGATTCAAACCTTGCAATATCCCAAGTAAATGGAGACTTTGACGCCAAGGATCCAAAAATGGCAGCCTACCGTAACGCTGTCCTAAAATTGCCAGCTCGGTTCGAAGGACTCGAATTCCACCACGTAGCCCGGGATAATAACCAAGCAGCCGACGAATTGGCACGCATCAGCGTGAAACGCGACGCTGTCCCTCCAAACATCTTCCTGGAACGGCTCTTTAAGCCATCTGTACTATGGGAAGAGGAGTCCAGAAATAACAACCCGGAAGCAACCGCACCACCCAACACAGAACAATCTGACATAATCGGCGGCTTAGCCGATGAAATAACACCTTCAGTTCACGAAATAATGGCAGTAATCGCCCCGTGGACAGAGCCATTCCTAGCCTACTTAATTAGGCAGGTACTTCCCGAAGACCAAAATGAGGCCCGCTGCATAGTTCGGCGATCTAAAGCCTACAAGGTCCACAAGGGAGAACTTTATAAGAAAAGCACAACCGGAGTCCTTCAAAGGTGTATCTCCGAAGAGGAAGGGCGAAACCTTCTGGCTGAAATTCATGCCAAACTAGGCGGACATGTAACGCCCCGGATTCGATGCGCCAGGTGTCCGCCAGTTATTCGCCGTCGTTGCCTTGTCATTTGCTTGCGTGTTGCATTTTATCATGTCATCATGTGCATCTCATTTTGCATACGTGTTCATCTCATGCATCCGTGCACTTTCCACGTTGTCCGTTTTGCAATCCGGCACTCCTATGTCCTCCGGCGTCCCCTTTTTGTCTCTCGTTGTGAGCGGGTATTAAACGTTCTTGGAATGGACTGAGGTTTGGCAAGCAGCCTTGGTATACCACCGGTAGACCGCCTGTCAAGTTTCGTGCCATTTGGAGGTCGTTTGATACTCCAACGGTTAACCGGGTAACCGCAAAGCCTCTTTTGTTTGCAGCCCAACACCCCTTCAAAGTGGCCCAAAGCCCAGCAAACTCCCCTCCATGCTCCCGGACGTTGGATCACGATCGCGTGGCTGAAAACCGCTCCTCATTTGGACTCTCCTAGCTCTCTCTACCTATAAATATGTGCACCCCTCCGAAAATTCGGGTCCCGAAACCCTTGCCTAGCCTCTCCCCGCACCGCCGGACGCGTCCGCAGACGGCCGGACATGTCCACCACCGCCACCACGTCACCCGGCCAATCCCAGGGAGACACGCCGCCTCCGCGCCGCCCCGCAGCAAATCCGCCGCCGCCACCCGCCACCACGCGCCCGCCGGGTTCGACCGCTGCCCGCCCGACGATCTGGGCTGAGGCGCCATACAAGGCCACACACAGTGCTCGCCTCGCCGCCGCCTGCCGGCGAAAGCATCGCCGCCGCCGCTTCGCCGACCACCGCCGCCAGCGCCGCTGCAGGTTACGGCCAGCGCTTGCCGTCGTCGCAGCTCGCCGCCCCGCCCAGCGCGCCTTGTGCCGCCCACGCCCTTCCAAGCCGGCCGCCGCCGCCGCCCTCCGCCCGCAGCGCCCGCCTCCGCGCGGGCGCCGCCGCCGCCTCGCCTCGTGACGCCGCCCGTGTCCCTCCTCCGCGTCGTCGTGCCGCGCCCGGCCTCCGAACGCGCCTCCCTGGCCTCTCCCTTGCCTCCGGCCACCGTCTCCGGCGAAGACTCCAGCCGGATCCGGCGAGATCCTGTCCGGAACTGCAGGGTGGATGAGATCCACCACCATGTCAAACCAAACGCGCCTCCCCGCCCGGATCTCCTCGTCCCGCACGACCGCGTCCAGTTTCGGAGGTGAAATTCTGCTAAGTCCCGGATATCTGTGACATTATCATGCCATGTTCATCACATCGTATCTCTGCATCCGTAGCTTCGTTTTGTGCGTGTAATATATAAGATTGTTCGTCTCGATGGGTACTTCATTTCATTCCATTGCACCATTTTTATTTGAGCTCATCTTGATGCCTGAAATGTTGTTTGACGTGTGCATGTTGATGTTAATCTGCTGAAACTGTTATAACATGCTCATTTGTCATTTTTGCCATGATTGATGTGTGCATCCTATGAGCATGAGCCCTACATGTGTTTTGATCTATACCATGCCATCTTTCCAGAGGTGCTATCCATGTATTTTTGTGATTTGTGTGCTGAGTGCATCGAGCTTGTTAAGTAGGGTACTTGTTGTTGTTGTTTTCCTGACAGATTCTATTATATTTTGTTGCTATGTAAACATGCTTCTACTAGTCATTTCGTGCATTATTCTGGAGAATTTCACTAAGGATGTTTTGTTATACATGTCTTGCTCTATCCATTCATGCCCCTGGTTGCAATTATAGCCTGCTGGAACATGTTGTTATCTTGCTCCAAACTTGCTAAATAATGTTGCTGTCAACCTGTTAACATGAAGTTCAGTTTTGGCCATATGCTTTTCTAGTGATCCATGCACCCTATGAACTTGCTCTTGCCATGCTTAGCTTCATAAACATGTCTTCTTACTGTTGGTTGCCTTTCCATGCCATGTATTGCTCTGTGGCGAGTGGTTCAAGCTCACCAACATGCCTACTTATTGTTGTTCCTGCCATGTATGAATCTGTAATATAACTTGCCATGTTTACATGGGTGACATCATATTTTCTATGCCTTTTTGGCTCATGGTCAGTAAGAGACTTTTGATCTATGCGATTAGTAGATTCATGCCATGCCTTTGTTTTCCATGATATGTTCCTGTAACATGTTGTTTGATAGCTCTAAACTTTGCAACCTGATGTTATTTCTGCTAAGCCTGAAACTGTTATTATTTGCAATCTTTCCATGTCTTTTTGAGCATGTTCTAGTTGTTTCTGGAGATAGCTCAGTGTTCATGTTTTGTTATGCTTTACCTGTACTTCATTCCCATGCCTTTTGTTATTATGTTGGGGTGCTGTAGCTTATTGTTTTGATGCTTGCAAGATGCCTAGTTGTTGTTATGGACAGATTGTTGTTATGACTTGTATGGAGTATGTGTTGCACCGTTGCTCCGTTTTGAGTGTGCTCTATATGAAACTTGCTTGTTTTTGCATGTAGCTTCATATTATCATGTTGCATCCATGTTTTGAGGTGTTTGCTTGATGTTTGTATGCATTTTGCATCAATGCCATGTTTAACTTGTTTTGCTCATATCTTCTAGGCGTAGTCTCAATCTAATGAACTTTATATGTAACTTGACTAGAATTTCGTGTAGATCATCTTGGTGCATCTTAACTTGCTGTTTAACAACTTAAACATAAGGTTTATTCAGTTCTGGACCTATTTCGAAATTTACATATGAGGACTTACCGGAATTGTTATATGTTGTTCCCGGCCTCATTTAAACTTCCCTTGATTTGTTGTTCTTGTTTGCATCATCTCTTGCCATGAGTAGCTTCATGTAGCCTTGTCATGCATCATGCTTGTTGTGCATCATGTCTTGTTCATGTGTGGTGTGTTTACCATGTTGTGTGCTTCTTCTCGATAGTTCCCGTTTCGTTGCGATCGTGAGGATGCGTTCGTCTACGTGTGGTTCGTCTTCGTGGCTTCATCTTCTTCATGGACTCGTTCTTCTTCCTTGCGGGATTTCAGGCAAAATGACCGCTACCCTGGATCTCACTACTATCATTGCTTTGCTAGTTGCTTCGTTCTATCGCTATGCTGCGTTACCTATCATTTGCTCTTCAAGCCTCCCAAATTGCCATGAACCTCTAACCTTTGACACCCTTCCTAGCAAACCATTGGTTGGCTATGTTACCGCTTTGCTCAGCCCCTCTTATAGCGTTGCTAGTTGCAGGTAAAGTTGAAGATTGCTCCATGGTGGACAGGGTTATGTTGGGATATCACAATATCTCTTATATTATTAATGCATCTATATATTTGGTAAAGGGTGGAAGGCTCGGCCTTATGCCTGGTGTTTTGTTCCACTCTTGCCGCCCTAGTTTCCGTCATACCGGTGTTATTTTTCCGGATTTTGCGTTCCTTACGCGGTCGGGTGATTTATGGGACCCCCCTGACAGTTCGCTTTGAATAAAACTTGTCCAGCAAGGCCCAACCTTGGTTTTACCATTTGCCTCACCACCACCTATACCCTTCCCTTGGGTCGGCCAACCCAAGGGTCATCTTTATTTTAGCCCCCCCCCCCCCGGGCCAATGCTTGTCTAAGTGTTGGTCCGAACTGAGCTGCCTGCGGGGCCACCTCGGGGAAACTCGAAGTCTGGTTTTACTCGTAGCTAGTCTCATCATGTGTTGCTCTGAGAACGAGATATGTGCAGCTTCTATCGGGATTGTCGGCGCATCGGGCGGCTTTGCTGGTCTTGTTTTACCATTGTCGAAATGTCTTGTAAACCGGGATTCCGAGACTGATCGGGTCTTCCTGGGAGAAGGAATATCCTTCGTTGATCGCGAGAGCTTATTATGGGCTAAGTTGGGACACCCCTGCAGGGTATTAACTTTCAAGAGCCGTGCCCGTGGTTATGTGGCAGATGGGAATTTGTTAATGTTCGGTTGTAGATAACTTGACACCAGATCCGAATTAAAATGCATCAACCGCGTGTGTAGCCGTGATGGTCTCTTCTCGGCGGAGTCCGGGAAGTGAACACGGTCTTTGGGTTATGTTTGACGTAAGTAGGAGTTCAGGATCACCTCTTGATCATTGCTAGCTTCACGACCGTTCCTTTGCTTCTCTCCTCACTCTTATTTGCGTATGTTAGCCACCATATCTTGCTTAGCCGCTGCTGCAACCTCACCACTTTACCCCTTCCTTTCCCATTAAGCTTTGCTAGGCTTGATACCCATGGTAATGGGATTGCTGAGTCCTCGTGGCTCACAGATTACTACAACAACAGTAGCAGGTACAGGTTATGCGATGATCTTGACGCGAGCGCGATGTTTGCTTGTTTTGGAGTTCTCTTCTGCTTCTTCTTCGATCGGGGATAGGTTCGTGTCGGCAGCCCGGCTAGCGAGGTGGTGGATGTCGTTTGAGCTTCTGCTTGTGTTTCATCCGTAGTCGGATGTTGGTCTTATGTATGATGTGATGTTGTATTCATGTGGCATTGTATGCCTCTTGGATGTATCCCCTCTATTATGTAATATTGATGTAATGATATCCACCTTGCAAAAGCGTTCCAATATGCGGGTCTGTACTTGGTGGGACCTTCGAGTTCCTTTTGGATAGGGTCGCATATTGGGCGTGACAGGACACCACGCCGCAGCTCGAGCCCTTGTAGGCAAGGCCTTCCGTACAGGATTTTATTGGCTGACGGCCCGGGCAGATGCTCAGGAGTTAGTCCAAAGATGCGTCGGTTGTCAGCTCTTTGCTAATCAGAGCCATATGCCACCCACCGCCCTCAAAACTATACCCATTACCTGGTTGTTCACGGTCTGGGGGCTTGACATGGTTGGACCCCTTAAAGGGGGAACCCACAAGCAAAAATACCTACTGGTCATGGTGGATAAATTCACCAAATGGATAGAGGCTAAGCCAGTTAAAACGGCAGAGTCCGGACCAGTGATAGACTTCATATCTGGGGTAGTACACCGTTACGGCGTCCCCCACAGTATCATTACCGATAACGGCATGAACTTCACGGCCGACGAGGTCAAACTTTGGTGCAAAAATATGGGCATTAAACTCGACTACGCTTCAGTTTACCACCCTCAAACCAACGGTCAAGTGGAATGAGCAAATGGTATAATAATGAGCGGCATCAAACCCAGGCTAGTGCGGTCCCTTACGGAATCTAACACGCACTGGGTAGAGGAGCTCGACTCCGTACTCTGGGGGCTGCGGACCACGCCAAACCGTACTACCAGATTCACACCATTTTTTATGGTATACGGCGCAGAGGCAGTTTTGCCCTGCGACATAATTCATGACTCACCTCGAGTGCGCATGTACGAAGAAAGAGAAGCCGAGCTGGATCGGCAGGACTGCTTGGACGCATTGGAGGAGGAACGCGATGTGGCAAAGGCCCGTTCCACATTCTATCAGCAGCAGGCTCAAAGATATCAAAGCAGAGAAGTACGGGCTAAAACTTACAATGTTGGCGAACTAGTTCTATGCCTGCCGGACAAGAAAAAGGACAAACTCAAGCCCAAATGGGAAGGTCCCTTCATCATCGACCAAGTCCTGACCGGCGGAGCATACCGCCTGCGGAATGCATCGGACAACCGACTCGAGCTGAACCCATGGAACGCAGCTCGCCTCCGAAGATTCTACGCCTAGCGCCGGACTAAGAGTTCGTCTCCTTCCTCCACATTTTCACACTTCAGCTGTCTTTTGTTTCTCTCTCTTCTCCTACCTTTTTCATAAAAGCCCTTGAGGGCCTATTTATGCATTATTCGACACACCGATGTGCTACCGCGACTCATTATACCGGGGCTTCTCTAATGAAGCTTACTTATAAGGGCTTCATGCCCAAAGACATGTGTCAAACTTCCACATGTACCTTTTATTCACCATTATATGTATCGATATGACTTAAGTTTTGGCCAAGCTGGGTTGCTGGCTCCTATGCTTACCCCTCGTTCCCGATTGTTCGGCTAGGAGGTAAAGGAGCACCTCTGCGATTATTCTTGCGGGTCACCGGATGTGTACCTCAGACTGGTGAAGCCGAAAGCTAGCGTTTTAAGAGAATATTCGGTCGGTGACTTGAAAGATGATTTTTTACACATTTATCTATTTGCCCCCAGATGTTTTCCTGCTTTTTTTGCAGTCCGGACATGCACTTTAGGGCATGCCTCCCAGGGAAAGGAACCCTTAACGGAACTATTCTCCCTGGAAGATGTTTCTTACTAACCATGTAATATAACATAACTAGTTGGGCACTTGTCTGATAAAGCACTAATGACCCCTACGCCTGGTCTCCATGCATATGCCCCGGTTTTGTCAGAACCGAGAAGGTATTCGGACACACTCCAAACTCTAGGGTCCCGAGGTCGAAGCGAAAAGGTCGGCAAAGACAAACGATCTACAATCCAGCTAGAAGGCATTTTACATGTCATTTTAAATACATCGTCAAATTGACTGACTGTACTCCTCCTCAATCCCATCTAACAGGCTGTCTAATTTACAGTCCCGTTGGGAATACTTAGCGGCCAACTCTACTTGGCCGTACACTAAGCTCACAGGATCTCCTTCCCATCAGCCCCACAGTCCGACCTCGCCATGTGGTTTGGATCCGCCTTCTTGTACCGCTGTCTTCACCATGGCCCAGCCTCCTCGGCACCTTGACGGCAGGCGATATCTTCCATAAACGGAAGCGCTGCCGTGCTCCTGAAGCTTCGCAAGCTCTCCAAGGCCCTCGGGTAGGGAAACGGATGGCCATAGGGCACGGGCGACGCCACTCATCGCTTTGCCGAACACGCTCGGCAGTTGCACCAGCTCGGGAAGTTGGTCACCCGTCGAACCAGGCATTTCCTCCGCAGGGCGACCTGTGAGCGCACCTATAGACATATTTCTATCAATAGGCTTCCTCGCCAAACTCTTCTTTTCAAAAGAATTCGCTCAAGCACTTACCATAGATGCCGCGATGAAGCCCCCGATTCTCCTTCACGGAGCTGCATAGCTCGCCCGAACACCTTTCAGCTCTTCCCCAAGCTGGGTATGGGCATCCTGGAGTTTGTTCCTCTCCTGCTGCACCTTCATAAGCACCCTCTCGCCGGCCTTCAGCTGGCATAGTAGGTGTTGCTTGTCCGGATCCAATCCGGCAACATCTGCAATATCATTGTCAGACTTACACGCACGCCGCACACCTCTTATCTTTTTGAAATAATGTGTTACCAGGAGGGGTCTCTGTGTCTCCTCCTGCGGCAGCGAGTGCGGCCTCAAGTTGGGCCTTGCACTCTTGTAGCTCCTGGGACAATTGGGTATTCTTCTCTGTAAGATGCTGCACATTAAAAGATCCTTAAATCAGTTCTTTTAACTACTTTAAGTCTCGGGGGCTACTGGCATATACCGCTATTATAATCCCTTACCCGTATGTATTTTACATACTGCTCCGTGGCTCTGGTCAAACCATCTTGAGCAGCACGGAGGTGCTGCTCCCCGTTAAAGGCATTCAACGCCTCGGGGAGAAACACGATCACGAAAAACTGTCGGCGGCGCCTATGGTTCATGGCGCTCTCCACCTCAGACACAGTGGCGGACAGCTGTCGGCATCCTCCATTGAGGAGTATCCGCTCGCGCCTTGCGCCGCCTCCCTCTCCGGACCAGGTGTTGGAGCTTGGCTGGCGGAGGCTTCGGTGGCAACCTCACCGGGCACAGTCCGGCGAGCGCTCTTTCTCCTGAAAAAGTCATGAGCATTAATACACCCCCTAGGACTCTTTTCCTAAATAATGGTCGCGAGCTATACCGTTGCGGTGACGTTTCAATTCGCACCGCACCCCTCTTCTGCCTGCGGGGTCGGGCTGACCCTTGTTGGTCAGCCGCCGCGGGTTCGGCTTCCCGCCTTGAAGGCACCTCCTGCGAGACACCGTTGTACGGTGGTCAGGAATGCGCAAGGACGAAATAATGGTGTCAGGACTTCGATCATAAGTACCTGGGAAGCCGGTAACAAGCCGGGGGTAGTCAGCCGTAATGGCAACTAGAGCGTTGTCCATGCTGAGTTGGTGGAACACCCCGTCGATTAGCTCCACCTTTATGTCCGGATCCTCTTCGGAGGCCGGATCAAGGGATCTTCCTGGATCCTCGGGTTGTGGAGCCGGACTATGTATGCCCTCCACATCCTGACGCGGCTCCTGCATTGAAATCGTAAAGTAAGGTACTTAACTTCGAAATCATGGGTTGGATAAATAAAATGTCCGCTTACACAGCGCCGAGGGTTATTCATGGAGAACCTATTCAATGGGCTCGTCTGGAGGAAGTCCACCTTCTCCCCCTTGTATAGGCCGGACAGAATCTTCACCAGATCTTCGGTCGATGTCAGGACCCCGACTCAATGCCACATCGATCTAGCATGTAACACCTCACATCACTTTGCGGCCTCACGCACGGTATCCCCACGGGTGTCGCCTTACCTTTGCCCGGGACCGTTTGCGCCTTTTGGCACACGTATATGATAGTGTCGCTATCATCCATATGATAAGGAGTCCGGGCGGACATGGCTAGTCGTAAACCCAAAGTGGCACAAACTTATAGGGACAGGCATCCATGACCCAGCATCGAACGTGTCGGTCATCAGCGAGTGAATCCAGGCTGTAGCACTGGGCTAGTAGGACTCCGGTATTCATCGCATGACATTTCCTCGACGGGACAGACACAGGAACGAACAAGGACACATGCCGGCCAACCTAAGTGTTCCGGAGCAGTAGCAAGCTACCATGGCTCAGTGGAAGCACTAGGAGACATTTCCCGGTAAGAGAGGCTACTAAGGATGAACAACTAGATAGTCACATCCCACACATACCAAGCATTTCAATAACATAGACACAATATGCTCGATATGTGCAAATACAACATGGCATCACAACATGACTCTACAACTCAAGTATTTTATTCAATAGGCTCCGAGGAGCGGGATATTACAAACATGGGTCTCATGACCCAACAATCAGAGCATACAAGTCAAAGCACATGCGGAAGCTTAACATGTCCGAGTACGAGACATCTACAAATGAAAAAGGCCGAGAAGCCTGTCTATCTACCGATCTGCCGAGGGCACAAGATCGTAGCTGAGGTAACAAGCTAAACGTCAAGTCCACGTGGAACTACTAGCGAGACTGAAGTCTCTCTCGCAAAAACATAAATTAAGCAACGTGAGTACAAATGTACCCAGAAGACTTACATCGTAACTATCTACATATGCATCATTATCAACAAAGGGATGGTGGAGTTTGACTGCAGAAGCCAGCTTTGACTCGGTGGCTATCCTGAACTATGACTGCAAGTAACTCTTTTGAGGTGGCGCACACGAGTCCACATATTCACCATATCAATACACCACTATGGATCCGCTCCCGTCTTCCCACGAGAACGCCATCCATAGTACTCACGCTTATCTTGCGCATTTTAGAGTATCCACTTTCACTTGTCTATGAACTATACAGGAAACCCAGAAGTCCTTTACCGCGGACACGGATATTCGAATAGATGATGTTAACCCTTCAGGAGTGTACTTCTTACACACGCTCTCTCCACTTACCGCCATGTACACGTCATGTATCTCGGCAACCTTCAGGCGGAAGCCTGGCGAGGGTGTCGGCCACGGCCTACCTAAACACTCAAGTCTCTCGTCCAGGTTTATCGCCTATTCGGGTTCCATCCGCAAGGAGATCCGGCCGGGGTGCCGCTCACGGCCCCAAACGATGTGTGCAGGGTTCCCAAGTCCACCATCCGGTGCCACTTGGTACACCGACCATCAGTGTTTAGTCTGTCCAAGCCCACATGCACGGTGCCACTTGGTAGACTACTAACACTACCTACAAACACCAGAAACTAGTTGCAACTCCTGGATAGAGAAAAAGGGTGATTAAGAAGCCGAGAGGGTCAATTAAGGATCCCAATGAGTGGTAGTAGCTGTTCATGGATCACAAACACAGAACTCAGTTCTTGAGGACGGTTTCAATGAGACAACCCACCATGTACTCCTACATGGCCTCTCACCGCTACCTTTACCAAATCGTGTTCACACATTTAGACCCCACACAGAAGGACATGTTCACACACCTCCAATTCATCCCTGATGAATCAGACCTGACACAACTCTAAGCAATAGCAGGCATGACAAACAAGCATGAATGAGTAGGCACAATAGCGCTCAAACAACTCCTACTCATGCTAGTGGGTTTCATCTATTTACTGTGGCAATGACAGGTCATGCAGAGGATAAAGGGGTTCAGCTACCGCAGCAAGTAATAGATGAATCGTTGTTGCCCTAATGCAGTAAAAGAGTGTAAGAGCGAGAGAGTGGGATTGTATCGGAATGAACAAGGGGGTTTTGCTTGCCTGGCACTTCTGAAGATAATATAGTTTCTTCATTGGTGTCATCAAACTCATCGTCGGAACACGTCTATCGAGAGGGAACAACCACCGACAAACAAAGAAGAAACACAATCAATGCAATGCACAATATGATGCATGATCATGACATGGCAATATGCTGTGATTTGGGCTAATGCAGCTAAGAACAGAAAGGTTTGAGCTTATTTGAACCAAAGATTCAAATTCAAACTCAAACTATGAATTCATAAAGTGCATTATCATGTTTTGATAAGGACAGCAAGGTTAAGTTGCTTAAACATGCATGAAACCAGTGCAGATGGATAGATTAGATTTTTCTGATCATTTTTCATATATAATTTATTTCATTTGGAGTTACGGTTGAATTTCTATGATTTTTAGAAGTTTGTGGTATTTTTTTGGAATTCCTGTATAAGAATAAATCCAGAAAAAGGTTAACTGCGTCAGCATGACGTAAGTGTGACGTCAGCAGGTCAACAGCTGCGGTCTAGGTCAAACCTGACCAGTGGGGTCCACTAGTCAGCGACACAGTGCTGTTCAGTGTCAATGACAGGTGGGGCCCGGTCAACGGCCACGTCAGCGAGGTCAACGCCGACGCGTGGGGCCACTGTGTTTAGATTAAACTTAAACTAATTTTGTTAGCTGGTTAGTTAGGCAGTGGGGCCCCATGTCAGCGAGCCAGGGGGTTAGTTAGTGGGTCAATTAGCCACTAATGACGTGTCCACGTCAGCACTGCCGGCGATTAGTCGCCGGCGACCTCAAGTCGCGGCAGAGTCCGCACGGCAGGCCACGGGGATGGCGGGCAAGGGCACCAGGAGGAAGCCCAGGCCCGTGCGCGTCTAGGGAAGGCCGTGGGGCCGTCGGGGATGGCCTGTTGCGACGGTGGCGGCGCGGTTAGCGGCGGCCGGAGCTTTGGCGTCCGTGCAACTACGGCCTAGAGGACGCGGAGAGGTCGGGGAGGAGGGGGGTCGAAGCGGGCGCTCACAGGGAGGCGGCAGGGGAGCTCAGGGGCTCGGGGACGCACGGACGGCGACGAGTCGACGATGGGGATCCACGGCGGCCAACGACGAAGAAGAGGTCGGTGACGGTGTTTTGAGGCGTCCGGCGTCGAGTGAGTCAACGGGGAGGACGAGGGCGTCGAGGCGGAGGCCATGGACACGTCGGCGAGGCGAGGGAGGAAGACGACAGAGGAGGCTGGTGATGGGTTGGGCCGCAGGTGGGCCAGCACAGGAGCTGGGCCAGTTCTGCTGCAGGTAAGCGCCAGGTAACTTCTCTCTCTCTCTTCTCTTTCTATTTAGTTTTTTGTTTTCTATTTTCAATTCTGTTTTGATTTGATTCACAGCCCAAATCATTTAGTAGCTTATGAAAATATTTATGTGGCTTGATACAATATATTCAAAGCCACTCACAAGTTTTTCAGAATTGTTGGACTTGCAATTCTTTTATAGAAGAATTAAATCCAACTCAAATATTTATTGATTTAAATCCAAATAGCCAAAATAATTCCTCAAAAATGTTCCATATTTTTGGTTTGGACCAAAACCCTTGCCGAAGATATTGAACATCATTGAAGAGCATTTAGGAAACATTGGATGCATTTTCCAGGGTTATTTGCCCTTCTTTTAATTAAAATTTTGAGGCTTCCAAATTTCCTCAGTTCAACTTTTAGAATTTAGACATGATGCATGGATGCCATGCCACTAATTACAAGCATTATTCTAGGGTTGTGACAGTCGATCCCGGCCCTTTGCGGCCATGACGGGTGGCATCATTTTCCCCGTTGAAATCCCACATGGGGTGGCCCCTGTATTGCAGCGGCTGCACCCCCCGCATTATGCATGTGGCCATGACTCCAATCATGGTCAATCCGAATGGGCCAAGAACCTTATCCGCCCATCAAATAATGGACGCCCTTGTCTTCCTCCAGTTGAGGGCTCCGCGGGCGCCAACTTAGGCGTTTCTTCAGAGGAGCCTTGCTAAACTCCGGGAGGCCGATCCGAACTGGGTCCGGCAGTGGAGTGTCTTCTACATAAAACCATTCCGAAGGCCAGTCTTTGGACGCCTTCTTTGGGTTTCCGGATGGATATCCGGTCCCGGCGATGTGCCATATTTCGGCACCGCCCACTTGATATATTGACCCCTCGTGAGAACGGGGTACGAGGCAGAATAGCCTCTTCCACAGCGCAAAATGGGGCTCGATGCCCAGGAATAGCTTGCAAAGAGCTACGAAACCCGCGATGTGCAGAATAGAGGCGGGCGTGAGGTGATGGAGCTAGAGTCCATAGAACTCCAGAAGCCCGCGGAGGAACGGATGAACGGGAAATCCAAGCCCCCTTATTAGATAGGGGATGAAGCACACCCACTTTCCTTTAGAGGGGCTAGGGTGGCCTCCGCTTGCTTCCCACCTTTGTAAGTGGCCAGCCTGGCTCGAATCGGGACCATAAAGGCCGGAGGGAGATATCCCTCCGCTTGAAGCTTCACCAGCTCGTTGTGCGGGACTGAACATCTCCTCCAAGCTCCTGGCGGAGGGCTGGGAGCGCGAGAGGAGGAGCCGCGTCGATGGTCCATGATGGAATGGGTTTTCGGTCGGAAGCGCTCCAATGAGTACTTGTGGAAGGAGGATGGTGTGATTTGGATCCGGATTCTTATCTCTCTTATAGGCAGATTATTTGCGCAAATAGGGGGTAAAACATAAAAGATACCCTGGCTTTTCGCATTTGTGCGACGCGTGGAAGAGGGCCATTATTGGGCGTGGAAGCCAAGGAGCGCGACATTTGTAAGGGAGCCGGACACTATTCGGCAAGCACATGGAATTTGAAGGAGAACCCGCCTTGCAACGTCGAAGACTATAAATGCGTTGGACTCGTCGTCATTGAAGCCTGGTTCGGGGGCTACTGAGGGAGTCCTGGACTAGGGGGTGTCCGGATAGCCGGACTATCATCATCGGCCGGACTCCAAGACTATGAAGATAAAAGATTGAAGACTTCGTCCCATGTCCGGATGGGACTTTCCTTGGCGTGGAAGGCAAGCTTGGCGATATGGATATGTAGATCTCCTACCATTGTAACCGACTCTGTGTAACCCTAGCCCTCTCCGGTGTCTATATAAACCGGAGGGTTTTAGTCCGTAGGACGAACAACCATTACAACAATCATACCATAGGCTAGCTTCTAGGGTTTAGCCTCTTTGATCTCGTGGTAGATCCACTCTTGTACTACCCATATCAATCAATATCAATCAAGCAGGAGTAGGGTTTTACCTCCATCGAGAGGGCCCGAACCTGGGTAAAAACATCGTGCCCCTTGTCTCCTGTTACCATCCGCCTAGACGCACAGTTCGGGACCCCCTACCCGAGATCCGCCGGTTTTGACACTGATAGTCGTACTCCCCTCCGTGTGGGAAACAACTGCCGAGTCTTCCCTGCCTCCGTGTCATTCCTTTCCTAGGCCTCGCCGTTGTCCACCGCCCTGGTGCTCTCGGCGCGGCCTGGTCAACGTGGTCAATGACCGACATGCATCTGAAGTGGACTGTACATGGAGAGGCCGACAGCTGGGTCCACGACCGCATGCAAGGAAATGCCTCCTTATTACGCGCAAAATAATGATTCCTCCACCTGACATCAGGGACCCACCGAAAGGGCCTCTCAGATTTCGTGAAAAAACTTACCGCCACGACATCTCGGATCCACCAGCTATATCTTCGCATGCAAGGAAGTGCCTCCTTATTATGCACAAAAATGAATACTCCGCTTTGTTAGCTGGGACCCGAAGATAGTGACAGTTGACTTGTGGGCCTACTAAGTTGACAGGGATGGAGGGCTTTGTCAACTTAGTCAGTAATATGCACGATTCTAGCTCCAGTGACCGTACGATGTCCATCCAACGGCCGTAGTGCTTCTTCAACCTCTGGTCTTCTTGCTCCAGCCGCCCAAACCAGCGTCGGTCGTGCCTCGTGCTCGTGCCTCCCATGGCTGGCTGCGATGCGGCGGAGGCCTCACCGCTCCCTACTACTCCCACCGCTGGCCAGGCCATCCCTCTACTCACCCACACCCCCTGTTATTCTGCGGCGACGACAGCCTCACACCGCAGCAAACCAATGAACCCTCGTACTCCTCTACGCGTGGGCATCCACTGCCGTGTCTTCCCCGGCTCCGCGTCTTCCCCTTCCTAGGCCTTGCCTTCGTCCACCGCCCTGGTGCTCCCGGCGTGGCGTGGTCAACATGGTCAAGGAATGGCTTCCATCGGACGTGGACTATACGTGGAGAGGCTGACAGCTGGGTCCACGGCCGCAGCAAGGAAGTGCCTCCTTATTACGCGCAAAATAATTATTCCTCCACCTGACAGCGGGGTCCCACCGGACGGGCCACCGTATTTCGCGAAAAAACATTTCCCCGTGACTGCTGGGACCCACCAGCTACATCTTCGCACGCAAGGAAGTGCGTCCGGGCAAAAAAAAATGATTCGCCCCCCTGACTGCTGGGACCCACCAGCTACATCTTCGCAGGCAAGGAAATGCCTGACAGTCGGGACCCACCTGGTCGAAGCGTACATAGGGTTGTCATTCTAGTCGCGAAGGTGTACGTACATACTGGTCGTTGTAGAGGCACGCGCGTGTCGTAGTAGAGGCGCGCACGTAGCATGTACACGTACGTACAGCAGCGAGGGTGCAAGAAAGAAAATACGGCCACGTACGTACATACGGGCAGGGTCTCGAACGCCTAGTCGCGCATACGTACATGGCTGGGTCGGAACGAAGAGACAACATCGTCATCGTGTTCATGGGGAGGCAACAGAATGTCTCGTGTTCATGGGGAGGCAACAGAATGTGTCGTGTTCATCGGGAGGCAACGGAACGCGTGGGAGCCAACCGGCTGGGTTGGAACGGAATGCATGGTCGTGTTCATCGGAAGGGCTTGGATGGAACAGACGATGGAAATGAGGCCTAGCGTACCGCAAAACAGAAGAAACGAACCTCCTACGGTTGAAACGGGGGTCCTGTTGATCGGGAGGGGTGTGGCGTACCGCAAAACGGAGGAAACGGACCTCCTACGGTCGAAACGGGGGTCCTATTCATCGGGAGGGGTGTGGCGTACCCTAAAATGGACGAAACGGACCTCCTACGGTGGAAACAGGGGTCCTGTTCATCGGGAGGGATGTGCCATATTGCAAAACGGGACTCCACGGGATACTGTTCTTCTCCACCGTCGACCTCCTCCAGCCTCCACGGGCTACCGTCGACCTCCTCCAACCTCCACGGGCTCCTGTTCATCCAGCCTCCACCGCGCGCTACTCCACCGGCTACTGTTCAACCACCCCTCCACCATCTACTGTTCATCCAGCCCTCCATCATCTACTGTTCATCCAGCCCTCCACACCACGGGGTCCTGTTCAACCACCCCTCCACGGCCACCCCTCCACCGTCTTCTGTTCATCCACCCCTCCACACCACGGGGTCCTGTTCATCCAGAGGCAACGCCACCGCTCACTGTTCATCCAACCCACTGTTCATCCAATCGATCGGCTTCAGTTAGCAGCAGTAGCGAAGGAATCGCTCCATCGGGTTCAGTTAACAGCCATCAATCCATCACTCGGGTTCAGTAACGCGTAGCCTGTAGTGCAATCGCTCGGGTTCAGTTAGAGCCCAACGCCTCGCTCGGGTTCAGTTAGAGCCAACGCCTCGCACGTGTATGAGAGAAATGCGCATTGCTCGGCCCCCGACCTCCCACCATAACTGGCAACTCCCCGAAATTTTCCTCCCCTCGCTTCTACCACGGTTTTTCCGTCATGGACGGCCCAAAGAATGTCATGCAGCTGTGTCTCCGGCCCGCCCAGGACGAAAAGCCCATTTTTTGTCATGATTTTTTGTCATAGAAGTAGGAGCCCACCACATCTATGATGATACTGGGTTTTGTCACAATTATCGTCATAGAAGTGTCATATGTATGACTGATACGTCTCCAATGTATCTATAATTTTTGATTGCTCCATGCTACTTTATCTACTGTTTTGGACTATATTGGGCTTTATTTTCCACTTTTATATTATTTTTGGGACTAACCTATTAACCGGAGGGCCAGCCCAAAATTGTTGTTTTTGCCTATTTCAGTGTTTCGAAGAAACGGAATATCAAACTGAGTCCAAACGGAATGAAATCTTCGGGAACGTGATTTTCTCACCGAACGTGATCCAGGAGACTTGGACCCTACTCCAAGAAGTGCCAGAGGCGGTCACGAGGGTGGAGGGTGCCCCCCCTGGGCGCGCCCCCTACCTCATGGGCCCCCTACTGCTCCACCGACGTACTCCCTCCTATATATACCTACGTATTCCCAAACGATCAGAACAGGAGCCAAAAACCTAATTCCACCGCCGCAACCTTCTGTATCCACGAGATCCCATCTTGGGGCCTGTTCCGGAGCTCCACCGGAGGGGGCATCCACCATGGAGGGTTTCTACATCAACACCATAGCCCCTCCGATGAAGTGTGAGTAGTTTACTTCAAACCTTCGGGTCCATAGCTAGTAGCTAGATGGCTTCTTCTCTCTTTTTGGATCTCAATACAATGTTCTCCCCCTCTCTCATGGAGATCTATTCAATGTAATCTTCTTTTTGCGGTGTGTTTGTTGAGACCGATGAATTGTGGGTTTATGATCCAACTTTTCCGTGGAAAATATTTGAATCTTCTCTGGATTCTTTTATGTATGATTGAGTTATCTTTGCAAGTCTCTTCGAATTATCCTTTTTGGTTTGGCCAACTAGATTGGTAGTTCTTGCAATGGGAGAAGTGCTTAGCTTTGGGTTCAATCTTGCGGTGTCCTTTCCCAGTGAAAGAAGGGGCAGCAAGGCACGTATTGTATTGTTGCCATCGAGGATAACAATATGGGGGTTTTATCATATTGCATGAATTTATCCCTCTACATCATGTCATCTTGCTTAAGGCGTTACTCTGTTTTTAACTTAATACTCTAGATGCATGCTAGATAGCGGTCAATGAGTGGAGTAACAGTAGTAGATGCAGAATCGTTTCGATCTACTTGTCTCGGACGTGATGCCTATATACATGATCATTACCTAGATATGCTCATAACTATGCTCAATTCTGTCAATTGCTCAAAAGTAATTTGTTCACCCATCGTAGAATATCTATGCTCTTGAGAGAAGCCACTAGTGAAACCTATGGCCCTCGGGTCTATTCTCATCATATCAATCTCTATTGCTTATTTACTTGCTTTGTTTTTACTTTGCTTTTTACTTTTCACTTTGCATCTATCTATCAAAAATACCAAAAATATTATTTATCATCTCTATCAGATCTCACCCTCGTAAGTGACCGTGAAGGGATTGACAACCCCTAATCGCGTTGGTTGCGAGTAGCTATCATTTTGTGTAGGTATGAGGGACTTGTGCGTGGTCTCCTACTCGATTGATACCTTGGTTCTCAAAAACTGAGGGAAATACTTACGCTACTTTGTTGCATCATCCTCTCCTCTTCGGGGAAATCCAACGCAGTGCTCAAGAGGTAGCAAGAAGAATTTTTGGCGCCGTTGCCGGGGAGGCTCACCCAAGCAAGTCAAACATACCAAGTACCCATCACAATCCCTATCTCTCGCATTACATGCCATTTGCCTCTCGTTTTCCTCTCCCCCACTTCACCCTTGCCGTTTTATTTGCCCTCTCTTTCCCAATCTCCTCCTCTCTTTTTCGCTTGCCCCTTCGTTTGCTCGTTTGGTTGGAATAGATGCTTATTTATTGCTAAACAGAGAACCTATCTATGGATCCTTATCCACTTGCTAATCTCTTTAATAGATCCAATTATGTTGAACCTATTGCTAGTGAGTTGAGTGCACTAGATTATCTTTATGAGGTTTTGCTTGAAATTCGTGAATCTGAAAATTATGATGAAGAAATTTATGAAGAGATTCACGATAACTCCTTGAATAAAAAGCATGATTGCAATGATTTTCCTATAAATTTTCTAGATGTCAATTGTGCTAATAATATGCAAAACCCTAAGCTTGGGGATGCTAGTTTTGCTATGTCTACTACTTGTTTCAATGATCATGATTGGGGTGATTCTTTTTACAACCTCAAAAATTTATTTAAGCCCCATGATGAATATGAGATTGATAATAATGTTTGCAATAATATTGGAAGTGGGTTTGGAAGAGTGTCAACTTTAGATCCCACATTTTTGGAGTATGTTCAATCTTATGATATTTTTGATAAAAGTGGGTTCGGAAAGGTCATGACTCTAGCTAATGTTAATCCCACTATCTTGGAAGAGTGTCAACTTTGCATGCATGTGGATCGTGTTGAGAATATGTTATGTGATAGCTATTTTTTTGAATTTGCTTATGATCCTACACGTAATTATTATGAGAGAGGAAAATATGGTTGTAGAAATTTTCATGTTACTAAATTACCTCTCGTCATGTTGAGATTGCTATCGTCTCTTTCTTATTCCTTGCATATGCTAGTTTTTGTTTGCCTTGCAAATTTGTTTGCTTATAAATGCCTATGCATAGGAAGTATGTTAGACTTAGATGTGTTTGTCACGTGTTTCATGATGCTCTCTTTGTGCTTCAATTCTTGTCTTTCTTGTGAGCATCATTAAAATTATCAATGCCTAGCTAGGGGCGTTAAACGATAGCGTTTGTTGGGAGGCAACCCAATTTTATTTTGTGTTTTTTGCTTTTGCTTCTGTTTAGGAATAAATAATCCATCTAGCTTCTGTTTGGATGTGGTTTTATCTTTTAATTAGTGTTTGTGCCAAGTAGAACCTATAGGATAATCTACGATGATAGTTGATTTGATTCTGCTGAAAAACATAAACTTTGCACGCACGAATATAATTTCGTTAAATCACAGGAACGTGATTTTGCGTTAATTCTTTTTGCTGCTGATCAATAAACAAATTTCCAGGACTTCCTATTTTGGTAGAATTTTTAGAGTTACAGAAGTTTGCGTTAGTTACAGATTTCTACAAACTATTCTGTTTTTGACAGATTCTGTTTTACGTGTGTTGTTTGCTTATTTTGATGAACCTATGGCTAATAAAATAGTTTATAATCCATAGAGAAGTTGGAATGCAGTAGGTTTAAAACCAATATAAATAAAGAATAAGTTCATTACAGTACCTTGAAGTAGTCGTTTGTTTTCCTTCTCTAACGGAGCTCACGAGATTTCTGTTGAGTTTTGTGTTGTGAAGTTTTCAAGTTTTGGGTGAATTCTTTTGATGGATTATATAACAAGGAGTGGCAAGAGCCTAAGCTTGGGGATGCCCATGGCACCCCCAACATAATCCAGGACACCAAAAAGTCAAAGCTTGGGGATGCCCCGGAAGGCATCCCCTCTTTCGTCCACTTCCATCGGTAATTTACTTGGAGCTATATTTTTATTCACCACATGATACGTGTTTTGCTTGGAGTGTCTTGTATTATTTGCGTCTTTGCTTGTTAGTTTACCACAATCATCCTTGTTGTACACACCTTTTTGAGAGAGCCATACATGAATTGGAATTTGTTAGAATACTCTATGTGCTTCACTTATATCTTTTGAGCTTGATAGTTTTGCTCTTTGTGCTTCACTTATATCTTTTGAGCGTGATAATTTTTTGCTCTAGTGCTTCACTTATATCTTTTAGAGCACGGTGGTGGATTTGTTTTAAAGAAACTATTGATCTCTCATGCTTCACTTAGATTATTTTGAGAGTCATTAATAGCATGGTAATTTGCTTAATGTTAATATACTTGGTGTTCAAGATATGTGAAACTTTCTTTTGAGCGCGTTGAATACTAAGATAAGTTTGATGCTTGATAATTGTTTTGAGATATGGAGGTGATAATATCAAATTCGTGCTAGTTGGGTAATTATGAATTCAAAGAATGCTTGTGTTGAAGTTTGCAAGTCCCGTAGCATGCACGTATGGTTAAAGTTGTGTAACAAATTTGAAACATGAAGTGTACCTGGCTTGTGCATCCTTATGAGTGGCGGTCGGGGACGAGCGATGGTCTTTTCCTACCAATCTACCCCCCTAGGAGCATGCGCGTAGTACTTGATTTTTGATGACTTCTAAATTTTTGCAATAAGTATATGAGTTCTTTTGACTAATGTTGAGTCCACGGAATATACGCACTCTCACCTTTCCACCTTTGCTAGCCTCTTCGGTACCGTGCATTGCCCTTTCTCACATTGAGAGTTGGTGCAAACTTCGCCGGTGCATCCAAACCCCGTGATACGATATGCTCCATCACACATAAACCTCCTTATATCTTCCTCAAAACAGACACCATACCTACCTATTATGGCATTTCCATAGCCATTTCGAGATATATTGCAATGCAACTTCCATCATCTTCATCATGACATACATTACTTTCGTCATATTGCCATTTCATGATCATGTAGTTGACATCGTATTTGTGGCAAAGCCACAATGCATTATTTTTCATACATGTCACTCTTGATTCATTGCACCATCCTGGTACACCGCCGGAGGCATTCATATAGAGTCATATATTGTTCTAAGTTTCGAGTTGTAATCCTTATGTTGTAATCAATAGAAGTGTGATGATCATCATTGTTAGAGCATTGCCCAAAAAGAAAGGCCAAAAGTAAAAAAAGGCCAAAATAAAAAAAAGGCCCAAAAAAAAGAAAAATAAGAAAAGAAAAAAGGGCAATGCTACTATCTCTTTCTCCACACTTGTGCTTCAAAGTAGCACCTTGTCCTTCATGTAGTGAGTCTCATATATTGTGCTTCGAAGTAGCACCTTGTTCTTCATGTAGTTAGTCTCATAAGTTGTCTTTTTATACTAGTGGGAATTTTTCATTATAGAACTTGGCTTGTATATTCCTACGATCCTCAAATGCCCTAGGTCTTCATGAGCAAGCGAGTTGGATGCACACCCACTAGTTTTCTTTTGTTGAGCATTCATAGCTCTAGTGCATCCATTGCATGACAATCCCTACTCCTCATGTTGACATCAATTGATGGGCATCTCCATAGCCCGTTGATTATCCTCGTCAATGTGATACTTTCTCCTTTTTTGTCTTCTCCACACAATCCCCATCATCATATTCTATTCCACCCATAGTGCTATATGGGCTCACGCTCATGTATTGCGTGAAGGTTGAAAAAGTTTGAGATTATTTGAGTATGAAACAATTGCTTGGCTTGTCATCGGGGGTATAGAAGTTGGGAACATCTTTATGTGACGAAAATGAAGCATAGCCTAACTATATGATTTTGTAGGGATGAACTTTCTTTTGCCATGATATTTTGAGAAGACATGATTGCTTTGATTAGTATGCTTGAAGTATTATTATTTTTTTGTCAATATGAACTTTTGTCTTGAATATTTCTGATCTGAATATTCATATCACAATTAAGAAGATTTACACTGAAATTATGCCAAAGTATCACTCCGCATCAAAAATTCTTTTTTATCATTTACCTACTCGAGGACGAGCAGGAATTAAGCTTGGGGATGCCCGATATGTCTCCAACGTATCTATAATTTTTGATTGCGCCATGCTACTTTATCTACTGTTTTGGACTATATTGGGCTTTATTTTCCACTTTTATATTATTTTTGGGACTAACCTATTGACCGGAGGCCCAGCCTAGAATTGTTGTTTTTTTGCCTATTTCAGTGTTTCGAAGAAATGTAATATCAAACGGAGTCCAAACAAAATGAAACCTTCGAGAACGTGATTTTCTCACCGAACGAGATCCAGGATACTTGGACCCTACTCCAAGAAGTGCCAGAGGCGGTCACGAGGGTGGAGGGCGCCCACCCACCCCGCCTCCCGGGCGCGCCCCCTACCTCGTGGGCCCCCTGTTGCTCCACTGACGTACTCCTTCCTACTATATATACCTACGTATCCCCAAATGATCAGAACAGGAGCCAAAAACCTAATTCCACCGCCGCAACCTTCTGTATCCACGAGATCCCATCTTGGGGCCTATTCCGGAGCTCCACCGGAGGGGGCATCCACCACGGAGGGCTTCTACATCAACACCATAGCCCCTCCGATGAAGTGTGGGTAGTTTACTTCAGACCTTCGGGTCCATAGCTAGTAGCTAGATGGCTTCTTCTCTCTTTTTGGATCTCAATACAATGTTCTCCCCCTCTCTCGTGGAGATCTATTCGATGTAATCTTCTTTTTGCGGTGTGTTTGTTGAGACCGATGAATTGTGGGTTTATGATCCAACTTATCTATGGAAAATATTTGAATCTTCTCTGAATTCTTTTATGTATGATTGAGTTATCTTTGCAAGTCTCTTCGAATTATCCTTCTTGGTTTGGCCAAATAGATTGATAGTTCTTGCAATGGGAGAAGTGCTTAGCTTTGGGTTCAATCTTGCGGTGTCCTTTCCCAGTGACAGAAGGGGCAGCAAGGCACGTATTGTATTGTTGCCATCGAGGATAACAAGATGGGGTTTTTATCATATTGCATGAATTTATCCCTCTACATCATGTCATCTTGCTTAAGGCATTACTCTGTTTTTAACTTAATACTCTAGATGCATGCTGGATAGCGGTCAATGAGTGGAGTAACAGTAGTAGATGCAGAATTGTTTCGATCTACTTGTCTCGGACGTGATGCCTATATACATGATCATTACCTAGATATGCTCATAACTATGCTCAATTATGTCAATTGCTCAATAGTAATTTGTTCACCCACCGTAGAATATCTATGCTCTTGAGAGAAGCCACTAGTGAAACCTATGGCCCCCGAGTCTATTCTCATCATATCAATCTCTGTTGCTATTTTACTTGCTTTGTTTTTACTTTGCTTTTTACTTTTCACTTTGCATCTATCTATCAAAAATACCAAAAATATTATTTATCATCTCTATCAGATCTCACCCTCGTAAGTGACCGTGAAGGGATTGACAACCCCTAATCGCGTTGGTTGCGAGTAGCTATCGTTTTGTGTAGGTACGAGGGACTTGTGTGTGGTCTCCTACTGGATTGATACCTTGGTTCTCAAAAACTGAGGGAAATACTTACGCTACTTTGCTGCATCATCCTCTCCTCTTCGGGGAAATCCAACACAGTGCTCAAGAGGTAGCAATGACAGAAAAAAATTCATTCGGCCCAAAATGTCACGGATGTTTCTTTTTTGTAGTGAGGGCCTTGCGCGGCTGCAACACCTACTACCTCATCGATGCACGCAAGTCAAAGAAGCGCAAGAAGGACACCGCCGCTGAAGAAACGACCTGGCCGTGGAACGCGGAACTCCTCCGCCCATTTTAAAGTTAGCCACATGAGTGTATGTATCATCGCCTTTTGTAAACGCATGAAACTACGGGGGCCCCGAACGAGACTCGGGGGCTGCCTTTTGTTGACCAATTTATTGTGTCCCTATTTTTCTGCATCACTATACCACTGAACCCAGCCACCGGTCCGACTCGCTCGACCCGGGCGCTCGGGGGCTGGCCGGCTTGATCACCACCCCGCCGCCTTACTTAGTGATTCCTGATAAAGTTAGGATGCCGCGGCCCACCACTTCGCCCTAAAGCCACAGATCCAGCTTTGGTTGTTGGCTGGCAAGCACAACGGGCCAAAGCTCCTTTACGCTTCATACACTAATTCAAAGGCTGCTGGGTTGATCAACCTGGCCCGCCATTCATCAAATGAACAGTCGCACGACCAGCCGCTCGCCAACTGGCTTCGCCAGATTGCCGCCAGCCGGCCCAGTGGGTGTTTTGCTCGCGCTCAACGTTTCGAGGAACCCAAGTCCTGCACGCTCCTCTTGAATAACTGAACTCCTTGTCACGGACCGGAGCCTCGGCCGTCTGACTCGCGGGGGGGAGGTTTGAGAAACGAAAATCACATGAAATCGGTCCAAAAAACGGAAGGCAAAAGTAAAAGCACCCACGACATTTACACAAATATTTAAGAAAAGGCCCACGGCCCGAGTTCATTACACCCTAAAAACCCCAGTGGGTGGGTGGACCTGCTACTTAACAAAATTTATAAAGTTTCTCAGGCATCTCCAGCGCCGCGTCGCGACGTCGATGGCTCTCTCCTAGCCGCCTCCGGGTCCAGCGAGGGGCCGGTGTCCTCCTCGGCACCCGTGTCACGGTAGACGCCCATCTCCTCCGAGCTCCCCTCCAGATCATGGAGGAGCAAGCCGTAGTCGTCGCCGTCCACGGCCCTGCCATCTTCCGTCCGCTCTGAATGGAACTCGTTGTGGAAGGCGAACTCGGCGATGTAGCTGGCCCGGGAGGTGATCCGGCCGGCTTGCTCCTGCAGAAGCTACTCCGAACCAGCCCGCTGACCCATCAACGCATCCAGCTGCAGGTCTGGATGCCAGGACAGCGCGAACCGGAGCGCCATCTCAGCTCCAGCACGAGTGGCGAAGACGTGCCACTCGCCAAGCCGGTCCGGCCCCATCTCCAACCAACGTGCGGTAGCGAAAGCTGCTCGGTTGGGCGGAGTGCAGCCACGCAGGCCGCCCGTCATCGTGGTGCTGCACTCGACAGCCGCTCCATCTGCGTTCCCAGGACCCGCAGGTGGGCCTCAACGGCGGCGATGATCTCCGGGAAGGTCCAGGCCGCCTGCGGATCCGTCCCGGACCCAACGACGTCGGTCGGGTCGCGCTGATAGCGGATGGATTCCTCCGCCAACCGCTGCGTCTCCGGGAAGGCCCCTGTCGCAAAAGAAGAAGCAAGTTAGAAGAAGAACAACAAGGAATAAAGGCTGGATCCCGACCCAGCAAACTACAAGAAAAAGCACTTACTGGAGAAGGACTCTTCCAGGTGCTGTGCCTCAAGCAATGTACCACGCTGCTCCCGCTCAATGGCGCGGTCACGCTCCTCGAGCGCCTTCTCCAGATTGGCCGCCTTGGCAAGGGCCTCCTTCAACTCGGTGTCCTTGTCTTCGGCCGCCTTCTCGACCGCCTCGCGGCGACGGGCCTCGTCCTGACGGGCCCCCTCAGCTGTGGTGACCTGCCCCCGCAGGCGCTCCACCTCGGCCTGGAGCCGGCCCTTGTCGTCGGCCAGCTGGACGCGCTGGTGATCCGCCTCCACCAGGGCCCGCTGCGCCTCCGCGACCTTGACGGCTTCCGCATTAAGGAGCTCCACCTCGGCCTCGAGGCGGCTCTTGTGACCCGCTAGCTGCTCATGCAGCCGGTTGGCCTCATCAAGAGACCGCCGGGCAGCGGCCGCGGCCGCCTCCGCCCTCGCCTACGTCGCCTCGAAACCAAGACGGCCGGTGTCGGCAACAAGCCGGTCATAGTGATGACCGGCGCGGAGCAGACGAGTCCGCCAAGACAGCACCTCGGCTGCGAAAAAGAAGGATTCAGCAGAAGAAAAAAGCAAGACTTAAGATTTGGCCCAACTGTTACACAGTTGGCCCGAATCTTGGGGGCTACACCCAGTGGGTGCGCTAGCGCGCCCCCACTAGAAAAGAGCACAAGAGTACCTACGGCGACGCGCAGCTCCTCCTCCTTGGCGGCGAGCTACTCCATGAGCTCCCAGTGCTTGCCCAGGAGGCGATTGTAGGCGGCAACTCGGAAGGCGTCAAGATGCTGAAGAAAGCAGAAATCAGATCAAGGCCAACACTCTAAAGATTCGACTCAACTACTATGTAGTTGGCCCGAACCTCGGGGGCTACACCCAGTGGGTGCGTTGGCGCGCCCCAACAAAGAAGAAATTGCAAGAAAAAGAAGACTTACCAGAACGGCGCGCTCCAGGTCACGCGTCCGCTCCACCTCGGCCTGGGCGAAGGCCTCGAGCCCTTCCGTCCAGCCTCGCAGGTGGCGGCTAACGGCTTCCAGCACCGCCTCCTCCTGGGTCTGAGGCCTGAAGACGACAGCGCCCCTGCTTCGCGCCAGCTGCGGCACGGCAGCTTGGTGCCCTCCTTGCCGGGGCACCAAGGTGTGCTCCCCGCCGGCCACTCGCGACGCGGCCAGCACCTCCTCCGACGCCCCTCCCGGCGCTGACGCCGACCCAGACGCCGGGACGCCCTGTGTCGCCGCCTCCGGACCAGATGCCAGACGGCCTGCTACGCCACCATCGGCCCAGCTGCCGGGGTGGCCTCCGGCACCGCCGCCCGCGGCGCCTCCTCCAAGACGACGTCGCCTCCACCGCCATCAGCCCCCGCTCGCTCGACCATGTCGGCCCGCGGCGGGGTGTCATCCGCCACCTCCACGACCTCCCGGTCAAGGACCACCACCTCAGCCCGGCCCCCACGGCCGTGCTCCCTCACCGACGACGGCTCAAATACCATCGCCGCCACCACCGTGCCCTCCGGCATCTCACGCCAGGCCGGCTCCGCATCGTCTCGCGCCCATGCCGCCACCGCGTCGGTCCAAGCACGAACCGATGCCACCTCCAGCTCCGCCTCGGCCCGGTTCATGTCCCGCCAGGCCAAGGCCTCGGCGTCGTTCGGGTCCAGGCCGAGGTCCGAGTCACCCTGCCCCTCCACCTTGACCTGGTCGGCGAGGTCGGACCGGCTCCTACGGAACGCGGCCCCTTCGGCGGCCGCGGCTTCCGCCGCCGCCCTCGCCAGCGCGATTGGCGACCTGAAGAAGAAGAAGACAGAATGAGCAAAAAAGAAACAAGACTAGCTCAGAAAAATCTGGGCGCAAACAAGAGATGAAGCTTACCCCGTCAAGACCAGGACCAGGGTTGGCCTCCCGTGCCCGCTGCCGTGCTTCCTCTTGGCCGGCCTCCCGGCCCCGGCCGGGCCGCCGTGCGCTTCGAGGCCCGGGGTCGCGGCGCGATGCTGTCCTTCCCATGCGGTGCAAGGATCCGGCTCCGCCCGCGTCGCCGCCTCCCCCGCCCAACGCCACTACACCAAGCAAACGGCGTCAGCATCGCCCGCACCATGCCGCGATCAGCAATTCAAGACACATAAAGAAAGATACGAGACTTACCCGCGCGACGCCCAGCGCCGGTGTCAGACTCGGCTTCCTCCTCCACACCATGGGCCGCGGGCTCCTCTGGCGCTACAGGCGCCATCAGCGACAGAGCCCGTTCGTAAGGATGCCGAATCGCGTTTAGAAGTATCTCCCGCGTCACGTCAGGACGAATGAGGAGGTGCGCAGTAACAAAGTAAGAAGACCAGACACTCACCTGCGGCGCCAGGTTCGACTCACTGTACGGCACCTTGCCGAACCGCCAGTCCTCTCCAAGGTTGGCACTGGAGATGCCGTTCATGCCGCGCACGATCTGCTTCGCGGACAGCCACGTCGACCCCGTACGGTTGGGGTCTTGAAGGCCGACCATCTCGCCGATGAGGCAGGAGCGCCCCTGAAGCGGAAGGACTCGGCACATGATGAACGCGGCGAGGAGGTCGGTGCCGGTGAGCCCCTCCTGCGTCCTCATCACCGTCACCCGCGGGCGCCTGGTCGAGTAGCCCCAGTTCGTCTTCGCCCGCGGCGACGCGATGGCGAAGTCCGGAAGGTTGATGTGATCCGCCCCATTGTTGTGGATGTAGAAGGAGTTCTACCACTTCTAGGCAGAGTCCTCCAACAAGATCTTGGGGAAATCCGCCCCCGACCGCTTTGAGATAACGGTGGCACCGCAATCGGCGAACTCCCCTGCCGATGGGCCCTGCTACTTCAAGGAGAATAAGCACGCACAGAGGTCGATCATGGGCTCGACCCCCAGGTACCCCTCGCAGAGCGTGACGAAGCCGGAGAGCTGGACGATGGCGTCGGCGTCGAGATGATGCGGCTGGAGCCCGAAGAACTCCAGGAACGCGCGGAAGAAGGCGCTCGCCGGTAGCCCGAACCCGCGCTCGAAGTGCATGAGGAAGACCACAAGCTCCTGCCCCTTGTGCCGAGGCCTCTGCTCAGCACGCGGAAGGCGGACGCAAACATCCGTCTCCCGCGGCAGTCGCCGCGTCGCCCGGAGCTGGGTGATGTCCTCGGTGGTGATATTCTAGCCCATCCAGGAGCCCGATGGCAGCAACATGATCGAAGGAAGAAGAAGGAAGATGAATGGCGAAGGAGTTCTGCTCGAAGCAGTGGGCGCTGCAGTGCGTCAGTTGCAAAGAGTGGAGCGAGAGCAAAGGGACAGGAGGGCGCGAGCGAGAATAATGTCAGCCACCCCCTGCCCCCCGATTTATAACCCTCGGTTTGAATGTGGGGAAGTGGGGAAGTGGGATCGTCTGCACGCACCAGTTCCACTACCCCGCAATAAGTGCGCACGTACACGTGCAGTAACTGCCCGGGGAAGAGCAACCGGCCCCCGGACGCCACAATAAATCCGCGCGCACTGGCCAAGGGCGCGCGGCGGCGGGCCCCATCCCATCGCCCAGTCCCGTCACGCACGTGGCCTGTCAAGCCCCTCCGACTTCCGGGCACCACGTGGCGCCCGCGCAGAGCCTGAGGGATTTCCCCAAGATTCGACGGACCCCTCGGTTCCCGCCACGACCGGGGTGTCATGATCCGGTTTCAGAGAAAACCGGCACACAGTGGGTGTTGCCGGACCCGGCGCTCGCAGAATCCGCCTTGCTTAAGGGGGAAACTGCGAAGGCCCACTCATCCGAAGACAGCGAACCTTCACAGCTTCGGGGACTACTGTCGGGGGGATGGACCCCGGGCAGGCAACGGAACTCGGATCCTCTTCGAAAACAACGGGGCTAGAACTGCCCCTCAATACCGGCACGCGCTTGGCCGGGTCGCTCGACCCGGCCAAGTCCCGCGACCCGGCCAGACTCGCCGACCCGGCAAGACACGTTGACTTGGCCCCAACGACTAGCGCAAGACAGCCGAACCCGGCACAACCAAGGCTTCCTCAACAAGCTAGCACCATTTGTGGCATGCTACGCAATCCAGCCACAGATCCGCTCCCATCCCATCCAGGCCATATGATGGGACGAGTCTTCAATCAATGATGACCGATGCGATAGTGCCCCGCCCATGCCTCTGGTCAGCTGGAGCATGGCAATAGTGCCCCTCATCTACCCGCTGACCAGGGACGGCATGACTACAGTGCTCCCGCCCTCACCGCTGGCGACAGCAAGCGGCCGCCTGACGGAGAACATTGTACACGACTCGACTCGGCCATGCCCTGACGATCGACAAGATGGCGCGCAGTCCCCCTAGGCATGCGGGGCCGCACCTAGGGGAACCCGGCAAACCACAAGCCCTCGGCGGGAACCAGCCCGGGTTCCCGGACACCGACAATACGGACCCACCGACTTGTAACATTACCATTGTACCCCCGGGGGGTTGGTCTATAAAACCCACCAGGAGCCCGCGATCAGGCAAGCAAGCAAGAAGCAGAGAACGCATACGAGAGAAAAGCAAGTAAGCATAGGACTAGCCACCGAACGGCAACACCGGAGAGAAGGAGCAGCCCAAGCCTTGGCCAGCTCCCTTCCTCCTCCATACAGCTCCAGGAGCGACATTGTACTATCGATCATCCAACTACACTCGGCAGGACTAGGGGTATTATCTCTCCCGAGAGCCCCGAACCTGGGTATGTCCGGCGTCCCGCGCCCGCTCATGCCAACCTCACCTCTGGAGTCCACCAGTGCCCTCGAGCCTCCTCCTCTCTTTAGCCATCCCTTGGCATCTGCCGTGCACCCACCATGACAAGTACCTTATGTGGTGGTTTTGTTTTCTTTCACTAACGGAGCTTATGAGATTTCCTGTTGAGTTTCGTGTTGTGAAGTTTTCAAGTTTTGGGTAAAGCTTTTATGGACTATGGAATAAGTAGTGGCAAGAGCCTAAGCTTGGGGATGCCCATGGCACCCCAAGATATTCAAGGATAGCCAAAAGCCTAAGCTTGGGGATGCCCTGGGAAGGCATCCCCTCTTTCGTCTTCATTCATTGGTAACTTTACTTGGAGCTATATTTTTATTTGCCACATGATATGTGTTTTGCTTGGAGCGTCGTGTATTATATTAGTATTTGCTTTTTAGTTTTCCAGAATCATCCTTGCTGTACACACCTTTTGGGAGAAGCTCACATGATTAGAATTTATTAGAATACTCTATGTGCTTCACTTATATCTTTTGAGCTAAATAGCTTTTGCAGTACTGCTTCACTTATATCTTTTAGAGCACGGCGGTGGCTTAATTTTGTAGAAATTGCTAGTCTCTCATTCTTCACTTATATTATTTTGAGAGTCTCTTAGAACAGCATGGTATTTGCTATGGTTATAAAATTGGTCCTAGAATGGTAGGCATCCAAGTCGGGTATAATAAAAACTATCATAGGAAGTGAATTGGATTCTATGATCAATTTGATACTTGATAATTGTTTTGAGATATGGAGGTAGTGATATTAAAGTCATGCTAGTTGGGTGATTATGAATTTAAAGAATGCTTGTGTTGAAGTTAGCAAGTCCAGTAGCATGCACGTATGGTTAAAGTTGTGTAACAAATTTGAAACATGAAGTGTACATGGCTTGTGCATCCTTATGAGTGGCGGTCGGGGACGAGCGATGGTCTTTTCCTACCAATCTATCCCTCTAGGAGCATGCGCGTAGTGCTTGATTTTTGATGACTTCTAAATTTTTGCAATAATTATATGAGTTCTTTTGACTAATGTTGAGTCCATGGATTATACGCACTTTTACCTTTCCAGCATTGCTAGCCTCTTCGGTACCGTGCATTGCCCTTTCTCACCTTGAGAGTTGGTGCAAACTTCGCCGGTGCATCCAAACCCCGTGATACGATACGCTCTATCACACATAAACCTCCCTATATCCTCCTCAAAACAGCCACCTTACCTACCTATTATGGCATTTCCATTGCCATTCCGAGATATATTGCCATGCAACTTTCCACCGTTCCGTTCATCATCATGACATACATTACTTTTGTCATATTTCCATTGCATGATCATGTAGTTGACATCGTATTTGTGGCAAAGCCACCATGCATAATTTTTCATACATGTCACTCTTGATTCATTGCACCATCCCGGTACACCGTCGGAGGCATTCATATAGAGTCATATCTTGTTCTAGTTTCAAGTTGTAATTCATGTGTCGTAATCAATAAAAGTGTGATGATCATCATTATTAGAGCATTGTCCCAAAATAAAAAAAGGCCAAAAAAAGAAAAGGCCAAAGAAAAAAAGAAGAAAAAAAGGGAAAATAAATAAAAAGGGGCCATGTTACTATCTCTTTTTTCCACACTTGTGCTTCAAAGTAGCACCATGTTTTTCATATAGTGAGTCTCATATCTTGTGCTTCAAAGTAGCACCATGTTTTTCATATAGTGAGTCTCATATGTTGTCACTTTCATATACTAGTGGGAATTTTTCATTATAGAACTTGGCTTGTATATTCCTACGATGGGCTTCCTCAAATGCCCTAGGTCTTCGTGAGCAAGCAAGTTGGATGCACACCCACTAGTTTTCTTTGTTGAGCATTCATTTATAGCTCTAGTGCATCCGTTGCATGGCAATCCCTACTCCTCATGTTGACATCAATTGATGGGCATCTCCATAGCCCGTTGATTATCCTTGTCAATGTGAGACTTTCTCCTTTTTTGTCTTCTCCACACAATCCCCATCATCATATTCTATTCCGCCCATAGTGCTATATCCATGGCTCACGCTCATGTATTGCGTGAAGGTTGAAAAAGTTTGAGATTATTTAAGTACGAAACAATTGCTTGGCTTGTCATCGGGGGTGTAGAATTTGGGAACATCTTTGTGTGACAAAATGAAGCATAGCCTAACTATATGATTTTGTAGGGAAGAACTTTCTTTAGCCATGTTATTTTGAGAAGACATGATTGCTTTGATTAGTATGCTTGAAGTATTACTATTTCTTTTATCAATATGAACTTTTATTTTGAATCATTTGGATCTGAACATTCATGCCAAATAAAGAAAATTACATTGATAATTATGCTAGGTAGCATTCCACATCAAAAATTATGTTTTTATCATTTACCTACTCGAGGACGAGCAGGAATTAAGCTTGGGGATGCTTGATATGTCTCCAACGTATCTAGAATTTTTGATTGTTCCATGCTATTATATTACCCCTTTTGGATGTTTATGGGCTTTATTTTACACATTTATATCATTTTGGGACTAACCTACTAACCGGAGGCCCAAATTTCGTATTCTTTTTTTTGCCTATTTCAGTATTTCGAAGAAAAGGAGTATCAAACGGAGTCCAAACGGAATGAAACCTTCGGGAGCGTTATTTTTGGAACTAACGTGATCCAGAGGACTTGGAGTGCAAGTCAAGAAGCAATCGGGGCAGCCAGGAGATAGGAGGGCGCGCCCACCCCTCCTGGGCATGCCCCCTGTCTCCTGGGCCCCTCGAGCAGCCATCGACGTACTTCTTCCTCCTATATATACCCACGTACCCCGAAAACATCCAGGGAGCCAACGAAAAACAATTTTCACCACCGTAACCTTCTGTATCCGCGAGATCCCATCTTGGAGCCTTCACCGGCACTCCGCCGGAGGGGGAATCGACCATAGAGGGCTTCTACATCAACACCATAGCCCCTTCGATGAGTTGTGAGTAGTTTACCACAGACCTTCGGGTCCATAGTTATTAGCTAGATGGCTTCTCTCTCTTTTTGGATCTCAATACAATGTTCTCCCCCTCTCTTGTGGAGATCTATTCGATGTAAACTCTTCTTGCCGTGTGTTTGTCGAGATCCGATGAATTGTGGGTTTATGATCAAGTTTATCTATGAGAAATATTTGATTCTTCTCTGAATTCTTTTATGTATGATTGAGTTATCTTTGCAAGTCTCTTCGAATTATCGGTTTGGTTTGGCCTACTAGATTGATCTTTCTTGCCATGGGAGAAGTGCTTAGCTTTGGGTTCAATCTTGCGGTGTCCTTACCCAAAGGATGGGGGTTGCAAGGCACGTATTGTATTGTTGCCATCGAGGATAAAAAGATGGGGTTTATATCATATTGCTTGAGTTTATCCCTCTACATCATGTCATCTTTCTTAATGCGTTACTCTGTTCTTATGAACATAATACTCTAGATGCATGCTGGATAGTGGTCGATATGTGGAGTAATAGTAGTAGATGCAGGCAGGAGTCGGTCTACTTGTCACAGACGTGATGCCTATATACATGATCATGCCTAGATAATCTCATAAGTATTCACTTTTCTATCAATTGCTCGACAGTAATTTGTTCACCCACTGTAATACTTACGCTATCTTGAGAGAAGCCACTAGTGAAACCTATGGCTCCTAGGTCTATCTTTTATCATATAAGCTTTCAATCTACTTTTATTGCATCTTTACTTTTTGCATCTATATCATAAAATACCAAAAATATATTTATCTTATCACACTATCTCTATCAGATCTCACTTTCGCAAGTGGCCGTGAAGGGATTGACAACCCCTTTATTGCGTTGGTTGCGAGTTCTTTAATTGTTTGTGTATGTGCGTGGGACTTTTGAGGAGCCTCCTACTGGATTGATGCCTTGGTTCTCAAAAACTAAGGGAAATACTTGTGCTACTTTGCTGCATCACCCTTTCCTCTTCAAGGAAAACCAACGCAAGCTCAAGACGTAGCATTAGCCACCATATATGCTTAGTCGCCGCTGCAAACTCACCACTTATCCTTTCCATACCCATTAAGCTTTGCTAGTCTTGATGCCCATGGTTATGGGATTGCTGAGTCCTCGTGGCTCACAGATTACTACAACAATAGTTGCAAGTGCCGATGATACCAGTACATGTGTTGCTACCGAACTCAAGTGGGAGTTCGACGAGGACCTTGGTCGTTACTATGTTTTGTTTCTTGATGATCAGTAGTGGAGCCCGGCTGGGACGATCGGGGATCTAGCATTTGGGGTTGTCTTCTTTTCTTTTGTCCGTAGTCGGACTATGTGTGTACTCTGATTGACGTATGAATTAATTGATCATTTTGTGAAGTGGCAATTGTAAGCCAACTCTATTTATCCCTTTCTTGTTCATTACATGGGATTATGTGAAGGTGGCCCTTCTTGCGACAAAACCACAATGCGGTTATGCCTCTAAGTCGTGCCTCGACACGTGGGAGATATAGCCGCATCATGGGTGTTACAACTGTATTCAGACCCATCCCCGACTTAGGAGCCCCCTGCTTGATCGAATCGCTAACGTTGTTGAGTCTAGAACAAAATGTTTTGAGTCTTAGGATTATATATATCGGAGAGTAGGATTCTTTTTACTCCTCAGTCCCTTCGTCGCTCTGGTGAGGCCTCCTGACGTAGATGTTTTGACTTTCCTCTCCTTAAATTTCACTAAAAAAATTTAGATCACGCGGGTATCTTGGAATCGTTCCGATAGCTTTGTGACGAGAACATTGTTCTTGGTGCCTCCTGACATTTAGGGGTGGTGGTAGTGTCCTGGGGAGTTGAGCTCTGAGGTGTTGTCGTCATAATTTTATCGTTGCTGTTCAGGAATACCTGAGTTTGCCAACATCGAAAATCTCTTTTATGCAGTTGTTGGTGAGATAACCTCGACGCCACTCAGTACTGGGGCGGGAGTTCGGGAGTATTGCCATAACTCGTATAACAGATGCTTTTCGAAGGTTGAGGTACACGATTTCCGAAGGTTTCTTGGTTATGTGTTGACGGATGGATACAGCTTGGATGTAGGTATTGTTAGTTTGGGTGAGATATTTATTGCTTCCCCTGTATCCCCAACACCAGATTGCATAACCAGAAAGTTTCGGGAGTTTTATAGGTGGGAATTCAAGTAGCTCTAGTTTTTTTCTTTTCGACAGATGCATGATATGAGATTGGGGTTCGACGTCTAGTGGTCCTCCTATCCACGTTCGTTTTTACATTGGTCTCGTTGTGTCTTAAGGAGTCCTTGGCTATGCTAACTTGGGGACTGAGGGAGTCCTGGACTAGGGGGTGCCCGGACAGCCGGACTATCAATATCCGCCGGACTCCCAGACTACGAAGATAGAAGATTGAAGACTCCGGCTCGTGTCCGGAAGGTACTTTCCTTGGCGTGGAAGGCAAGCTTGGCAATCTGGGATATGTAGATCTCCTACCATTGTAACCGACTCTGTAACCCTAGCCTCTCCGGTGTCTATATAAACCGGAGGGCCTTAGTCCATAGGGCTAACATTACATCTCAACAATCATACCATAGGCTAGCTTCTAGGGTTTAGCGTCTTTGATCTCGTGGTAGATCTACTCTTGTACTACCCATATCATCAATATTAATCAAGCAGGGCGTGGGGTTTTACCTCCATCAAGAGGGCCCGAACACAGGTAAAAACGTTGTGTCCTCGTCTCTTGTTACCATCCGCCTAGACGCACGATTCGGGACCCCTACCGAGATCCGCGGTTTTGACACCGACATTGGTGCTTTCATTGAGAGTTCCTCCGTGTCGTCCCCGATAGGCTCGATGGCATCTTCAACCATCAACGCTGTCCAGGGTGAGACTTTTCTCCCCGGACAGATCTTCATATTCGGCGGCTTTGCACTGCGGGCCAATTCTCTTGGCCATCTGGAGCAGATCGAAAGCTACGCCCCTGGTCGTCAGGTCAGATTCGGAAGTTTAAACTTCACGGCCGATGACCGCGGAGACTTGATCTTCGACGGACTCGAGCCACAGCCAAGCGTGCCGCACTGCGATGATGGGCATGATCTAGCTCTACCGCTGGACAGTGCTTTGGTGGCCGCACTCGGATCCGCTTTGGCCACTAGCCCGGAGCCGATTGCCCATATCGAGGGCCGGTGGATAGACGCCGCCCTGGGGGCTTCAACATCTACGGCGATGGAGCCGAATACCAATCTTGTCCCCTGCGAAATTCGTGATCCCGAGGCGCCGGACTCCTCGCCGGACTCGAGCCTCCGCGCCTCTACCGATTAATCCGGATTGGGCGCCGGTTATGGAATTCACCGCCGCGGACATCTTCCAGCACTCGCCTTTTGGCGATATCCTGAATTCCCTGAAGCGTCTCTCGCTATCAGGAGAATCCTGGCCGGACTATGGCCAGGACGGTTGGAGTTCAGACGATGGAGAAATTCAGAGCCCACCCACCACCCACTTTGTAGCCACTGTCGAGGATCTAACCGACATGCTAGACTACGACTCCGGCAACATCAACGCTATGGACGACGATGCCGGAGACGAATAGGACCCAGCGCCCACAGGGCACTGGAAGGCCACCTCGTCATACGACGTCTACATGGTGGATACCCCAAAAGAAGGGGATGGCGAAAAAGCAGCGGAGGAAGATTCTCTAAAGAAGCAGCCCAAACGCCGGCGTCAGCGGCGCCGCTCTAAGTCCCGCCACAGTAAGAATGGAGATTCCGGCACCGGAGACAATAACACTCCGGAGAGTGCCGAAGACGATCCCCTCTCGCAAGACTCAGCGCAGGAGGACGCAGAAACAAGCCCTCACGACAGGGCGGCAGACGAAGGGGTTGAGGATGATAACTATATGCCTCCCTCCGAAGACGAAGCAAGCCTCAATGATGATGAATTCGTCGTACCCAAAGATCCCGTCGAACAAGAGCGCTTCAAGCGCAGGCTCATAGCCACGTCAAATAGCCTAAAGAAAAAGCAGCAACAGCTCCAAGCTGATCAAGATCTGCTAGCCGATCGATGGACTGAGGTCCTCGCGGCCGAAGAGTATAAACTCGAACGCCCCTCCAAAAGTTACCCAAGACACAAGCTGCTCCCCCGATTAGAGGAGGAAGCATACATACCTTCATCGCCAGTGCAAGACATGGCAGACCGACCACCTCGTGGTCGCGACAAAGAGGCATTCAGGCCCCCAGCCATGACCGTACCCTGGCATCGATCCAAGAGTACGAAGCCAAAAGGGAACGCGCCGGACTTGCGAGACATATTGGAGGACAAAGCAAGACAATCCAGATCCATCTATGGATCACGTGGGAGCCCTACGACCCACGACGAATACCGTCGCGTCGGACATAACGCCGGCCAGGCCGAACATAGCAAACAGCGCTTCCTCGAGCTGCGTCGCGATATTGCTCAATACAGGGGCGCCGCACACCCGTTATGCTTCACTGACGAAGTAATGGATCATCAGATCCCCGAAGGGTTCAAACCCGTCAATATCGAATCTTACGATGGTACAACAGACCCCGCGGTGTGGATCGAAGATTATCTTCTCCACATCCATATGGCCCGCGGCGACGATCTCCACGCCATCAAATATCTCCCACTCAAGCTTAAAGGACCAGCTTGGCATTGGCTTAACAGCCTGCCCGCAGAGTCAATTGGGTGCTGGGAAGACCTGGAGGCCGCGTTCCTTGATAATTTCCAAGGTACATATGTGCGACCACCAGACGCCGATGACCTAAGCCACATTATTCAGCAGCTAGACGAATCGGCAAGACAATTCTGGACACAGTTCTTGACGAAGAAAAATCAAATCGTCGACTGTCCGGATACGGAGGCCCTTGCAGCCTTCAAACATAACATCCGGGACGAATGGCTAGCCCGGCACCTAGGGCAGGAGAAGCCGAAATCCATGGCAGCCCTCACATCGTTAATGACCCGCTTTTGCACGGGAGAGGACAGCTGGCTAGCCCGCAGCAACAATCTCCGCAAAAATTCTGGCAGTCCGGACACTAAGGACAACAATGGCAGGCCACGTCGAATCAAAAACAAGCGCCGCGTTAACGGTGACGACAAGGAGGATACGGCAGTCAATGCCGGATTTCGAGGCTCCAAACCCGGTCAACGGAAGAAGCCATTTAAAAGAACCACTCCGGGTCCGTCCAATCTGGACCGAATACTCGACCGCTCATGCCAGATACATGGCACCCCCGAAAAGCCAGCTAATCACACCAATAGAAATTGTTGGGTTTTCAAGCAGGCTGGCAAGTTAATTGCCGAACACAATGACAAGGGGCTAAATAGCGATGATGAGGAAGAAACCCGGCCGCCGAACAATAGAGGACAGAAGGGTTTCCCCCCACAAGTGCGGACGGTGAATATGATTTACGCGACCCATATACCCAAGAGGAAGAGGAAGCGCGCACTACGAGACGTCTATGCGATGGAGCCAGTCGCCCCGAAGTTCAATCCATGGTCCTCCTGTCCGATCACTTTCGATCGACGAGACCATCCGACCAGCATATGCCATGGCGGATTCGCCGCATTGGTCTTAGACCCAATCGTCGATGGATTTCACGTCACAAGAGTCCTGATGGACGGCGGCAAAGAGCTTGAACCTGCTTTATCGGGACACGGTCATAAAATGGGCATAGACCCATCCAGATCAAACCTACTAAGACAACCTTTAAAGGTGTCATCCCGTGAGTGGAAGCCAACTATGCAGGCTCGATCACACCGAAGTGGTCTTGGATCCCGGATAATTGCCGGCGAAGAGTTAATCTTCGATATAGTCCCGTTCGTGGCGGCTATCATGCCTCGCTTTCGGACGAACGCGTTGCAAAATTCAGCGCGGTGCGCGATTATGCATACCTAAAGCTCAAGATGCCAGCCCTCGTGGAGTCATTACGGTCAATGGGAATACGGAACGCCCTCCGAACGGAGGAACATACAATGCTCGCGCGGCGAAATACTGAGCAGCCTTCCACGGCAATTCTCTAGTCCGCAATTAAAAGCCGAATACATCAAAGCGCGCCGAGCAACACTAACCAAGACCACTGGCGCGATCGAGCATCGCCAGAGTAATGCGGCCCCAACCCTCGCCCGTGCATGATCACAAGAATGACACTCCGCGTACATCATTACGCTTTGGAGATACCATGGGCGCAGGGGAGAGGCTTAACCACAAGGACCAAAGAGTGCGGCTCGACCACACCAGGGGCTCATACGAGTGCCCCCCTTGGTTTTCTTTTTTATCTTTTCTTCTTTTGCGTATACAGGACTCCATTAACCAGAAGCCCTGTCCAACGGCGAACTCGCCGAACTCACGATGCAACAGTCAGGGATTAAAGAAGGCTGCGACGAACACTCAGGTGGTCTCCATTACGAGCATTAAATTCGATTACATACACCAAGTCTGCAGCTTATCCCTGGAGGGGGATGTGTTAATTTAGCCCAAATCCCTTGCTTACCGCACTATTTGTATCAGTCCGCTTTACCAGCAGACCTTCTTTCATAAATAACGCAGCACTTCCTTTTTGCAAGTACATTACCTTTTCATTGCAATTGCGTTATCTTTTACATATGTTCATTATATGACATCTTGCACCCAGATACTTTGGTGCGGCCGAATACACCAGGGCTTCGCTCCCCAGTTATGGTGTGATTAAGTCCGAACACTTTCACAAGTGCGGCACCCGAACTTATAGCATTATATGAATCAGCTCGAATCATGTCTTGGGTCAATAGTTGGGTTTGCCCGGCTCCCATGTTTTGGTACCTTACGTTCCGTTCCGTCGGCTAAGGTAGCCTTTGGAGAACCATCGCGATTGCGCCCGGTTTAGCCGGGTTAACGCCTCGATGGAAAGCTAAAACCGGCGGCATGATAAGGTGAGAGACTGTCGCTATTCGAGAGGTCCTTTCGGTCCCTAAAGACTCATGCCGCTTGACGAAGTTCGGATGATGTCCGACGAAGGCGTGGATAGCGCCTCGAGTTCGGTCTTCCGAATACCGAGGGCTTGCCAAATTTAAAATTATAGAATTCTATGGCTAAGTGAGAGTGTTCAAGCATTATAAGTCCGGTTGCCTTGTTCGTCGTGTTGGCGCCTCCTAGACGGACCCAAAATGGGAACAAGAGTGCTCAAGTTTATCACCAAACACCCCAAAGACTTTCGTGGCTTGGGGGCTGAAGCCAACGACTTGCCATCTCTCGATTTAACAAGCGGCCGCATGAAGGTAATATTTTAAATTCAACAAGCGTTGCTCATGGCGCATATAAACAAAGTTTTCAGCGCACAGATAAAAACACAATGAGTTCACTCAAAGATTACATTTCGGGGCACTCATCCGCAATATCGCAGGCTCCTTGAGACAACTTTATAATATCGCTCCGGCGCGATGCTCCTTGCCCGGCGGCGGATCCGTGAAGCTTCTCGCATCCAGTTTGCCCCATTGCACCTTTATGCGGGCAAGGGCCCGACAAGCGCCTTCAATGCAGGCGGAGCGCTTGATTACATCCAGCCTGGGGCATGCATCCACCAGCCGCCGCACTAGGCTAAAGTAGCTACCAGGCATGGCCTGCCCAGGCCACAGCCGGACTATGAGGCCCTTCATGGCCTCCTCGGCTACCTTGTGAAGTTCGACCAGCTACTTCAGCTGGTCGCTTGGGGCACCGGATGGCCGGCCTCAGCATACTGAGACCAGAAGACCTTCTCCGTTGAGCTCCCCTCCTCGCCACGATAGAATGCAGCGGCATCAGACGCACTACGCGGCAGATCTGCAAATGCCCCTGGAGAGCTCCGAATTCGGGTAAGTATCCGATAATTTACATTAACATGCTTGCTCTGCATGAAAAATGCCTTACCCGCCGCTATCTTCTTCATGTCCTCTACCTCCTGATGGGCCTTCTGGGCCTCGGCCTTGGCGGACTTGGCACTTTCGAGAGCCGAGGCAAGCTCGGACTCTCGAGTCTTGGAGTCGCGCTCCAAACTCTCATGCTTTTCCATGAGAGCACGGAGCTCTTGCGAACTTCCGCCACCAAGGCCGCTTGCTTTTCTCGCTCAGCCCGTTACGTGGCGCATTGCGTTCGCCACGGACACGGCATCCTTCGAGGCTGCCACCTCGTTAGTGGCCCCTGCATTACATATATTATCCTTATTAATCTTGTTTGCAACCAAAACCCTTTTACGTAAGGTAATTATTTAAAGTGGTGTTATTCACCTTCTTTTCCTTGAGCTGCCTCTTGGCATGGCCAAGCTCTTGCTCCGACCGCTCAAGGTCCTTCTTGACGCCTCGACCTCTGCCGTTAATGCGGCGGTCAACAACGCAACCTGCAAACCCATATTGACATATTTTTTAGCAACCCTGCGTATATCTTGTTAGATCCTTAGTCCGGCTTTTCTTTCCAAACACCGAACTAAGCATCAGGGGCTACTGTCTATGCGGTATTACATTACATTATTTTAAACTTCTTACCTCAAAGCCTGTTAGAAGGCTGTTGCAGGCTTCGGTCAGCCCGCCCTTGGCAAGCTGGACCTTCTCAATCACCGCACCCATGAGAGTGCGGTGTTCTTCCTCGATGGAAGCCTTTAAGCGCCTCCGGCCGGTTATCCGAGCCTCGGTTGGGCGGAGGCCGCCGGTGCCACGGTCTGCCGTTCTTTGAAGGGCGCTTGCGGACTCTGAACCGCTCACGGGTTCCGAGGTAGAGTCCGCACAAAGTTCGGAGGGCGCTGACGGCGCCTCGGAGCCTCCTCTGGCGGGTCCTCTGTGGGATTCCGCCTCGTCGTCCTCGCCGACGCAGCGTGGGGTAAAGCGATCGGGATAGAATTTACATCCGACGGCGCCAAAGACCCGCTCATCGAGTTGGGAAGATCGTCAACGGCCGGACTACAGGCAGAATGCGGCGTTAGAAGGACACTACATGGCATACAATGTACGGCATATAAATGATCTGAATGCTTACGATCCTGCCGGACGCCTGGCCCTTGGAGGCCACTCCTCCTCGCCAACATTGGTGTTGGCGAAACTGTCCGGGGGGATAGTTCTCCCCCTCTTGGACCCTTCGGCTACCCCGATTGGGGAGGCCTTCCTTTTCTTCTCTCCCTCCTCCGGGAGAGAGTACTCCTCCTCCTCCTCCTCGTCTTCGGGGGAGGAGTCCTCGTCGTCGTCAGACGCCTGATTACGGGAACTCTTTCGAGTCCCCATGGCCACCTTCTTGGCCTTCTTCTCTGGCACCACGTGCGGTGCCGGAACCAGCAGCCTTGCTAAGCGGTCATCCACTGGTTCTTCTGGCATGGGAGCCGGGCTGATGAGCAGCTGGGCCTTTTCCATCCATTCCTGTCAAAGGAAGAGGCAGATTAAAAACCTCGCTAGAGTCAATCTAATTATCGCAAGTGTCCCGTAATGGGGTGAATCACTTACCTCGTCGGGAGAGATGCGAGCTGAATCCGCGATCTTGATTGGCGGATGTGGGGCTTGGCGCCCTTGAACAGCACCCTCCAGCGCCTTCAGACGTTGTATCGAAGATCCCGCTCAACGTCTGGTGCTGTTCCGGATTAAACTCCCACAGATTAAATACCCGTTCTTGGCATGGGAGAATCCGCCGGAGGAGCATGACCTGGACCACATCGACGAGCCGGAGCCTATTTCTCACCAGCTTCTTGATGCAGGCTCGAAGTCCCGTCACCTCCACCGAATCACCCCACTGCAAGCCCTTCTCTTTCCAGGAGGTGAGCTGCGAGGGATTCCAGATCTGAATTCGGGGGCCGCCGCCCATGTAGACTTGCGCGGCTCGGTGATGTAGAACCACCCCGATTGCCACCCCTTGACGGAGCCCACGAAGGTCCCTTCTAGCCAAGGGACGTTGGGCGGCTGCCCAACATGGCGCCTCCGCATTCGCTTATGTCCCCTTCACAACCTTCGCTCGGCGTTGAAGGTCTTGAGCCACAGGCGAAGTGGGGCGGATGCGAGAAAGGCCTCGCACACGGCGATAAACGCCGAGATGTTGAGGGCGAAGTTCGCGCCAGATCATGGAAATCAGGCCATAGTAAAACATGAGCCCCTGGACGAATGGATGGAGCGAAAAGCCCAGGTTCATGGAGGAAGTGGGGAAGGAAGACGACCCTCTCATGAGGCCCTGGGTAGGGATGAGCTGCCCGCGTCGGGCAGCCGATCTGCGATGTCACTGGAAAGGTATCCGGCGTCGCGCAGCTTGGTGATGTCCTCCTCCTTGGCGGTGCAGGCCATCCATTTGCCTCCCCCTCCGGACATATTCGGAGAAGGGTCGAGGTGGGATGCGTGAGCTTGGGCGTTGGAGCTTGAGTTCGCAGGGATGGATAAGCAAAGGAGGAAGAAGGCGTAGGTGAGAAGGTAAATCCTTATCCCTTATATATAGGCGGACGAAACTATGCGTCCCTCACCGCCCGGTAAAACTCGCTTATCTCCCAAGCACCACCATCAATGGCGCGGTTGGGTTACCCACGCACGTATTGATGAGAATCCGGAATAAGGGAACACGATCTACGCTCGATAGGGCGTGCCAAGAAACCGCTTCGCTAAACGTGCTGAGGTGGTATAGTAATTCAGACAAGGGCTTGGTAGCAGTGTGATGTCACGCCGCATAATACGTCAGCAGATTGCATCAGTATATCTGTTTTATTCTCTCTATGTTGGAATGTGGAATTTATTTTGCAGAGCCGGATACTATCCTGGTGTTCATTATCTTTTCCGAATTATTCAAGGAAAGGAACCCGCCTTGCAATGCCGAACATTATGCACGCCGGACTTATCGTCATTGAAGACTGGTTCGGGGCTCTTGAGGAGTCTGGACTAGGGGTGTCCGGACAGCCGGACTATCAATATCCGCGGACTCCCGGACTACGAAGATAGAAGATTGAAGACTCCGGCTCGTGTCCCAAGGTACTTTCCTTGGCGTGAAAGGCAAGCTTGGCAATACGGATATGTAGATCTCCTACCATTGTAACCGACTACTGTGTAACCCTAGCCTCTCCGGTGTCTATATAAACCGGAGGGCCTTAGTCCATAGGACTAACATTACATCTCAACAATCATACCATAGGCTAGCTTCTAGGGTTTAGCCTCTTTGATCTCGTGGTAGATCTACTCTTGTACTACCCATATCATCAATATTAATCAAGCGGGGCGTAGGGTTTTACCTCCATCAAGAGGGCCCAACACAGGTAAAAACGTTGTGTCCCTCGTCTCTTGTTACCATCCGCCTAGACGCACAGTTCGGGACCCCCTACCCGAGATCCGCCGGTTTTGACACCGACAGGGACGCTTCGTATGCCATGTGCACTGCCTTGTACATGATGGTGTTGTACGATCGAGCCCGTGTGGACCCCACCATGAAAACTTCAGACAAAACCTCTATCATATGTTTGTTTCCGGCTTATCCTGCAAGCCAAATCCTTTGTTTTATTTTGAGTTGTGGTATTCGAGTTGCTTCGATATCAAGTGTTGATCCATACCTTCCCTAAATGGTGTTCTCATATTTCTAGGGAGTGCTAATCCTTCTTGATCATTGAGGTTGTCATGTTAATTCTTTCCAACCGGTGTGCTTCTTTTCAAGTGGATCCGATCATTTCAACATTCGCAAGATCAATTCTAAGTTTTCTCAATGGTATCCATTCCATTTGCCCCTAGTTGTCTTTATTTTCCCGCCCTCGCACCCTTTTCTTCAAGGACTCAGATTTTTTAATCTGGTATCCATTTTATTGATGGGAAGTCTCTTCATTCTTTTCCTTCAATGTTCTTATCCGGTGATTCTCAGGAAGATACTAACGGAGCTTCAAGTTCATCATTCTTCATTCTCGTATTCTTTTCCGGTGGATTTAACTCAAGCTTTCGGTGTTGATCATATCCCTTTCCTCGTTTCAAATGCTATCCTATGCCGGTGCACCTCTTAATTGCTCACCTCTCTCTCTCTTCATATCCGAAGTGCCGAGGATATCTCAGAAGTTTTGTGTCTCCATTATCAATCCGTTCAAGCTATTTCAAGATTATTATCTCATTCAAGTCATTTAATTCAACCGGTGCAATCTGTCTGTAAAATCATTTCAACGATGTTTCTATTGAGTGGGCCCTAACCCATAGTTCTTTTCCCAGGATCTTACGTGACTCTTCGAATTATCAGGAGCGATTCTCAAATTCATTTCCAAGTGTGACGTAGGAATACATTTTCATCAGTCAGATGTCTTCTTCAAGATCGCTTTCAAATTCTTTTGATCGTTGGTTCAAACTTTCTATTCTTCACTCCGGAGTGTCTCAGCAATTCATGGTGGTTCTCATCATCATTCTCAACATTTGAAGACTGAAGAAGAGATTTCTCCTAAAATCTTGGTCCATTCTCTTGAACATTCATGGTTCTTGATTGTGACAATTCTTTTCAACCATCCAGAGCATTTCATGAGTTGTCTCCATTTCTTTCCTCCGAAGACCATCATGTCATAATTCCTCATTCTCAGCCTTCAGCTCTTGTTCTCCAAATTTTACCAGTGGATCGTTCAAGTATACTCTTTAGTCAGCTCATGATCTCTTCATTCTCATGCATCTAAATCCCCTCAAGTAACTTCATTCGTTTTCCAATTCTTCCCGGTGAATTGTGCCTTTGCTACGTTCATTTGCAATTCTTACGGTGGTTCGTTCTAAATTTCCTCCTCCCTTGTGATCATATCAATTCATTCATTTTTTTCCAAAAATCCTACCAGTGGTTCCATCAATACCTTCTCAAGTTTGCACTATATCTCTCTTAATCCTTTCTACAGGAATAAGTAGTATGCCAAATCCATTGCTTATCATCAATTTAATTTGATGAAGGATAAGCATACAATAAATTTTATTCTTATTTCCTCGAGGTGATTCAATTCTTTTCTTCCGAAGATTGTTCATGATGAAGTAATTCTCGGTTCTAGTGTTTCATCTTTTCCTTTTCCAGAGTTCCAAGTTTTCTCGATTATATCGTCGCGAAGCTCCATCTAAATCATTGCAAAGCTTCGCCCTGTGTTTTCAACCTCTCTTTCTTTCTATCATCCTTTTACTACCAGAGTTCTTCATGGAGGCTCTACATGGTTGTTCGCTAAAGATTTAACTCATTCTTGAAGTGTTCTTCAAGATTGTTCTTGGAAAAGCTCAGGTATTCTTCATCTTGCATTCCAAAGTGCAATTCTTTCTACCTTATCTTTGGAGATGGTGTTATATCATTCTTGACAATTTTCATTCATGTTTCGTGATTCACATATTGTCAAGAATGAGGTATTTTAAATCCATTAATCTCTTCGTTGGAGTTATCTTGTGTCATATTTGACCTAAAGCCTTCCCTAAGGAATGTTGATATTGTGGTGCTTATCAATGATCCAAGTTATCTCTCTATCATCTTGGTGGAAGAAGTTTTTCATCTCCTTGGTGTTATCAATTATATTATTTGTTTCATAGGGGCAGAATTTCGCCTCAATCTTGAGAAGTTTTCCATAATCCCACTACAAGCTTATTCGCTTCGTTGTTGGTTTTCCATCAATTCCGTTATAATCTTCTTGGAAGGGTGCTTTCCAAGCTCATTTGTGGCAGAAGTTGGCATTTTCTTCTCTATTTTGTTATTCCAATGATCTATCTTCTATTGTTTCTTCCGGAGGCATTGTGCCATTGCTCTCGTCAAGTATCATCTTATTTGTCAAGGTCATGTTCTTTTCCTTGCTTATCCATTTAAGCAGAGTGTCGTGTCCGCTTTTCAAGTTCTTTCCATCTTATCAAGACTTTGCCAATCTTTTTAACCGGAGTGCCGCCCGCATTCTTTCTTCTCTATCTCGTCTTAACCAGAGTGGTTTCACTATCTTGTCCTTTGAGTTATTCGTTCTCTTTCTTGTTCCTCTTGCCTAACGGAGTGTTTTAAACTACATTCATCTCCTTCTTCAGCTTTGCAGCCTTTCAAGGTTTGTGGCTTCACTCGTTTGTCAAAGAAGCAACTTTGTTTTACCTCTTCCTTTTCCGCTTCTCTCCGGTGCCATCCCTAGGATCTCGGGTCGACATCCTCTATTAGTGTGGGAGAGTTGTGACACCCCAAGACCGACACTCTATAAGACTTCCAACTATTCCGAGTTTCACCGTGTGTTTGTTTTGCTTGTTGCATTCATCATTGCATCATTTGCATTGCATTATGTCTTCTTGCACCCCTTTTTAAAACTCAGCTAAATAAATTGCATAGATCGTTGATCTATTTAAATCGAGGGAATTCACTGGTGATTTGTCTTTATGACATATCCTCCCAATATTAGGGAGCTACTATAAACATTCCATTAGCTTGGAATTAACCGTAACACACTTGGAAAATTCCCATGCCCTTTCTACTTCAAGTTTGGTCCCCAAACTTTGCCAACAATTCTTATCTCTTTTATCGAGGCTCCTCCTAAAGTCTCAACATTTTTGGACCTCCATAGCACCTACTTCCTATGCAAGACCATTTGGATTAAATTCAAATGAGCTCGAATTCTAACCTCTCACACATGCACACTTCTATTTTCTTGGATCAAGCTCATTTTTGTGAGTCCAGGAAAATAATCCACATGCAAAAGTTCCTTCCCTAACCTTTCCTTTGTCTCTTTACTTTCTTCCTATTTTTCTGCTAAAGGAAAATATGAGAGTAGATAGAGAGAAGAGAACCCAGCCCAGCAGGCCCAACCGCACCCGCTTAACCCTAGCAATCCCTCCACTTGCTCTCAACCCCCCTCTCGCTCCCCTGCTCGATCCCTCCAGCACCTCCAGGAGCCCGATCCCCATCTCCCTCCACTCAATGCCTTCTCTCCCTCTCGATCTCCCACATGCGCCGCCACCCGAAGGAGAGCCACCCTGCGCGCGACCCTTCCTCCTCTGCCTCGTCCCAAACGCCTAGAGGCCTCCTCCCGTGCCTCTCGATCCCGCTACGTCGGCCTGCGAACGTCGCTGACGACGAGCTCCACCAGGAGCCCGGAGTCCCCTGCCTCCTCTGCACAAGTGCCCGTGCGCGCTGGTCCTCGCAGCCTGTGCCAGGTGCTCCTTCCCTGCGCTCGAAGTCAGCCACGCCGCTGAGCCGCCCGAGCTCCTCCTTGCCCAACCTCCTGCATCGCCCTCGTCTGCAAGGGAGACGAGTGACCGAAGCCTCGCGCCAAGCTCCCCTACATCGCGCGAGTCGCCAAGCCCCTGCCTCCTCGACCACTTTAAGTCCCCGCCGTCAAGCTCCACGCCGCTGCCCCTGCTTCGTTCCGAGACCTCCTCTGCATCGCTCGCTCAGGCTACCAGCAGCCTTCGCACGCCAAGGCCCAGCCCAGCGCCACATCTTCCTCAGCCTGCTGTTCCATCGCCTCCTTGCTGCTGCCACCCAAGGCCTTGGTGTTGCTTAATTTTGGATCGTCAAGACCGACAAGATCGACTACACAAAACTGCTAGTACCTCTACGCACGGATACACCAAGACCGTCCTGGATAACATCAAGTACCACGACAACCATGTCCCGTCAAGTTTGTCTATGAAATGAGTCCCACCACGCCCGAATACCAAGGATGCACCAAGTTCCACTACGAGATGTACCACTACCATCGCCAAGATCGCGAGTACCTCTACCGTCGCCGTGAACGACTACTTCCACGACGTCCGTGAACCACTATTTCCACAACATGTCGTGTACGACTACCATCGCTCGAATTCGACCAGACAATGTGTACAACTACTTCCACTACGACCCACGAGTACCACTACTTCTCTCGACGAGATCGAACCGCTCTGAAACGCACGCTTCAAAGGTATAACGACAAGTCGATCGCCGAATGCATGTGTCGTGTGAGATGCCCTTGTTTGCACCGTGCCCGAGTTGTTCCTTGCGCGTTCCTCGTTTCCATGCCACTGACCCATGGGAACCCCGTATCCGGGACACCCCCACCATCCTTGCATGACACGCTCACGCCCACTTTATTTTGCACCGGTATCTTCAGAGCTACCGGAACCGATATGTTGCCGTGGCATCATTTTCGGATTCGTTGCCGTGGCACCCTTTCCTTTCACCACGGTGACAAATGCTTCATAGCATATTCATGTCAACATTTCACAAAAATGGCATAAAACTTGCATATGTCATCCGCATCATTTTAACAACATTTAAAATGTTTAAAATTGTTGTTGCATTAAATTGATTTTTTGGAATTTTTGTTTGTTGTTTCCGGCCTCATTTAAACTTGCCTAAATAGTTAGTTCACTCATGTTTCGCCCCTTGTTCAGCAACATTTAATATTGTTGTGTACCTAAACGAGCGCGAACCAAATAACTCGAATGTGGTGTTTCGTCAATATGCAACTCATTGCATATTGAGCTCCACTTAACTTGTAGTATTGTTTCTTGCACTTTGCCATGCCATGCCTCTTTAAACCGGACATGCATCATACTTGTTTGTGCATCATGCCAGGTTTATGCTTGTGTGTTTACCATGTTGTTTGCTTTGTTCCGGTTGTGCTTCTTCTCAATAGTTCATGTTTTGTTGCGATCGTGGGGATTCGTTCGTCTACGCTTGGTTCGTCTTCGCCCGTTCGTCTTCTTCATGGACTCGTTCTTCTCCTACCGGGATTTTAGGCAAGATACTGTTACCCTGGATCTCACTACTATCATTGCTATGCTAATTGCTTCGTTCTATAGCTATGTTGCGCTACCTATCACTTGTTTATCAAGCCTCCCAAATTGCCATGTCAGCCTCTAACCTTTTCACCCTTCCTAGCAAACCGTTGCTTGGCTATGTTACCGCGTTGCTCAGCCCCTCTTATAGCGTTGTTAGTTGCAGGTGAAGTGGAAGATTGCTCCATGTTGGACAGGATTATGTTGGGATATCACAATATCTCTTATTTAATTAATGCATCTATCTACTTGGTAAAGGGTGGAAGGCTCGGCCTTATGCCCGGTGTTTTGTTCCACTCATGCCGCCCTAGTTTCCGTCATACCGGTGTTATGTTCCTTGATTTTGTGTTCCTTACGCGGTTGGGTGTATGGGAACCCCTTGACAGTTTGCTTTGAATAAAACTCCTCCAGCAAGGCCCAACTTTGGTTTTACATTTGCCTAACAACCTATTACCTTTCCCTTGGGAGTAATTAAACCATGGGTCATCTTTATTTTAAATCCCTCGGGCCAGTGCTTCTCTAAGTGTTGGTCTGAACCGAGCAGCCTGCGGGGCCACCTCGGGGAAACTTGAGGGCTGGTTTTACTCGTAGCTTGACTCATCCAGTGTGCCCTGAGAACGAGATATGTGCAGCTCCTATCGGGATTTGTCGGCACATTCGGGCAGTCTTGCTGGTCTTGTTTTACCATTGCCGAAATGTCTTGTAACTGGGATTTCGAGACTGATCGGGTCTTCCCGGGAGAAGGAATATCCTTCGTTGGTCGTGAGAGCTTATAATGAGCTAAGTTGGAACACCCCTGCAGGGTTTAAACTTTCAAAAGTCGTGCCCGCGGTTATGTGGCAGATGGGAATTTGTTAATGTCCGGTTGTAGATAACTTGACACTTGACTTAATTAAAACGCATCAACTGTGTGTGTAGCCGTGATGGTCTCTTTTCGGTGGAGTCCAGGAAGTGAACATGGTTTTGAGTTATGCATGAACGTAAGTAGTTTCAGGATCACTTCTTGATCACTTCTATCTTCTCGACTATTGCGTTGCTTCTGTTCTCGTTCTTATTTGCGTATGTTAGCCACCATATATGCTTAGTCGTTGCTGAAAACTCACCACTTATCCTTTCCATACCCATTAAGCTTTGCTAGTCTTGATACCCATGGTTATGGGATTGCTGAGTCCTCGTGGCTCACAGATTACTACAACAACAGTTACAGGTGTCGATGATACCAGTGCAGGTGTTGCTACCGAACTCAAGTGGGAGTTTGATGAGGACCTTGGTCCTTACTATGTTTCGTTTCCTGATGATCAGTAGTGGAGCCCAATTGGGACGATCGGGGATCTAGCATTTGGGTTTGTCTTCTTTTCTTTTGTCCGTAGTCGGACTATGTGTGTACTCTGATTGATGTATGAATTAATTGATCATTGTGTGAAGTGGCGATTGTAAGCCAACTCTATTTATCCTTTTCTTGTTCATTACATGGGATGTGTGAAGGTGACCCTTCTTGCGACAAAACCACAATGCGGTTATGCCTCTAAGTCGTGCCTCGACACGTGGGAGATATAGCCGCATCGTGGGTGTTACATTATACTCCCTCCGTCCCAAAATTCTTGTCTTAGATTAGTCTAGATACGGATGTATCTAATACCAGAACGTGACTTGATACATCCGTATTTAAAGACAAGAATTTCGGGATGGAGGGAGTATTTCATTGGATTTAACATGACATAGTATTGCGAACCAACCTGTGGTTGGATGCCTAGGTGGACTGTGGTATCCTCAGCCCACCAGGGTTCAAATCCTGATGCTCGCATTTATTCCTGGATTTATTTCAGGATTTCCGGCGATGCGCATTCAGTGGGAGGAGACGTTCTCGTCGATGACGAGGCGCCTATGGTGACTTCGTAAATCTCAAGATGATATGACTGCTCAGTCTTTCGGAGGTGCTCATAGGGGTAGGGTGTGCGTGTATGCGTTCATAGGGGTGAGTGTATGCGCGTGTATATGAGCACTTGTGTCTGTACTGATGCTCAAAAAAAACATGACATAGTACTAATTTATTTTTAAATTTGTTTTAGTATGGCTACTAATTTTTGGATTAAGAATATTTTGTTCCCAGGCAAAAAATTGCGAATTTCCAAAATTTCGCACATATTTAGTTAAATTTTTTAACCCTGGTATTGACCAGAAAATGGATAGCAATTCTAAAAATGGAAAATGGGATGCAATAAATTCCAGATGAATTAGAAAATGAGTAAAAATTATAAAAATAATAGCAAATGGGTTGTACACGCCACAGATTTCGAGGCTGGCTTGTTTACGCAAGGCTTTGTCAGTCAACACACGATTCTAGCAGTAGTGACTGTTGGATGTCCATCCAACGGCCGACATGCTTCTTCAATCTCTGATCTTCCTGCTCCAGCCGCCTAAACTAGCGTCGGCGGGACTGCCTGCTCCCTCCTCTCATGGCCCGCTGTGATGCCGTGCGGGCTTCACTGGCCCACCCTACTCCCTCCGCTGGCCTGGCTGCACGCAATCAACTGCCTCCTTATTACGCGAAAAAAAATGATTCCTCCCACTGACATCTGGGGCACACCGGTTGGGAGGCTGACCTGTGGGCCTACTAAGTTGACGCATACGCAGGGCTTGTCAAGTTAGTCATCAAACAATTCTAGCAGCAGTAACCATTGGATTTTAATCGAACGGTCCTGCTGCTTCTTCAATCGCTGCTCTTCTTGCACCAGCCACCCAAACCAGTGCCGGCGAGACCGCCTGCTCCTGCCTCCAGTGGCCGGTTGTGCTGCCATTGAGGCCTCACCGCCCCCTACTACTCCCACCGCTAGCCAGGCCCTGCGGCGATGGCGGCCTCACACCACAGCCGAACCAGTGAACCCTCGTACTCCTCTTCGCGTGGGCATCCACTATTGCATCTTCCCCAGCTCCACATCGTCCCCTTCCTAGGCCTCGCCGTCGTCCACCGCCCTGGTGCTCTCGGCATGGCGTGGTCAACATGGTCAAGGAACGACTTCCATTGGATGTGGACTGTACGTGGAGAGGCTGACAACTGGGTCCACGGCCGCACACAAGGAAATGCCTCCTTATTACGCGCAAAATAATGATTCCTCCAATGACATCCGGGACCCACCGGAAGAACTTCAGATTGTGAAAAACGTTCCCCGTTGTGTGTCGGACCCACCAGCTATATCTTCGCACGCAAGGAAGTGCCTCCTTATTACGCACAAAAAAAATGAATACTCCCCTTGCTAGCTGGGACCCAGCATAGTGGGATGCTGACTTGTGGGCCTAAGAAATTGATGGGGGCGGAGGGCTTTGTCAACTTAGTCAATATGAACGATTCTAGCTCCAAAGGATCAGATGATGTCCATCCAACGGTGTAGTGCTTCTTCAACCTCTGGTCTTCTTGCTCCAAATACCGCCCAAGCAAGCGGCGGTCGTGTCGCTTGCTTCGTGCCTCCGTGGCGGTTGTCTTCCAATGAGGCCTCACCACCCCCTACTACTCCCACCGCTGGCCAGGCCATCCCTCCACTCACCCACACCCCCTGTTATTCTATGGCGACGGCAGCCTCACACCAAAGCCGAACTAGTGAACCCTCGTACTCCTCTCCGCGTGGGCATCCACTACCGCGTCTTCCCCGGCTCCGCGTCGTCCCCTTCCTAGGCCTCGCCGTCGTCCACCGCCCTAGTGCTCTCGGCGCGGCGTGGTCAACGTGGTCAAGGAACGACTTCCATCAGAAGAGCACTGTACATGGAGAGACTGACAGCTAGGCCCACGGCCGCAGCAAGGAAGTGCCTCCTTATTACGCGGAAAATAATGAATCCTCCACCTGACAGCGGGGACCCACCGGACGGACCACCGTATTTCATGAAAAAAATGTTTTCCCCCTGACTGCTGGGACCAGCAGCTACATCTTTGCACACAAGGAAGTGCGTCCATATTACGGGCAAAAAAATGATTCGCCCCCTAACTGCTCGGACCCACCAGCTACATTTTCGCACGCAAGGAAGTGCCTGATAGTCGGGACCCGCCTGGTCAAAGCATACGTAGCGTTGTCATTCTGGTCGCGAACGTGTACGTACATACTGGTCGATGTAGAGGCGCGCATGTGTCGTGGTATAGGCGTGCACGTAGCATGTACACGTATGTACAGAGGCAGGGTGCAAGAAAGAAAATACGGTCACGTACGTACATACGGGCGGGGTCTCGAACGCCTACTCGCGCATATGTACGGCCAGGGCTCGTGTACATGGCTGGGTCGGAACGGAGAAACTGCGTCGTCGTCGTGTTCATGGGGAGGCAAAGAAATGCATTGTGTTCATCGGGAGGCAACGGAACGAGTGGGAGTCAACCGGCTTGGATGGAACAGTTGATGGAAACGAGGCCTGGCGTACCGCAGAACGGAGGAAACGGCCTTGTGTCCGACTGGCCGCGGACGAAACGGGATCCTGTTCATCAGGAGGGGTATGGCGTACCGCAAAACGGAGGAAACTAACTTTTGTTGGACCTCCTACGGTCGAAACGGGGTCCTGTTGATCGGGAGGGGTGTGGCGTACCGCAAAACGGAGGAAACGGGCTTGTGTTGGAGCGCTATGGTCAAAACGGGCATCCTGTTCATCGGGAGGGGTGTGGCATACCGCAAAACGGGACTCCGCGGGATACTGTTCATCTCCAGCGTCAACCTCCTCCAGTCTCCACGGGCTACTGTTCATCCACCGTCGACCTCCTCCAGCCTCCACCTACGACTGTTCATCCACGACCTCCTGTTCATCCAGCCTCCATCGCGCTTCTCCACCGCTCATTGCTCAACCAGCCCTCTCCACGGGTTCCTGTTCAACCACCCCACCACGGGGTACTGTTCATCCAGCCCTCCACCGGCTACTGTTCAACCAGCCCTCCACGGGGTCGTCCTGTTCATCCAGCCCTCCACGGGGTCCTGTTCATCGATGCCCAACAGGCTCAATCGATCGGGGTCCTATTCATCCAGTGGCAATACCACGGGGTCATGTTCTTCCAACCCCCACCTGGAACTGTTCATCCAACCCCTCCCCCCAGCAACGCTCACTGTTCATCCAGAGGCAGCATCGATCGGCTTGATTAGCGGCGATGGCGAAGAATCGCTTTCGATCGCTCGGGTTCGATAACGAGTAGCTCTGCAGCTGCAATCGCTTTCGGGTTCGATTAAGCGACGCCGCTCAGTTCGATTAGAGCCCAACGCCTCACACCCAAGCGCGTACGGTACGAGAGAAACGTGCATCGCTCGGCCCACGACCACCCATCGTAACTGGGAACTCCTCGATATTTTCCTCGCCGTCGCTTCTACCACGGTTTTTTCCGTCATGGACGGCCCACAGAATGTCATGCAGCTGCGTCTCTGACCCGCCCAGGACGAAAAGCCCATTTTATGTCATGATTTTTTGTCATAGAAGTAGGAGCCCACCACATCTATGATGATACCGGGTTTTGTCACAATTATCGTCATAGAAGTGTCATAAGTATGACAGAAAAAATTCGTTCGGCCCAAAATGTCACAGATATGTCTTTTTTTGTAGTGATTGTCGTCCTGCCTCCGATCTAACCCTCTGGTTTATATAGACATCATAGGGGTTTAGGGTTTTACAAAGTCGGTTTTACAGAAAGGAATAACATATACGGACACCTATACTTGCCATCCACGCATACGGGAGTCCCTACCGGACACGGGAGGTGATCTTCTGTCTTGTATCTCGACGGCCCATCAGTCCGGCCCATATCCAATAGACCGGACGCCCGATGACCCCCTAGTCTAGGACTCCCACAGTAGCCCCTGAACTAGTCTTCAATGATGATGTGTTCGGCATGCAGATAGTCTTCAGCATTGCAAGGCGGGTTCCATGAATAGTACACATCAGCTTCCCTCCGAAAAAGAATTGTATCCGGCTTTTCATAATGAACACAACCCTTAGCCGCGAAGGCGGGATATACAAAAAATAAGAATAGTGCCCTTTACTAACAACTTTTTCGGCGAAGCATCAGACTTGACCCTTCGACGTTTTTAACCGTTTTCACGCCCCGCATTCCGTGTTTCGAGGCCAAGCCCCATTGGCCCATCCTGTCAAAATAGAGATCGTGCCCACTTAATACAGGATTGCTCATCAATAGAATTTGGGTAATCCAACCATTTATGGCACACGCTTTTATCGGGAATAGGTGAGGTTCAAGGCATGAGTGGGGGCGGATGGAATTTTTACCGCCTATAAGAGGGCAATGAATCTTTATTTTCTCCCCCACACCTTCACATCTCCTCAGCCTTCCAATCTCCCAAGCTCTCATTGCCCGAAAATTTTCCGTCTTCCTCACCACCACTAGCTCCTCCGACCATGGCCGGATTTGGCTCCAAAGGTAAGTGGGAGGCCTCCTCCGTCACAAAGAAGGAGATAAAAGATCTCCGGAGTGCGGGATACCTCGCAGCCAACATCACACACAGGCTCCCCCTAAGGGTCAAGTCATTCCCACTACGGAGCCCAACGAAAGGGTGGTCTTCCTCCCCCATTTCCTTAGAGGGTTAGGTTTTCCACTCCACCCCTTCGTCCGTGGACTCATGTTCTACTATGGGCTAGATTTCCATGATATAGCTCCAAACTCTTTCCTCCACATCTCGGTGTTCATCGTTGTGTGTGAGGCTCTCCTCCGTATCCACCCACACTTCAGCATGTGGCTCAAGGTCTTCAATGTGAAGCCGAAGGTGGTCGATGGCCAGCACGCGGACTCCGGTGGAGCTATGATTAGCAAGCTTCCCAACACCATGTGGCCCAAAGGGGGCCTTTGTGGAGACTGTGAAGATCTGGCAATAGGAGTGGTTTTACATCACTGAGTTGCGCCGCACTAAGTGGGTGGCGATCCCAGAATTCAGATCCGGACCCCCCATGAGGCTCGTCTCCTGGACCGCGAAGGGCCAGGACTGGCGGTCTTAGACGGAGGTGCAGACGCTGCAGATGCGTATCACCAACGTACTGAGCAAAAGCGATGGTTTAACCAACGTGGTTCAAATTATGCCCTTCCGCCGCATTCTCCATGCCAGCGTCGGGCTTCCCCCATGTGGGCGTTCTATCCGGAGCGCCGCGAACTCTGCAGGATTTCCTCGGCACCACACACAAGGGAATGTGGAAGCTGCTCTTCAAGGTGTAGAAGAGCTGGCCCATGGAGACTGAAGACATTGGCCTCAACGCCAAAAATCCTGCGACTCCAGTAAGTATTTAACTTTCCGAAGATATATCTAGTTCATATGTATTCGATCTACACAGAACTCATCAGCCCATCTTTTTTACAGGGTTGGACCAAGAAGTTGGAGCGGGTTAAGAGTCCAGCTCTGTTTCCTGAAGACCCAGTCACTCCTGAGCTGGAGGAGATGCTGGTCACGGTGCCTTATCAGGCGCCGGAGAAGAAGACCAAGAAGAAGGGCAAGGGGCCCAAGGACGGGCCCCACCGCAAAGGCCCTCCAGAGGCAGTGTCCGGAGAGACCGAGGATGTCTCCTCTCACGAGGAAGACGAGGACGAAGAGGAGGAGGAAGAGGAGGAGGAGGAGGAAGTGGAGAGCGACTCCCCCCTCAAAACGAGGAGGGGAAACAGGACAACCTCCGAAAACCTGGAGGGGTGACGCCGAAGAAGGGGAGGGTGGTCCTCTCGGATAGTTCGGACTCAGAGTCCAAACACAGCCCAAAGAGGATCCAAAGAGAGAAGCCCCTGGCCGAAATGTAAGTATCAAAAACTTACTCGTTCATCTATCGCTTAATCTGCCTCTATAATATCAAGTCTTTTTCTGCTTTTCAGCCCTCGGACGATGTAGAGAGGGGCACGAAGACCCCCATGACCATTGAGGGTGGGGGGCCTCAACAGTCCGGGCCCTCGCCAAACACCGTCCCGGAGACTAGTACGGCTCCAGGTTCGGACCAACACCCCCCTTCGAAAGAGGGGGGAGGAGCGGCAGCTCCATCAGTGGCATTTGTCAATCCGGAGGCCGCTGACACTCTACAGGTGTGACGCCCTCGATTCAATCATACACTAATCATACACGCAAATGTGTACGATCAAGATCAAGGACTCACGGGAAGATACCACAACACAACTCTAGACACAAAATAAAATAATACAAGCTTTATATTACAAGCCAGGGGCCTCGAGGGCTCGAATACATAAGCTCGAAAACACAAGAGTCAGTGGAAGCAACAATATCTGAGTACAGACTTAAGTTAGACAAGTTTTCCTTAAGAAGGCTAGCACAAAAGCAACATTGATCGAAAAGGCAAGGCCTCCTGCCTGGGAGCCTCCTAACTACTCCTGGTCGTCGCGGTCTTCATGAGGTAGTAGGCACCCTCGTGGTAGTAGTAGTCTTCGTCAAAGGTGGCGTCTGGATCCTGGGTCTCACATCCGTTTGCATCAACCGGAAAGAAGAAGAAAGGGGGAAAAGGGGAGCAAAGCAACCGTGAGTACTCATCCAAAGTACTGCAAACAAGGATCTACACTACATATGCATCGGTATCAATGAAATGGGCTGTATATGTGGATCGGGCTCTTGAAATGCGAGAATAGAGAGAAGGCCTAGAACTATCAAGACTAGCATCTTCTGGAAACCACCATCTTGCAGCAACCGGAGGGAGTAGAGTAGCATAAAGTAAAGTAGTAGAAGTGTTATCAACCTCGGCCGGAGATCCTTTCTCGACTCCCTGCGAGAAAAGCATCCCAGAGCCATACTATCCAGTTATCATCACAATCCAATTCTCATCACCATCCAGTTCTCATCACAAGTATCCAGTTCTAGTTGTATCGATCGGGATACAACTCCAAGTGTCCGTTACCGTAGGACAGGCTATCGATAGATGTTTTCTTCCCTGCAGGGGTGCACCAACTTACCCACCACGCTTGATTAACTCCGGCCGGACACACTTTCCTGGGTCATGCCCGGCCTCGGCCAAACAATACGCCGCAACCCGACCTAGGCTTAATAGAGAGGTCAAGCACGCGGACTAAACCTTTGCCCCGGGGTCATGGGCCATCACCCCGAACTCCTCAAGACGCTTGCGTGGGCGGCGGTGAGCGACCTAGCTACCTCCCTAAAAAGGCAGGAGCTACCAGTCCAACCCGGCGTGCGCCGCTCCGTTGCTGACGTCTAATAAGCTTCGGCTGATGTACACGACGCAGAACGCCCATACTATGCCCACGTGATGGTTAGTGCTATCAGGCCAGAGGCCCCTCGGATCAAATATCCAAATCGTAGTGGATTAGGAACGCGCGGTAACAAGCAGAGACTCACAAAAGATGTGACCCCGTTGCCCCGTCTCGAGGACTTGCGGCAAGGGCTAAGAATGCCCGGCCACGCCTCGTAATTATCTCTCGGGCACCTTCCAGGTCAACCCGACTCCACATCACTGCAATTATGCTCGCTGGTACCCTCGTATGGACCCATCTTTAGTAACATGGTTCGATGTAAAGTCATAGTAATCATAGTAACGTGTGTCTAAACATCAAGGGTAAAACCGAGGAATCACCCCGATGAACTCCACTCAATGTAATCATCAAGGTGAGCGTAAGAGGAATCACCCTCGAAGTTCACACTTGAGGTTACCGCAACAGTCGTATCGGAAGTGGTTAAGGAGGAAATCACCCTCGATGACCACGACCGAATGACTACACTACAGGGTTAACATCAGAAGTGCTGAAGAGGTTCACCCTCGGTACTCGATAGTAACCCAGTAGTGTTGAGCAACTAAGGGGAAGTGATGTGCGGTGTCGGGGCCTGGTCTTCGATCACGTAGATCGAGTCGTCGATGATGAAGCAGGGGCAACAAGGACAAGTGGGGGGGTCACTGATGGATCACTAACCAACCTATACTAAGCAGTTTAGGATAAGCATGTAAGGTACAACAGCAGATACAAAAGCAGGCTATGCATCAGAATAGGAGCAAACAATTACAGTAGCAAAATCTAATGCAAGCATGAGAGAATGGAATGGGCGATATCGGGATGATCAAAGGGGGAGCTTGCCTGGTAGCTCTGACAAGGAGGGGTCGTCGTCGACGACGTAGTCGATCATCGGGGCATCTGCGGCCTCGGGGTCTACCGAAGAGAAGAGGGGGAAGAAACAATAAATACAGAGCAAACAATGCATCACAAGGCATAATATGGCAATAAGCTGTGTCGGGTGTGACCTAACGTAAGGCTACACGATGTAGGAGAAGGGGAAAACCAACCGGGAATGTTTTCCCGGTTCCGGACCTGTGTCAGACAGATGACCGGAGGGGGAATGTCCCATGTTCAGCATGCTAGGGGCATGTGACAGATGAACAGACCGCGTATTCGGATTCGTTGGATTTTTCTGAGCAACTTTCATATAGAAAACATTTTCATCCAAGTTACGGTTTATTTTCTATGAATTTCTAAAGATTTTAGCATTTCCAAAAATTATTTAAATTAACATAAATGGAATTATTGTGTCAGCATGATGTCAGCAAGAGGTCAGCAGGTCAACCACAGCTGGTCAGGTCAAACCTGGCAGCTGGGTCCCACCTGTCATAGACAGTGGGTCTAACAATAGTTTAATTTATCTAAACAGAGTTAATTAGAGGTTGGGCCCCACATGTCAATGCCTAATTAGATTAACTAATTAATTTAGTTTAATTAGCGTGGGGGCCAACATGTCAGTGGAAGTAGCTGCCACATCAACAGGTGACTTGGTCAATCGCCAACCGGGCACTGGGCCACCGGTCACGACAGGGGTGGCCCTGTGGTGCCACGTCAGTGATCTTGAGCTTCGCCACGGCGACTAAAAACTCTGTGGCGCTGCATGAGGGAATAGGGATTCTGCTATAGGGCACGGGGGAGGTCGCGGTTAGGGGCGTTCGAACGAGAGCATGAAGGCGCGTCGACTAGGGGTGGTGGCGTCGCCGGAGTTGGCCGGAATCGGCGCCGGCGTCGAGGCCAGCGGCGGAGCGGCTTTGGCCGAAGGAAGAAACGGCGAGGCAGCGCGCTATTGAGCAAAAGAGGAGGCTGGGGAGGATCTTTGTGGTGCAGCGAGTCCAATGGGCACGAGCCCGTGACCAAACGGTCACCGGAGACGGGTCGGCGATGAGATACGGCGGCCGCGCGTACGGGACCTCGACGGAAACTACGCTAGGAGGCACGGGAGGGAGCGTGCGCGTGCACGTTGGGCTCCTGGGAACCCCAGGAGCACAACTGTGAGCTCGGGCGAGCGTGTGGACGGTCACAACGACGGCATCGAGCTCGTCGGCGGAGCTCGGCTCGGCCATGGCGGGTCCAGCCGCTCTGGGCGTGTACGGGAGCAAAAGAGAGGGGGAAGGAAATGGGGCTCACAGCGGTGACGGGGAGCTGCTCGGGGAGGCGTGGGATGCAGTGATGGCGACGGAGTCGACGTCGAACTCCGGCGGATGCAGGGGAGGAAGTTGCTCCGATCCCTCCGCGGTGCTGGATCCCGGGTCGCAATGGTGGTCGGGGTCGCAGTAGTCGACGACGGTGGAGCTGCTGGACAGGTCGGCGAGGCGAGGCGAGGTCGGTAGCCGTGAGGACGGTCGAGGCACGGCGGCGGGCGTGCTCGGGCAGTGGGGAGAAATGGTGAGCGCGAGCGAGGGAAAGAAGGGAGTGGATCTGGGCGGGGGCGTAGCGGTAGGTGAGGGGGGACTCGAGGCGTCCAGGGGTGGCGACCTTATCCTCGGTGTTGCCGCGGCTTGGGGCGGCGAGCTGGTCGGGCGGCAAGAATCATGGCACGGGCGATCGCCCGCCTGATGGAAGACGACGCGAGGGGGGAGCTGGGCGGCTGGTCGGCCAGTGGGCCGAGGCCTGTGGGCGGTGGCTACCGGGCCAATCGGCCTAGTTGAGGGGGGGGCTTTTTCCTTCTTTTTTTTGATTTCTCTTTTATGTTAAAAAAAATCAGAGACATCTAGGGAATATTTTGGGCTACCAAAATACTTTGAAAAAAATGTGGGACTGGCCACTTAAATTCTTTCTAGTATTTTTCACTGCCACTAAGAGTTTGGGGCCATCAGGAGTTGTCCAAGCATTTTTAGAAAATGAAAAGGACATCTTAAATACTTGTTGGACTAGATAATAAATTCCCAAGGGCAATTTGGGAATTGCAAAAATGTTGGCTTCAACATGACAATTATCTAGGGATTATTTGCCATAGGATGAACTTTTTAGATTTCATGTCTGATAAATATGAATTTTTGACTTTAGATTGGACTTGAATTTGAAGTGTGATTTGGATCAAGTGAAGATTAGCAACAGTAACATGATGACATAGGCACCATTAACAGGGGATTACTGTAGCATGACATTGGGGGTGTTACAACAGGAAGCACTACAAGAAATCTCGTCCCGAGATTTAAGTGGTGAAGTAAAGAGCAACTTCGGGAGAACTGACCCTTATAGGGTTAATTATCTGGAGAACAATTCAGGGAATGTGGCAGAAGTATCTCTCGAGTTGAAACTTAAGAAAACATCGAGAGCAAATATGAAGGTACAATAGGAAGTTTCAAGCGAATGGGCAAACGATCGATACCTGGACAAAGTGTGAGAAAGGGGTTCATAGCATCGGGAAAAGATCATCTCTCGGACGGTGGCTCATGACAACACACAAAGCCAAGAGCAAATGATACTTCGGAATAAAGGATAAACAGGAGAGTCAGGTTTCGATCCTATGGAACTGTGGGTTGTAGGCCCACCATGTGGGCTAAAAGCAGGAAGGGCGCTAGCATTTTGCACGGTCATGATAGCAAGGCAGGTGAGAGCATAGACTGACAATTATGTTGGCAACAACATTGGTACCAAGGGCGAGGGATGAAGAGAACCATTCTCCTGCTCGCAAGACGAGGCGGACCAATAGGCAAAGTTCTCGTCCATCGGTGGTTACCGGAATGTCATCAACAATAGTAACAGGGTCTTACTAACAGAGTTTGTACACCAAGGTGTTTACATAAGGATGGAATTATCACTGCTCAGACAAGTTAGATCACAAGAAAGGTGAAACAAAACAATGGAAAGGAAAATGTGATTATTATGATAATCAGACCAATGGAAAGGAAAGGTGTTTATACCCAAGTATTAGGGTATAACTTTCCCAAGGAAAGGCAGAGCATGATAGGGCTCCAAGTATCATACAATGGTGTTTGGATAAATGATCAAGAACAGTTAGCATCGCGCTGTCAAATGTTCTTGTTGATGATCGGAGTACCACACACATGCTTCGGGAAAGTGTTGACATGGTCATCAGGGAAAACTCAGGCTTTGGAAGCACAAAGGATCCATCGGAAACAACTTAGAAAATAAGTCATACAATTTCAGCAAGGAAATGATGAGGGTGTGGCCGACAGGCTCAACAACAATCCATCGGCATGCCAAAAGGGATGTATTTCCAAAATTATATGAACAAGTTTGTGTTGGGGAAGGCAAGAATGTTGTCGATGATAATTCAAATCATCGAGGGGTAAGGATGGCATTTATCACCATGAATTCGATGGATATCCTGGAAGAAGTCAAAATGTTGACGGTGATCATGACAAATTTTGTTGAGAGACTCTATGAAGATGCCATCGAGCAGTGACGACATTAAGCAAAAGGAAGGATGAAGTAAAAGGCTATGAGAACCACGGATTCGACACAAGCTCGAAATCAAACTTGTTGTTCGAGATGAAATGATAGGATGCGGAAGATCGACGCAAGCTTAGCTCGTCGTCAGGAGTTGTGCTCCGGGAAGAAGGACAGGGTAGCACAGTTAAAAATAACTCGATAATGATATAGCCGATCAGGCTATGAATGATGTGATGGAGTATCATTCCAATGAGAATTCATAAGAGGTAGTGCAATGACACAATATCCTTGAGATAACAGGGGTAATACTCGAGGTAGATCAAAATAGAGGTTGCGGAGATGCATTGGTCTGCAGAAGACAAGTGCTTTAACTTGTCCGAGAAAAGGAATCAAAGAATATCAATATGGCCGGAACCACGATTACAGAAAACCAAATCTCAGATATAAGATGAACTTATACCAAGGGGGGTAATTATTTTTACGAGAAGCTTCCATGATAAGATCGGCATCGTGTCCATGGGCATGAACGCAAGGTTCAAGGTCAACTCCCACTTCTCCAATGCACAACTTTTCATTCACTTCTCGATTTTTGAATAATTTGTAGTGTTGAAATTTTATCTGGCAAAACACCAGAAGAGTAAGACTCGTTAAAACTCTCGGGTTCAAACGGATTATGGGAGGCATAGGTTCAACTCGTAGGGGTATCTTAGGAACATATACCACTAGCTTCAGGATTAAAATATACCAGCTCGAAAGCAGAGCATGGTTGACCAAAGCAGATGATAGAATTTACCAAAGGTATTATGTGTCAGGGCAAAACTCACAAGTTTAATGAATATGAAGGACATTGTCGGATAATAATCCAACCAAGGATATGGCGGTCCATAAAGATCTGATGTGAGTATCGATACTCACCCAGAAGAAGAAAGAAGGCAAAGGCATCGGGTTATAGATATAACTGGATAACTTCAAAGCTTGAATACAAAGGAATTACGATTTTCAGATCAGAAGATCTGAAGCAGAGGCTCTGATCAAAAGATAATTGAGTTGGATCAATACAGATCCACAATCAATCAAGGTTCGATTTGATAAGAACAAGCTCATGTTTGGAGTGACGTCTGAGCCGGAAGGATGAATGCTAGGATCTGACTGAGGATTACGAGCATTCGCGACATATTGGATCAAGGGACTCGAAACGATAGTGACAGAGGGTGTCAATGAAGATTACTAGAAGTATGGAATTAACCATAATGCAAGCAAACTAGAATTTCAACAACAATAGGCTGCTGAGGATTTTTGGAAGATTAGATAGTATTTCCAAGTATTTAGGAAAGCATATGAACAACTGGGGATGAACGAACCCCGGTTAAGTGAATTATCCGCAGTGCAAAAGAAGCTGCAAAGCAGAAGGCACAAAGGATTCTCACAACAATGGAGAGTGCTAGGGATAACTTGTAACAACAAGAGAAACTGGGGATGAAGGTACAAATAGCAAGGATGTTATCCATGGGGGCTTATCGGTGGTCAGGAACTGCAAAGCAGTGGGCACGGGGGTCTCGGGAAAACATCGCAAAGTAACTGCAGAATCATCTGGTGCAGCAAGCGATCATCGATAATGTCGAGGCTCTCCGGGAGGAAGTGGGTACGAGAACCTAATGTCAGAGTTTAGTAAAATGGTTAACCCGAATAGAAGAGAGATCAGAGTCCCAGAGTATAGATGAGGAATAAAAGATCCTAATACCACCCAATGGCGACGTGGGCCCGTAAGCCACAAAGCCAATGTTAGTAAAAGTTTTTCAGTGACTAGACTCAACTTCGGCCAAGGAGTTGGAAAGGGGGCTACCTATAGGCAGTCGGCTCTGATACCAACTTGTGATGCCCTCGATTCAATCGTACACTAATCATACACGCAAATGTGTTCGATCAAGATCAAGGACTCACGGGAAGATACCACAACACAACTCTAGACACAAAATAAAATAATACAAGCTTTATATTACAAGCCAGGGGCCTCGAGGGCTCGAATACATAAGCTCGAAAACACAAGAGTCAGTGGAAGCAACAATATCTGAGTACAGACTTAAGTTAGACAAGTTTTCTTAAGAAGGCTAGCACAAAAGCAACATTGATCGAAAAGGCAAGGCCTCCTGCCTGGGAGCCTCCTAACTACTCCTGGTCGTCGCGGTCTTCATGAGGTAGTAGGCACCCTCGTGGTAGTAGTAGTCTTCGTCAAAGGTGGCGTCTGGATCCTGGGCTCCGACATCTAGTTGCATCAACCGGAAAGAAGAAGAAAGGGGGAAAAGGGGGAGCAAAGCAACCGTGAGTACTCATCCAAAGTACTCGCAAGCAAGGATCTACACTACATATGCATCGGTATCAATGAAATGGGCTGTATATGTGGACTGGGCTGCAGAAATGCCAGAATAGAGAGAAGGCCTAGTCCTATCGAAGACTAGCATCTTCTCGAAACCACCATCTTGCAAAGAACCGGAGGGAGTAGAGTAGCATAAAGTAAAGTAGTAGAAGTGTTATCAACCTCGCCGGAGATCCTTTCTCGACTCCTGCGAGAAAAGCATCCCGAGCCATACTATCCAGCTTATCATCACAATCCAATTCTCATCACCATCCGTTCTCATCACAAGTATCCAGTTCTAGTTGTATCGATCGGGATACAACTCCAAGTGTCCGCTATCGTGGGACAGGGCTATCGATAGATGTTTTCTTCCTGCAGGGTGCACCAACTTACCCACCACGCTTGATTAACTCCGGCCGGACACACTTTCCTGGGTCATGCCCGGCCTCGGCCAAACAATACGCCGCAACCCGACCTAGGCTTAATAGAGAGGTTAAGCACGCCGGACTAAACCTATGCCCCCAGGGGTCATGGGCCATCACCCCGAACTCCTCAAGACGTTGCGTGGGCGGCCGGTGAGCAGACCTAGCTACCTCCCTAAAAAGGCAGGAGCTTACCAGTCCAACCCGGCGCGCGCCGCTCCGTTGCTGACGTCTAATAAGCTTTGGCTGATGTACACGACGCAGAACGCCCATACTATGCCCACGTGATGGTTAGTGCTATCAGGCCAGAGGCCCCTCGGATCAAATATCCAAATCGTAGTGGATTAGGAACGCGCGGTAACAAGCAGAGACTCACGAAGATGTGACCCGTTGCCCGTCTCGAGGACTTGCGGCAAGGGCTAAGAATGCCCGCCATGCCTCGTAATTATCTCTCGGGCACCTTCCAGTCAACCCGACTCCACATCACTGCAATTATGCTCGCTGGTACCCTCGTGGTGGACCCATCTTTAGTAACATGGTTCGATGTAAAGTCATAGTAATCATAGTAACTGTGTGTCTAAACATCAAGGGTAAAACCCGAGGAATCACCCCGTGAACTCCACTCAATGTAATCATCAAGGTGAGCGTAAGAGGAATCACCCTCGAAGTTCACACTTGAGGGGGTTACACGACGAGTCGTGTCGGAAGTGGTTAAGGAGAAAATCACCCTCGATGACCACGATCGAATGACTACACTGAGGGTTAACATCGATGTGTCTTTGAAGTTTCACCCTCGGTACTCGATAGTAACCCGGTAGTGTTGAGCAACTAAGGGAAGTGATGTGCGGTGTCGGGGCTGGTCTTCGATCACGTAGATCGAGTCGTCGATGATGAAGCAGGGGCAACAAGGACAAGTGGGGGGGTCACTGATGGATCACTAACCAACCTATACTAAGCAGTTTAGGATAAGCATGTAAGGTACAACAGTAAATACAAAAGCAGGCTATGCATCAGAATACGAGCAAACAATTACAGTAGCAAAATCTAATGCAAGCATAAGAGAATGGAATGGGCGATATCGGGATGATCAAAGGGGGAGCTTGCATGGTAGCTCTGGCAAGGAGGGGTCGTCGTCGACGACGTAGTCGATCACCGGGGCATCTGCGGCCTCAGGGTCTACCGGAGAGAAGAGGGGGAAGAAACAGTAAATACAGAGCAAACAATGCATCACAAGGCATAATATGGCAATAAGTCTGTGTCGGGTGTGACCTAACGTGGGCTACGATATAGGAGAAGGGGAAACCAACCGAATGTTTTCCGGTTCCGACCAATGTCGACAGATGACCGGAGGGGGAATGTCCCATGTTCAGCATGCTAGGGGCATGTGACAGATGAACGGACCGCGTATTCGGATTCGTTGGATTTTTCTGAGCAACTTTCATATAGAAAACATTTTCATCCAAGTTACGGTTTATTTTCTATGAATTTCTAAAGATTTTAGCATTTCCAAAAATTATTTAAATTAACATGAATTGAATTATTGTGTCAGCATGATGTCAGCAAGAGGTCAGCAGGTCAACCGCAGCTGGTCAGGTCAAACCTGGCAGCTGGGTCCCACCTGTCATAGACAGTGGGTCTAACAACAGTTTAATTTATCTAAACAGAGTTAATTAGAGGTTGGGCCCCACATGTCAATGCCTAATTAGATTAACTAATTAATTTAGTTTAATTAGCGTGGGGGCCAACATGTCAGTGGAAGTAGCTGCCACATCAGCGTAGCTGACTTGGTCAACTGGCCAACCGGGGCACTGGGCCACCGGTCACGACAGGGGTGGCCCCTGTGGTGCCACGTCGTGATGCAAAGCCGCCGCCGGCGACTAAAAACTGATGGCGCTGCATAAGGGGAATAGGGATTCTGCTATAGGGCACGGGGGAGGTCGCGGTTAGGGGCGTTCGAACGAGAGCACGAAGGCGTGTCGACTAGGGGCGGTGGCGTCGCCGGAGTTGGCCGGAATCGGCGCCGGCGTCGAGGCCAGCGGCGGAGCGGCTTTGGCCGAAGGAAGAAACGGCGAGGCAGCGCACTATTGAGCAAAAGAGGAGGCTGGGGAGGATCTTCGTGGTGCGGCGAGTCCAATGGGCACGAGCCCGTGACCAAACGGTCACCGGAGACGGGTCGGCGACGAGATACGGCGGCCGCGCGTACGGGACCTCGACGGAAACTACGCTAGGAGGCACGGGAGGGAGCGTGCGCGTGCACGTTGGGCTCCTGGGAACCCCAGGAGCACAACTGTGAGCTCGGGCGAGCGTGTGGACGGTCACAACGACGGCATCGAGCTCGTCGGCGGAGCTCGGCTCGGCCATGGCGGGTCCAGCCGCTCTGGGCGCGTACAGGAGCAAAAGAGAGGGGGAAGGAAATGGGGCTCACAGCGGTGACGGGGAGCTGCTCGGGGAGGCGTGGGATGCAGTGACGGCGACGGAGTCGACGTCGAACTCTGCGGATCATGGGGAGGAAGTTGCTCGATCCTCTCGCTGCTGGATCCCGGTCGCAATGGTGGTCGGGTCGCAGATGTCGGCAGCGGTGGAGCTGCTGGACAGGTCGGCGAGGCGAGGCGAGGTCGGTAGCCGTGAGGACGGTCGAGGCACGGCGGGCGTGCTTCGGGCGATGGGGAGAAATGGCGAGCGAGCGAGGGAAAGAAGGGAGTGGATCTGGGCGGGGCGTAGCGGTAGGTGAGGGGGACTCGAGGCGTCGTGGTGGCGACCTTATCCTCGGCGTTGCTGGCTTGGGGCGGCGAGCTGGTCGGGCGGCGATCATGGGCACGGGCGCTCGATCGCCCGCCTGATGAAGACGACGCGGGGGAGCTGGGCGGCTGGGTCGGCTAGGTGGGCCGAGGCCTGTGATGGGTGGGCCAATCGCCCAGATTGAGGGGGGGCTTTCCTTCTTTTTTTGATTTCTCTTTTATGTTAAAAAAATCGAGACATCTAGGGAATATTTTGGGCTAACAAATACTTTGAAAAAAATGTGGACTGGCCACTTAAATTCTTTCTAGTATTTTTCACGCCACTAAGAGTTTGGGGCCATCAGAGTTGTCCAAGCATTTTAGAAAATGAAAAGGACATCTTAAATACTTGTTGGACTAGATAATAAATTCCCAAGGGCAATTTGGGAATTCCAAAATGTTAGCTTCAACATGACAATTATCTAGGGATTATTTGCCATAGGATGAACTTTTTAGATTTCATGTCTGATAAATATGAATTTTTTACTTTAGATTGGACTTGAATTTGAAGTGTGATTTGGATCAAGTGAAGATTAGCAACAGTAACATGATGACATAGGCACCATTAACAGGGGATTACTGTAGCATGACATTGGGGGTGTTACAACAGGAAGCACTGCAACGTGCATCCATCATGGAGGAACACCGCACCCTGATGGGTGCGGTCATGGAAAAGGTTCGGTCCGCAAAGAGCGGACTGACTGAAGCCTTCAACAGCCTACTGACCGGCTTTGAGGTATGCGATGTAATATTCTTTACAAGTTATTTGTGTGTGTGTGTGTGTGTGTGTGTGTGTGTGTGTGTGTGTGTGTGTGTGTGTGTGTGTGTGTGTGTGTGTGTGTGTGTGTGTGTGTGTGTGTGTGTGTGTGTGTGAGGCGAAACCCATGTACAGACAGTAGCCCCTGAGACTCTGTTCGGATTAGAACAATCCGAACAAAGGATCAAAAACAAGTATATAATGCGCCGTATATGTTGTTGGACAAGCTTCTATGCTGGCGGCTACTGCCCAGGCCGCAGAAATTGCCGAGCTCAATCGGAAGCTTCGGCTATCCGATGAGGAACTCTACCACATCAACAAGCAGTTTACCGAAACACAAGGTATGCGGAACTACTACATACTCGAAAGTTATATGTGTGTTAGTCGTTTAAACTAACTAAAAATGTTATAAATATACTCACAATTGGTGCAGCCGAGGTCGAGTCCCTCAAGAGCGCCCTCGCCCAAGCCCAGAAGGAGGCGAAGGTGAGCAAGCCGGCCGTGGACAAAGCGGCCTAGGATTTGGAGGTTGAGCAAACCACCCGCCAAAGACATGAGGCGCGAGTGGGTGAGGTCAAACAGGAGCTCAAGGACGCCATCGCCAAGTGCGAGTCCTTGGAGCAGAAGAGTTCAGAACAGGCCTCCGAGCTCACCAAAGCTCTTGAGAGCATGAAGGAAGCCCGAGTTGAAGCCCAGGGTGCTCGCCAGGAGATCCAAGAGGCGAGGCAGATTGCGGCTAGTAAGGCATTTATCATGCATAGTAGATTTGCTAGTAAGAGATATATTTTGCTAACCCGAGTTTGGAGTTCTCCAGGCGCCTTTGCAGATCTGCCGAGGAGTATTGCGGATGCCGCTGAATTCTTCCGAGCCGAAGAGGGGAGCTCGACGGAGAAGCTATTCTGGTCGCAGTACCTTGCGCTAGAACATCCAGTGCCCCTTAGTGACCAGCTGAAGCAGCTGTCTGAGCTGCACGGGGTGGCCGGACTGGCCATAAAGGATGTAATAGTCCGCCTATGGCCGGTCGAGTCCATACCTAGCAGCCACTTTGGGCTCGTGAAGCGGCTGGTGGATGCGCTTCCTCGGATCGATGCCCTCAAGCGGTCGTCCTGCATAGAAGGTGCCCAGATGGCCTTCGCCCGCGTCAAGGTTCAGTGGGCGAAGATGAAGGCCGCCAAGATTTTCCACCACAGGGCCACCTGAAGGCAAGGATCATCGATGGACGGAGAAGTACTTCGACGAGGTCCTCGAGGGAGCCCGCATTGTAGAGGGCAGTGCTCAAAGGACATCATATTTGAATAGTTGAGTCTGGTTTGTAAGAGTCATGTAATGAACTCATAATGTATAATAGTTATGCTTATGCTTTATGATTAGTTTATCCTCCTGTTTGGCCGTTTATAAGTCTGAAGGTTTACCAGTCGTCGGCTTCTAACCCTCCGGTTTATATAGACACTGGAGGGCCTAGGGTTGTACAAAGTCGGTTTTACAAAAAGGAATGACATATTTGGACACCTATACTTGCCATCCACGCATACGGGAGTCCCTACCGGACACGAGAGGTGATCTTCTGTCTTGTATCTCGACGGCCCATCAGTCCGGCCCATATCCAATAGACCGGACGCCTGAGGACCCCCTAGTCTAGGACTCCCACAATGATGTCTTTTACCTTTGCTATATTTGTTTGATGTTAAGGTTGTTGTACTTATCATGCCTTTCCTCTACTTATGCAGGACAACAACAGGAGTGGCCACCATTTTCCGCCGAGGTTAGCTTCATCCCTCGGCTTGTACTCCCCCTGTCGTTCCATAGTGTAGTGTATATAGATCCAGGCTTGGACACTTATTAGCTTCTAATATTGACTTGTTGCTTGTAGGTACATATGCCCTTGGCAAGGATCCACGCATCGACCCATTTTGCATATGGGACAATGAGATATTCATGAACAAGCATCAAGTGAGGAAACTGATAAGGATTATTAGCAAAAAGATACGAATGGTGGCAAACAAATTATTTGTTTATGCTCTATCCAACACAACAGTGAGCTGTAGGATGGTAACTACAAACTCTGCTGCCTTCTCTTTTTACTGCCCATAATGAGTTGTTAGACAACAATGTCTGAATCTTTTTCGTTCGTAGTGGTTCCCGAAGTAGTTCACTCAGGATTACCTTGCAAAGTACATGATTGGTGGACACGCAATGAAGGTTAAAGTATTTCATCCAGACTACAATGAGCATCGAGAAGTCGTAATGAAGACAGTAAGGATGGACGGGCAGCCATCACAAGGGGTTGTCCTAGAGCCGTGTGTGCATTACGCATGGAGGAGGGCACAATATGGGCATTCCACTTCACCTTCTCTAGCAACCAGAATGTCTTTTGCCTCTCTCTTTACAGTCTTTAGTACAACCTGGTTCATCATTCTTTACTTGATGCTTCTGTAGTTCTTCGGTATATGTACCCTGTGCATCGAATTATGCATTCGTGGTTGAACCTATATTTGTAATAAACATGGTTGGATATGAAATAAGTGATTGCCTACTTTAAAATTCAAAACATGTGATTTCTAAATTGGGGGTTAATTAGGAATTAATTAGGGATTACACTACACATGATTTGCGAAAGTGAAACGTCTGTGATAGTCATGGAGATCAGACACGTTTCTAGGATCCACTACGTGTGCGATCAATCTCCAGTGCACACACGATCAGCCAAGAAAAAACATGTGCGATTGACAGTAGCATCACACACAGTTCTTTCTTATTAAATGTTTCCGATAGTCACCTTATCACACATGCTTCGAAATTATGGACTGCTTGTGATGTTGTGCGCATTGCAAACGTTTGGTCATAGAAGAACGCGTGCGATAGGTACTTCTTGGATTAATTGTGTGAGATGTACATACTAATGGAAACGTATTCCTTGGATTGACTGTGTGGAATGCACATACGAACGGAAACGTTTAGCGGGGACTGACTCTGTGGGATGTACTTACGACCGGAAACGATTTCGCATGTATAATTATATTTTTTAGCACCACTGTACGTATAACCGTATTTGAGCGCTCATCGGTCGCACACGACCTCATTTTGTAGAGCGTGTGTGCCAGGAGGGCATATCCCCGACGGTTTCTGGGTCGTGTGGGAAGGACCCTCGTATCGCATTCACTCACTTCGCGACGATTCCGAATGCCGTCGTGGAAAGGGGTTAAAACCGTTTGTATAGCACCTCGTTGTACCAGTGACATACGGTTAAGAAAAAATGTTTATGATTAAATTACCTACTACCCCCGGCCTGGTTCATAAGTCGTCTATGTATTTTTCTGCCAAATTTTGACTAGATATTTAACTAATAAAATGTCAGGACCCCGACTCAATGCCACATCGATCTAGCATGTAACACCTCATATCACTTTGCGGCCTCACGCACGGTATCCCCACGGGTGTCGCCTTACCTTTGCCCGGGACCGTTTGCGCCTTTTGGCACACGTATATGATAGTGTCGCTAGCATCCATATGATAAGGAGCCCGGCCGACATGGCTAGTCGTAAACCCAAAGTGGCACAAACTTACGAGGACAGCATCCATGACCCAACATCGAGCGTGTCGGTCATCGGAAAGTGAATCCAGGCTGTAGCTGGGCTAGCAGGACTCCGGTACTCAATGTGTGACATTTCCCGAAGGGACAGACACAGAACGAAGAAGGACACATGCCGGCCAGCCTAAGTGTTAGGAGCAAGAGCAAGCTACCATGGCTCGGTGGAAACACTAGGAGACATTTCCGTAAGAGAGGCTACTAAAGATAAACAACTAGATAGTCAGATCCCACACATACCAAGCATTTCAATAACATACACACAATATGCTCGATATGTGCAAATACAACATGGCATCACAACATGACTCTACAACCCAAGTATTTTATTCAATAGGCTCGAGGAGCGAGATATTACAAACATGGGTCTCATGACCCAACATTGAGAGCACACAAATCAAAGCACAAGCGAAGCATAACATGTCCGAGTACGCACAACTATAAATGAAAAAGGCCGAGAAGCCCGACTATCTACCGAGATCTGCCGAGGGCACAAGATCGTAGCTGAGGTAACAAGCTAAGCGTCAAGTCCAAGCGAACTACTAGCGAGATCAAGTCTCTCTGCAAAACATAAAATAGGCAAACGTGAGTACAAATGTACCCAAAGAAGACTTACATCGTAACTAACTACATATGCATCGGTATCAATAAAGGGGTGGTGGAGTTTAACTGCAGCAAGCCAGCTTTGACTCTGTGGCTAACCTGAACTACGACTGCAAGCAACTCTTTTGAGGTGGCGCACACGAGTCCACATATTCACCATATCAATACACCACTATCGATCCGCTCCCGTCTCCCTACGAGAACGCCATCCATAGCACTCACGCTTATCTTGCGAGTTTTAGAGTATCCACTTTCACTTATCTATGAACTATGCAAGGGGTCCAAGTTTCCATATCCGAGGAATCCGGCAATTCGAATAGATAATGATAAACCTGCAGGGGTGTACTTCTTCACACATGCTCTCGCCACTTATCGCCCTGTACACGTCATGTACCTCGGCAACCTTCAAGCGGAAGCCGGGCGAGGGAGTCGGCCACGGCCTACCTAAACACTCAAGTCTCTCGTCCAGGTTTATTGTCTATTCGGGTTCCATCCGCAAGGAGATCCGGCCGGGGTGTCGCTCACGGCCCCAAACGATGTGTGCAGGGTTCCCAAGTCCACCATCCGGGTGCCACTTGGTACACCGGGCCACTGTGCCTAGTCTGTCCCAAGCCCACCTGTACCGGGTGCCACTTGGTAGACTACTAACACTACCTACAAACACCAGAAACTAGTTGCAACTCCTGGACAGAGAACAAGGGTGATTAAGAAACCGAGAGGGGTCGAGTTACCGGAACCCAATGTGTGGTAGTAACTGTTCATGGATCACAAACACAGAACTCATTCCTGAGGGCGGTTTCAATGAGACAACCCACCATGTACTCCTACATGGCCTCTCACCGCTACCTTTACCAAATCGTGTTCACACACTTAGCTCACACACAGTCGGACATGTTCACACACAGTCGGACATGTTCACACACGGTTTCAATGAGTTGCTCGGGTTTCTCGTGCGGGTCACCGTTTGGCGCACTGGGGCACCAGGAGGAAGCCCTTGCTCGGCCGCATCGAGCAGAGGCAGCAGCAGGGCACAGGGTGGCCGGAGCTCGCCGGAGCAGAGCTCGCGGCGGCGCCGGAGTTCGGGCGAAGAGGAAAAGAGGGCTACGGTGCACGGCAGGGCGACAGAGTGCATGCGTTAGGCTCCTGAGGAGGCACTGAATGCGGTGGTGCGCTCGGACGTGTGCTTGCACGGCCGTAGCCACGACGGCGACATGGCCGACGGCGAGGAGCGCTCGGGCTTGAAGGGGGTGGTGGCTACGCGGCGTAATAGAGCACGGGAGGTAGGGGGCTAGGTAGAGGAGCTCACGACGGATCCGGAGAGCTGGTCGACGGCCTTGGGGAAGCTCGGACGGCGGCGAACGACGGTGGCGATCTCCGGTGGCCGAGGTTGAAGAAGACGATGCCGAGGACGAAGCAGGGATTCCCGGCTCGCTTGGCTCGGTGCAGAAGGCGTGGGCGACAGTGGCGGAGCCTCTGGCAGGTCGAGGTGGCGAGGCGAGCATGGTGGCCACGGCGAACAGCGAGGGTGGCGACGAGCTCCGCTCGGGCATGAGAGGGAGAGAGAGAAGAGGAGGGGGAAAGGGTCGAGAGAGAGAGCAGAAAGCGGGGGGAGAGACAGAGGGGGCAGCAGGGCGTATCCAGATGCGTCGGGGGCGCCTCGGTGGCAAGCAGGAGGTGGCCGCGAAGCCGCCTGCTGCCTGCCACGCCTCTCCTCGCCCTCTTGGTGAAGGAAGAAGACGGGCATGCCCCTGGTGGGCTGGGCCGCACAGTAGTGGGCCTCTGGGCTGTAGGTAAGTGCCAGGTACTAACTCTCTTTCTCTCTCTTTTCCTGTTTTTTTTCTATTTCATTTCCTGTGTTCTGATTTAGTTTAGCCACTAAATCATTTTAATAAATTCTGTAGGTTATTATATGGCTTGCTAAAATATACGCAAATCCACTCACAAACTTCCAGAATTATTGGAGTTATATTAAATATATATTAAATATAAATCCAAAGCAAATAATTATTGGATTAACTCAAATGGCTAAAATAAATGTTTCTGAGCTCCAAAAAATATTTGTTTGAATTTTACCTCCTGCCAATATTTTTATAGAATAACAGGAACATTTTCTTGGACTCATTTGATAAGATTTTAAAGTTGGTTATTTTTGAACTGATTTCTGAGGGTTTCAACAAACCTCAATTCGACTTTCGGAATTTTAGACATGATGCATGAGTGCAGTTGCAACTATTTCACTCAGGTATTCTGGGGCTGTGACAGCTCACCGCCACTAAACAAGAATCTCGTCCCGAGATTCAAGACATGAGGTAAGAAGACAGAGGGGACACAAAGCTAACACGATCTTCATGATCCAACTTGCATTTCTTGAAGATGCTGAATCGATCACCATCTTCGTCTCGACGTCTTGCTTTGAGAACTCCAACTAACATGACAACGAGAGGAGAAGGAGACTCTAGAAGGATCGATCTTCTAGAAGACCGAACAACTCAGAATCAACTCACGGAGTGAGACATTAATACATCTCTGGAGCTGAGAGGCAAGACATGCATCAGGAGGGACGGAAGAAACAATTTGATGAGGGTTTCAAAGTAGCGAGGAAACAATTACTATGATCCCATAATGGGGCTCCTTGGGAGAGGTGACTCGTAGAAATATCCCGTTAAGTGGCAAAAAGAATTACCTTTGATTCAGAGATCATTGAAACTCTTTATACCAGCTTAAGGCAAATCACAAATGATCATTTGGAGGAGTTCGGTAGAATGACATACTCGGACTAGAATGGATGATGTGGACTACCTTGTTGAAGACAACGTAAGGGATGATTTTGCTTGCGCGTGCTCTCAGGAACTTGAGCATTTCCCTATTCATCAAGGTTTTACCAACATCCGTGTCAAGGATCCTGGCAACACATCTTACTACCATGATGAGTAGTGGTGGATGATGCAGATGCAAAGGAAGATAACACCTTCTCAGATTTCACCTTAGCAAGGCCAAGGAAACAAAATCTGGATGATCGACCGAGAGACATTTAGCACTCCGCTTCTAATGTTCTCCTTGATGTGCTAGCGTAACCCATTTACATGGTTTGGTACGTAGAACATTAAGTAAAGGTCGGACTTCGGGTGCACAAGAATCCATAAGGAGTAACTGCTGGAGTAAATCCTACGAAATCCTTATGGGGAGGTGGCCAACTTCTTCAATCAAGATACTACAATAATAGGTCTTCCGGCTGGGTGTGTTGGCCACGACATCCAATTTACCGGGTTACGGAGAGACCACTATCATAGTTCTTGGGAAACGTTCCAACCATCATATCTGCCTGAGATTCAGATCTAGTTGGTGTCAGAATATTCCAGACTCATCAAGTCTAGAGAGAAAAATGAAAGTTTGCAACACAAATCGACGAGATGGCGTTGTGAGATTCTCGGGAAATGGACTACGGTAGTAAGCTCCAAAACATGAGCTGGTTCTGCTACAAACATGTGAACACGTTGTCCCAGACAAGCATGACCACGTAGTAGTCTTATAATAAAATACTACCGAGTTCAGGTGGGAACCATCATCTAGGATATCGAAGTCCTTGCGTAAGTCTAGCTCTTAAGAAGGAACTTCTTCTCCTTGAACACATCAGTTAGTGGCTTGGTGTGCTAGGGATACATATGGAATGAAGGTTCCAAGTCTCCTAACCATAGAATACTTCGCACGTATGCATGACTGATTTGGGATGATTCCAAAGGAAGCAACATCGACTTTCTCGAATCCACGGCGGCAACTTGCATCAAATGCACATGAACTGGAGGAAGTCACTTCTTACATCCGAACATATGCTTCATGAGCTAGCATGAAGAAATGTTTTCAAAAGTTTCCAACACTAGCTTAATGCTCAACAAAATCATGGAGAAGACAAGGATGTTGTCGATGGGCTCAACAACAATTCATCCAGATTCCCATGGAGATGGAATTCCATAACTATGTGAACAAGGTGATAGTATTGGTCAGACCCGAAAGATATAATGGTGTATGCTCGAGGAAACAACCACGAGTAAGACAACATTACAAACATCGTTGGTTCTGACTTGATTTGAGGATAGCCCACGCTAAAATCAAAGGTTGACATGACAATTGACACAACAACTGATCACGAGGATCAACCAATGAATATATCATCTTTCTTCAACACACACAAGCGTAAAGATATCCTTTGGAGCGAACTAAACTTGGCAAAGCTTTTATCTTCCAACTCTCCAAGTTGTTGTTTAGCTTAACCAACTAGTTCAGGGGTATCCGACACAGATTCTGGGAGAATGGGTGGTTTACAAGGAACCAACTTGATCACGAACTCAACATAGCGGTTAGGTGACGATCTAGTGATACTTCCGAGAAGATATTCAGAAAATCACGAACTACCGATATGTTACTAAGCTCGAGAACAATCTTGCTTTTTAGGGCAAGATGATAAGATCACAAGAGCGAGGGACTAGCACAATCCTAACTCATTGATCGAGGAGTGCACCGGAAATAAGGACTAGTAGCACAATCTATCTTAGAATGATCATTCAATAATCAGCACGCTAAGAATGAGGTTGTTGTCCATTTAACTACCAAGCAATGGAGTTCCTAGGAGTATTGATTTCACACACCACGATTCACTTGTCGGCTTTCCGGTTCAACAACACGGGCACCGAGGAATGAATAATGATGGCGAGAGGTATCACTGCACCAAGAATTCATAGGATGATGTGTAATTCCTATGACTTTCTTGACATAAAGAGAGTAATACTTCAGGGTAGAACAGAACTAAAACTGGATTAGTATTTGATCTTTGGAACACAACTGCTTTGACCCAATTCCTGGATATGGATGGGGTACTGGAGTTTGTTTCTCCTAGTCATTCCGAATAGAATGGTTTGACAGACCACAAGAATAATAAGCATCGGTAGCACGAATGCACAATTACTCCTAACTATCAATTGATAGACGAAGATCGGAATACGACTGAAGAGAGACAACTCAAAGGAACATATATCTTTCTGAGTTGTGGATGCATAGATTAGTATGTCAAACAAGTGCAACATATTTCTTCCGCATAACCCATGCAGAGAGGTAGGTTTGGCAGAATCGTAATATAGAAGGGGGAACTCATCGAGATCACTCTTGTTGTGATCTTTTGGGTTCCCGAACTTCTGCCATATTGGTTCATGGTATTGGAAGAAGGAAATACCATGGACCTCGAGGACTATTGCAAAGGTTACTAATATCCTAAAGGAACTAGCAAACACTATCAACACGAGGTAAGTAGGGTGAATCTCGGGTTCAAAACCCAAGGAGTAGAATACCTACTACTAAGTGGCATCACGGAATGCTTTCGAGAATGAAGGCTAGAATTATCACACTGGGGATATAAAGCATTGCTAGATTAGTGGGTGATACTCCAAGACACCTAGGGTTATAATACTAGCTCCAACATATATACCGAGGTAATGAAGTACCTCAACACACTAGTTGGTGTGGTTAATCTGGCCAAAGGAACATCGGAACGGTAAGAAGGGATTTGCAAATGCATCAGACTATTTAGAAACCTGGGATGACTCGGACAGCATAACAACTGTAAATGCTCAAAAGAATTTAGACAAGCTACAAAAATGGTGGCATAGCCACTCAGAAGCACAATATCAAGATTTCGAGATCAACAGTTAACATACGGAAGTAGTAGGAACTGAACTGAAGCTTAAATCCATCAATCCTATAAGTCTACGGATTAGTAACACGTGATCCTGATAGAAAGAAGAGAAAGCCTAGTTTCTTAACCCCGTAGGAAAGATAGGATGACTCAGATCAGAGGGCATGAGGTATAAGGAGTAAAAAGAGCATTACGTTCCATCCCACAATCAATTCCCTTACATACAACTAAAGCATTTCTAGACTCAACTTCGACCAGTTTGGCTTGGTAATCCTCTGAGCGATCAAGCTCGATACCAAAGCTGTCGGGACCCGACTCAATGCCACATCGATCTAGCATGTAACACCTCATATCACTTTGCGGCCTCACGCATGGTATCCCCACGGTGTCGCCTTACCTTTGCAGGGACCGTTTAGCCTTTTGGCACACGTATATGATAGTGTCGCTAGCATCCATATGATAAGGAGCCGGGCTGACATGGCTAGTCGTAAACCCAAAGTGGCGCAAACTTATAGGGACGGGCATCCATGACCCAACATCGAGCGTGTCGGTCATCGGCGAGTGAATCCGTGCTGTAGCCTTTGGGCTAGCAGGACTCCGGTACTCAACGCTGACATTTCCCGAAGGACGATGACCGAGAGCGAAGAAGGACACATGCGGCCAGCCTAAGTGTTTGGAGCGATGGCGAGCTACCATGGCTCGGTGGAAACACTAGGAGACATTTCCCGGTAAGAGAGGCTACTAAAGATAAACAACTAGATAGTCAGATCCCACACATACCAAGCATTTCAATAACATACACACAATATGCTCGATATGTGCGAATACAACATGGCATCACAACATGACTCTACAACTCAAGTATTTTATTCAATAGGCTCCGAGGAGCGAGATATTACAAACATGGGTCTCATGACCCAACATTTAGAGCACACAAATCAAAGCACAAGTGGAAGCTTAACATGTCTGAGTACAGACAACTATAAATGAAAAAGGCTGAGAAGCCTGACTATCTACCAGATCCTGCCGAGGGCACAAGATCGTAGCTAAGGTAACAAGCTAAACGTCGAAGTCCAAGCGGAACTACTAGCGAGACTGAAGTCTCTCTGCAAAAACATAAAATAGGCAAACGTGAGTACATATGTACCCAACAAGACTTACATCAGAACTAACTACATATGCATTGGTATCAATAAAGGGGTGGTGGAGTTTAACTACAGCAAGCCAGCTTTGACTCTGTGGCTAACCTGAACTACGACTGCAAGCAACTCTTTTGAGGTGGCGCACACGAGTCCACATATTCACCATATCAATACACCACTATGGATCCGCTCCCGTCTCCCTACGAGAACGCCATCCATAGCACTCATGCTTATCTTGCGAGTTTTAGAGTATCCACTTTCACTTATCTATGAACTATGCAAGGGGTCCAAGTTTCCATATCCGAGGAATTCGGCTATTCGAATAGATAATGATAACGCTGCAGGGGTGTACTTCTTCACACACGCTCTCGCCACTTATCGCCCTGTACACGTCATGTACCTCGGCAACCTTCAAGCGGAAGCCGGGCGAGGGAGTCGGCCACGGCCTACCTAAACACTCAAGTCTCTCGTCCAGGTTTATCGCCTATTCGGGTTCCATCCGCAAGGAGATCCGGCCGGGGTGTCGCTCACGGCCCCAAACGATGTGTGCAGGGTTCCCAAGTCCACCATCCGGGTGCCACTTGGTACACCGGGCCACTGTGCCTAGTCTGTCCCAAGCCCACCTGTACCGGGTGCCACTTGGTAGACTACTAACACTACCTACAAACACCAGAAACTAGTTGCAACTCCTGGACAGAGAACAAGGGTGATTAAGAATCCGAGAGGGGTCGAGTTACCGGAACCCAATGTGTGGTAGTAACTGTTCATGGATCACAAACACGTAACTCAGTTCTTGAGGACGGTTTCAATGAGACAACCCACCATGTACTCCTACATGGCTTCTCACCGCTACCTTTACCAAATCGTGTTCACACACTTAGCTCACACACAGTCGGACATGTTCACACACCTCCGATTCATCCCCGATGAATCAGACCTGACACAACTCTAAGCAATAGCAGGCATGACAAACAAGCATGAATGAGTAGGCACATCAGGGCTCAAACAACTCCTACTCATGCTAGTGGGTTTCATCTATTTACTGTGGCAATGACAGGTCATGCAAAGGATAAGGGGTTCAGCTACCGCAGCAAGTAACAAATATGTCGTTGTTGTCCTAATGCAGTAAAAGAGAGCAGGAGCAAGAGAGTGGGATTGTATCAGAATGAACAAGGGGGGTTTGCTTGCCTGGCACTTCTGAAGATGGTATAGTTCTTCATCGGTGTCATCGATCCCATCGTCGAAACGCGTCTATCGAGAGGGGACAATTACCGGCAACTGAGAAAGAAACACAATCAATGCAATGCACAATATGATGCATGCTCATGACATGGCAATATGAGTGTGTTGGCCTAATGCAACTACAACCAGATGGATTTGAGTTATTTTGAACCAAAGGTTCAATCCCAAAATCAAATTATGAATTAAATAGTGCCTTATCATGTTTTGATATAAACAGCAGGTTTAAGTTGCTTTATCATGCATGAAACTAGTGCAGATGGATAGATTGGATTTTTCTGATCATTTTTCATATATATAACTTGTTTCATTTGTAGCTACGGTTGAATTTCTATGAATTTTAGAAGTTAGCACTATTTTCTGAAATATCCTGAATAAGAATAAATTCAGAAAAAGGAGTTCTCGTCGACCTTTGCATCATCAGTGATGTCACCTGGTCAGCAGGTCGCCAGAGTCAAAGCCGACCAGTGGGACCAAGCTGTCGATGACACACCACTGGCATGAGTCACTGACGTGCGGGGCCGGTCAAAGGCCACGTCAGCAAGTCAAACTGACGTGTGGGACCAGCTGGGTTAATAACTAATCTAAACATAACATTAAGTTAAACTAAACAAGCACTGGGCCCACATGGCGGTGGCTCTAGGGGGTTTTAGCAGGGTCATTAGCACTACTAAACCAGTGCCACGTCAGCTCGCCGGAGCTTGGTCGGCGGCGACCAAAAACGCTGCGGAGTTTCGCCGGAGTTGCTCGGGTTTCTCGTGCGGGTCACCGTTTGGCGCATTGGGGCACCAGGAGGAAGCCCTTGCTCGGCCGCATCGACCGAGGCGATGCAGAGGCGCAGGTGGCGGAGCTCGCCGAACAGAGCTTCATGGGCGGCGCGAGTTCGAGCGGAGAGGAAAAGAGGGCTCGATGCACGGCGAAGCGGCAGTCGTCGTTAGGCTCCTGAGGAGGCACTGAATGCGGTGGTGCACTCGGACGCGTGCTTGCACGGCCGTAGCCACGACGGCGACATGGCCGGCGGCGAGGAGCGCTCGGGCTCGAAGGGGGTGGTGGCTACATGGCGTAATAGAGCACGGGAGGTAGGGGGCTAGGTAGAGGAGCTCACGACGGATCCAGAGAGCTGGTCAGCGGCCTTGGGGAAGCGTGGACGGCGGCGAACGACGGTAGCGATCTCCGGTGGCCGAGGTTGAAGAAGACGAATCCAAGGACGAAGCAGGGCTTCCCGGCTCGCTTGGCTCGGTGCAGAAGGCGTAGGCGACAGTGGCGGAGGCTCTGGCAGGTCGAGGTGGTGAGGGGAGCATGGTGGCCACGGCGAACAGCGAGGGTGGCGACGAGCTCCGCTCGGACATGAGAGGGAGAGAGAGCAGGGGAGGGGGAAAGGGTCGAGAGAGAGCAGAAAGCGGGGGGAGAGACAGAGGGGGCTGCAGGGCGTATCCAAACGCGTCGGGGGCGCCTCGGTGGCAAGCAGGAGGTGGCGAAGCCAAGACGCCTTGCGCCACGCCTCCTCTCGCCTCTTGGTGAAGGAAGAAGACGGGCATGCCACAGTCGGTGGGCAAGCAAGAGTGGGCCTCTGGGCTGTAGGTAAGTGCCAGGTACTAACTCTCTTTCTCTCTCTTTTCCTGTTTTTTTTCTATTTCATTTCCTGTGTTCTGATTTAGTTTAGCCACTAAATCATTTTAATAAATTCTGTAGGTTATTATATGGCTTGCTAAAATATACGCAAAGCCACTCACAAACTTCCAGAATTATTGGAGTTATATTAAATATATATTAAATATAAATCCAAAGCAAATAATTATTGGATTAACTCAAATGGCTAAAATAAATGTTTCTGAGCTCCAAAAAATATTTGTTTGAATTTTACCTCCTGCCAATATTTTTATAGAATAACAGGAACATTTTCTTGGACTCATTTGATAAGATTTTAAAGTTGGTTATTTTTGAACTGATTTCTGAGGGTTTCAACAAACCTCAATTCAACTTTCGGAATTTTAGACATGATGCATGAGTGCGATTGCAACTATTTCACTCGGTATTCAGGGCTGTGACACTCACCCCCACTAAACAAGAATCTCGTCCCGAGATTCAAGACATGAGTAAGAAGGCGGAGGGACACAAAGCTAACACGATCTTCATGATCCAACTTGCATTTCTTGAAGATGCTGAATCGATCACCATCTTCGTCTCGACGTCTTGCTTTGAGAACTCGAACTAACATGACAATGAGAGGAGAAGGAGACTCTAGAAGGATCGATCTTCTAGAAGACCGAACAACTCAGAATCAACTCACGGAGTGAGACATTAATACATCTCTGGAGCTGAGAGGCAAGACATGCATCAGGAGGGACGGAAGAAACAATTTGATGAGGGTTTCAAAGTAGCGAGGAAACAATTACTATGATCCCATAATGGGGCTCCTTGGGAGAGGTGACTCGTAGAAATATCCCGTTAAGTGGCAAAAAGAATTACCTTTGATTCAAAGATCATTGAAACTCTTTATACCAGCTTAAGGCAAATCACAAATGATCATTTGGAGGAGTTCGGTAGAATGACATACTCGGACTAGAATGGATGATGTGGACTACCTTGTTGAAGACAACGTAAGGGATGATTTTGCTTGCGCGTGCTCTCAGGAACTTGAGCATTTCCCTATTCATCAAGGTTTTACCAACATCCGTGTCAAGGATCCTGGCAACACATCTTACTACCATGATGAGTAGTGGTGGATGATGCAGATGCAAAGGAAGATAACACCTTCTCAGATTTCACCTTAGCAAGGCCAAGGAAACAAAATCTGGATGATCGACCGAGAGACATTTAGCACTCCGCTTCTAATGTTCTCCTTGATGTGCTAGCGTAACCCATTTACATGGTTTGGTACGTAGAACATTAAGTAAAGGTCGGACTTCGGGTGCACAAGAATCCATAAGGAGTAACTGCTGGAGTAAATCCTACGAAATCCTTATGGGGAGGTGGCCAACTTCTTCAATCAAGATACTACAATAATAGGTCTTCCTACCGTGTGTTGGCCACGACATCCAATTTACCGGGTTACGGAGAGACCACTATCATAGTTCTTGGGAAACGTTCCAACCATCATATCTGCCTGAGATTCAGATCTAGTTGGTGTCAGAATATTCCAGACTCATCAAGTCTAGAGAGAAAAATGAAAGTTTGCAACACAAATCGACGAGATGGCGTTGTGAGATTCTCGGGAAATGGACTACGGTAGTAAGCTCCAAAACATGAGCTGGTTCTGCTACAAACATGTGAACACGTTGTCCCAGACAAGCATGACCACGTAGTAGTCTTATAATAAAATACTACCGAGTTCAGGTGGGAACCATCATCTAGGATATCGAAGTCCTTGCGTAAGTCTAGCTCTTAAGAAGGAACTTCTTCTCCTTGAACACATCAGTTAGTGGCTTGGTGTGCTAGGGATACATATGGAATGAAGGTTCCAAGTCTCCTAACCATAGAATACTTATGCGTATGCATGACTGATTTGGGATGATTCCAAAGGAAGCAACATCGACTTTCTCGAATCCACGGCGGCAACTTGCATCAAATGCACATGAACTGGAGGAAGTCACTTCTTACATCCGAACATATGCTTCATGAGCTAGCATGAAGAAATGTTTTCAAAAGTTTCCAACACTAGCTTAATGCTCAACAAAATCATGGAGAAGACAAGGATGTTGTCGATGGGCTCAACAACAATTCATCCAGATTCCCATGGAGATGGAATTCCATAACTATGTGAACAAGGTGATAGTATTGGTCAGACCCGAAAGATATAATGGTGTATGCTCGAGGAAACAACCACGAGTAAGACAACATTACAAACATCGTTGGTTCTGACTTGATTTGAGGATAGCCCACGCTAAAATCAAAGGTTGACATGACAATAGACACAACAACTGATCACGAGGATCAACCAATGAATATATCATCTTTCTTCAACACACACAAACGTAAAGATATCCCTTTGGAACGAACTAAACTTGGCAAAGCTTTTATCTTCCAACTCTCCAAGTTGTTGTTTAGCTTAACCAACTAGTTCAGGGGTATCCGACACAGATTCTGGGAGAATGGGTGGTTTACAAGGAACCAACTTGATCACGAACTCAACATAGCGGTTAGGTGACGATCTAGTGATACTTCCGAGAAGATATTCAGAAAATCACGAACTACCGATATGTTACTAAGCTCGAGAACAATCTTGCTTTTCAGGGCAAGACGATAAGATCACAAGAGCGAGGGACTAGCACAATCCTAACTCATTGATCGAGGAGTGCACCGGAATTAAGGACTAGTAGCACAATCTATCTTAGAATGATCATTCAATAATCAGCACGCTAAGAATGAGGTTGTTGTCCATTTAACTACCAAGCAACAGAGTTGCTAGGAGTATTGATTTCACACACCACGATTCACTTGTCGGCATTCCGGTTCAACAACACGGGGACCGAGGAACGAATAATGATGGCGAGAGGTATCACTGCACCAAGAATTCATAGGATGATGTGTAATTCCTATGACTTTCTTGACATAAAGAGAGTAATACTTGGGGTAGAAACGTAACTAAAAGCTGGATTAGTATTTGATCATGGAACACAACCGCTTTGACCCAATTCCTGGATATGGATGGGGTACTGGAGTTTGTTTCTCCTAGTCATTCCGAATAGAATGGTTTGACAGACCACAAGAATAATAAGCATCGATAGCATGAATGCACAATTACTCCTAACTATCAATTGATAGACGAAGATCGGAATACGACTGAAGAGAGACAACTCAAAGGAACATATATCTTTCTGAGTTGTGGATGCATAGATTAGTATGTCAAACAAGTGCAACATATTTCTTCCGGATAACCCATGCAGAGAGGTAGGTTTGGCAGAATCGTAATATAGAAGGGGGAACTCATCGAGATCACTCTTGTTGTGATCTTTTGGGTTCCCGAACTTCTGCCATATTGGTTCATGGTATTGGAAGAAGGAAATACCATGGACCTCGAGGACTATTGCAAAGGTTACTAATATCCTAAAGGAACTAGCAAACACTATCAACACGAGGTAAGTAGGGTGAATCTCGGGTTCAAAACCCAAGGAGTAGAATACCTACTACTAAGTGGCATCACGGAATGCTTTCGAGAATGAAGGCCAGAATTATCACACTGGGGATATAAAGCATTGCTAGATTAGTGGGTGATACTCCAAGACACCTAGGGTCATAATACTAGCTCCAACATATATACCGAGGCAATGAAGTACCTCAACACACTAGTTGGTGTGGTTAATCTGGCCAAAGAAACATCGGAACGGTAAGAAGGGATTTGCAAATGCATCAGACTATTTAGAAACCTGGGATGACTCGGACAGCATAACGACTGTAAATGCTCAAAAGAATTTAGACAAGCTACAAAAATGGTGGCATAGCCACTTAGAAGCACAATATCAAGGTTTCGAGATCAACAGTTAACATACGGAAGTAGTAGGAACTGAACTGAAGCTTAAATCCATCAATCCTATAAGTCTACGGATTAGTAACACGTGATCCTGATAGAAAGAAGAGAAAGCCTAGTTTCTTAACCTCGTAGGAAAGATAGGATGACTCAGATCAGAGGGCATGAGGTATAAGGAGTAAAAAGAGCATTACGTTCCATCCCACAATCAATTCCCTTACATATAACTAAAGCATTTCTAGACTCAACTTCGACTAGTTTGGCTTGGTAATCCTACAGGCAGTCAAGCTCTGATACCAAAGCTGTCAGGACCCCGACTCAATGCCACATCGATCTAGCATGTAACACCTCATATCACTTTGCGGCCTCACGCACGGTATCCCCACGGTGTCGCCTTACCTTTGCCGGGACCGTTTAGCCTTTTGGCACACGTATATGATAGTGTCGCTAGCATCCATATGATAAGGAGCCGGGCTGACATGGCTAGTCGTAAACCCAAAGTGGCACAAACTTACGAGGACAGCATCCATGACCCGAAGATCGAGCGTGTCGGTCATCGTGAGTGAATCCAGTCTGTAGCACTGGGCTAGCAGGACTCCGGTACTCAGCGCGACATTTCCCGAAGGAACGTACCACAGAACGAAGAAGGACACATGCCGGCCAGCCTAAGTGTTCGGAGCAAGAGCAAGCTACCATGGCTCGGTGGAAACACTAGGAGACATTTCCCGGTAAGAGAGGCTACTAAAGATAAACAACTAGATAGTCAGATCCCACACATACCAAGCATTTCAATAACATACACACAATATGCTCGATATGTGCGAATACAACATGGCATCTGTAGGATCGAAAGTATGTCTAGAGGGGGGTGATTAGACTACTTGACAATATAAAAATTCAGCCTTTTGATAAAGACAAGTTTTTGGCAGATTCACGATGATGATCAAGTCAAGTATCACCCTACACATGCAATTCTAGAGTATATGCAGCGGAAAGTAAATTGCACATGTAGTAAAGAGAGGTGGATAAGAGCAAACGCAATTTGGAGACACGGAGATTTTTTCTCGTGGTTCCGATAGGTGGTGCTATCGTCAATCCACGTTGATGGAGACTTCAACCCACGGAGGGTAACAGGCTGCGAGAGTCCACGGAGGCTCCACCCACGAAGGGTCCACGAAGAAGCAACCTTGTCTATGCCATCATGACATACGCCCACGGAGGGCTAGCCTTACTCGGGTAGATCTTCACGAAGTAGGCGATCTCCTTGCCCTTACAAACTTCTTGGTTCAACTCCACATCTCGTGGAGGCTCCCAAGCGACACCTAACCAATCTAGGAGGCACCACCCTCCAAAAGGTAATAGATGGTGTTGATGATGATGAACTCCTTGCTCTTGTGCTTCAAATGATAATCTCCCCAACACTCAACTCTCCTCACTGATTTGGCTGTGGTGGAAGAAAAGATTGAGTGGAAAGCAACTTGGGAAGGCTAGAGATCAAGCTTCATATGGTGGGAGTGGAGCTACTTGATCTCAACACAAGGGTAGGTAGTTTTCTTCTCAGAAATGTAAGGTAGGAGTGGTAGTTCTTTCTGATGGCTCTCTCAACGAATGAAGAGGGGGTGGAGGGGTATTTATAGCCTCCACACAAAATCCAACCGTTACACACATTTGACCAATCTCGGTCAGACCGAAGTTGACAACTCGGTGAGACCGAAAGTTCAAATCTTGTGAACCTTGGGATTTTCGGTGGGACCGAAAATACAATCTCGGTGAGTCCGATTCTTCCAAAGACTAGAGCTTGCCAATCTCGGTGGGACCGACTTCATCATCTCGGTGACACCGATTTGATGACAGAAGGTTACAGAAGCTTGGCAACTCAAGTTTCGGTGAGACCGAGTTCAGAATCGGAAAATCCGAAATTTCTAGGGTTTGGCTATATGGTGAGGTGGTTCATCTCGGTGTGGTGAGTTTAGGAAATCGGTGGGACCGAGATTACTTATGAGTGTATTATGGAAGTGAGAGTTGCGATAGTTTAGGAGATGTATCACTAAGCACTTTGAGCAACGGATCATTAACATAACCTCATCCCTTTTAATAGTATTGGCTTTCCTATGGACTCAATGTGATCTAGGATCACTAAACCAAAAATGGAGTCTTGAGCTTTTGCCAATGCTTGCCTTAGCATTTTGAGGGTCCACTTCTTGAGTCATTGCCATACCCATATCATTGAACTTTCTCAAATGATTCTCAAGAAACTATTAGTTCAATGATATATATGTTGTTATTAATTACCAAAACCACCCGGGATTAGTTGCACTTTCAATCTCCCCTTTTGGTAATTGATGACAACATATAGATCAAAGCTTCGACAAAGGATATAATCAATGAATAATATAAATCGCTTTGAGAAGTATGTGATAAGCAAGAGCTCCCCCTAAATTTGTGCATTATTTAAGATTTGCGTTTGAATGCAAATGCACAATCGATTAGGATCATGGGTCACTCTTCCATGTCACATACATCTTGGTGGAGCGCACAAAATGATAAGAATGAATAGCATGCACCCAATCACCAAGACATGAGTAAATGGTCATACAAGATATGAATAGCATATGATAAGCATTAAGCACACATTAAGGCATAGTACGACCAAGCACTCATCAAAGGTAGAATGAAACGTAGTATCAAACACACAGAATGTCTCGAAAATCTCAAAAGTATCTCAAAGAAACCGCAAATGAACGAAAGAGCAAAAGCGAGCACTCTCTCTCTCTCGAAGTCCTATGATCTATACAATTTCTCCCCTTTGGCAACAAGTTACCAAAAGTTCGAAGGTATAGAGCTAAGCGTCACCGGGACTCTGTGGCGGCTCTGTGCAGGTTGAGGTTGGAGTTGAGATGGCACATCGGCGAAAACTTCAGGTGATGTCTGTGGAGCTGGAGGAGTGGTCCTTTGGAGCTGGAGCTGGGCCGATGGAGCTGTGGGAGGTCTTGATCTTTGTAGTTCGGTGTCATCCTTTGGAATAGCAGTGATCGGGTCTTGTGGGAACCGGAGCAGTGTTCATAATCATCTGGACTAGGTCATCCTGCATCTCACGCATGAGCTCTGCCTTCTCCTCTTTGCTTCCTCGATATCTGCCTCAAGCTTGTTGTGATGACTTGCACTTGATCGACTTGACATCGAGAGCATGGATCTTGTCTTCAACAATCCTCTCAAGACTCTCCCGAGGCGCACAATCTTGGCGGGCGTTGTTCAATCCTCAGGGTAGCTTCAAGGAGCTGCTCTCCAACACTCTTGGGTTTAGCTGCTGCTGCTGCTACTTCCTTCTCAGCTTTAGCTTTCTTGGCAGCTTCAATATTGGCTTGACCTTCAACTGACGTTGGGTCCTCCTCATCCATCACAACTACATTGTCCTCATGTTCAGGCTGCAGTGGCAAGTGTGGTCTATCCAACAGGTATGTGCCCGTGCCAAGCTTGGCATTGATAAGCATCTGAATGTGCGGGGCAAAACCACATGACCTCTTCTGGTCAGCTGCAGTCCTCTTGATAGTCTCAACTATCAGGTCCATCACCTTGAAAGGTGCCTTCTCATCAAGTATATGCAGCATGTTGATAGAATATCCTCTGATCATGCGATGATCTCCAGACTTGGGCATCAAGGTATGCCTCAGAATTGTGTTTGTGGTAAGTAGACCTGCCTGGAGATGATACACTGAGCCGAGCTTCCAGATTTCCACATCCTTAGCTGGTACCTCGTTGTACATATTCTTCATAGATTCATGGTTCTTCTTGGGAATACCATAGACATCAACATCATCCTCTCTCTGCACTGGAGCATTCAGCAGTGTTGCCCATTCTTCTACTGTTGAAGAGAATATTTGGCCTTCAGTCATCCATGTGATCTTTCCATCTGGATAGAAATGAGCTATGGCATAGAATTGCATAATCATTTCATCATTCCAATCTGTCAACTTTTGACCAACAAAATCTGCAACACCACATGCAGTGAAGCTCTCATGCACATGTGGAAAGAAGTCTCTGTGCTCTTCACTGTCAATGTATGTCCAGTCAACATATCTAGTATCTGCAACTATGGGCTTCTTGTCCATTAGCACAGTCTCATAGAAGTCCTACTGCTCTCTGGTGTGCAATCTTGGATCAACAGCAGTTCTTCTCCTCCTGACATATGGATCAGCTTGTCTCCATAGCACGAGACCTCTATCCTTTCTTTCCTTCATGTTCTCGGCTTGAGGATGAGCATCATTGTGAAGTGGCGCTTTCGATGAAGTTTCAAAGAATCTGGTGCCTCATCATCGACTCACCGGTGGCACATTATCTTTCTTCTTCTCTGAAGCTGGAATGTTCTGACAGTCTTCTTGGGCTTGGCGAAGGCTTGGCTTGAGCTGCCTTGGCGGAGCGAAGGCTTGGGCTTAGAAGGGCTCCTCGCCTGATGGCATCACCCATGAATTTAGACTTACGAGGAGGAGGCTGGGGTGCTTCCTCATCCTCATCTTCCTCTCTTTGCATCATCATGCACAATCCTCTTCCTCTTGGAAGTTTTCTTCACCTTGCTTGTAGTTTCTTCTTCCATACTCAGCTTCTTGGCAACAAAGGACTTCTTCACTTTTCTGGTGCCTTTCTTGGTTTCTTGCCCTTGATGCTCTCTGGCAACAACTTTTCTCTTTGGCTTGGAGGAGACCTCTTCCTCGAAGAATGAAATCGAATCTTCTTCATCGAGTTCCTCTTCTTTACGTACCTGGTGGCTGCAGGAGGCAAACCACTTGGTGTGCTCCTCTCACCATCATCTGAAAAGCTGCTGGCCTCGGGACTAGTGCCCGCCTCGAATATCAGCAATAGGAGACTCGGACCTGTTCGGCTGTCACGGCATCGACATGGTGACAACCCGTGAATAGATTAGGTGTAGGCGAGTAGAAGAGTTATCACAAACTACGAAGATTTTGCAAAAAATATGAGTTCAAATTTCAGTTTTAGGTTTTCACAGAATGCATTTCGGTCGGACCGAGTTTAAAATTCGGTGAATCCGAAGTGTTCAAACAAGCATTCACACCACTTTCGGTTGGGACCGAAGTGGGTTTCGGTCTGCCGAGAACACTAGGGTTTCACTAAATCCTCATTTGGTCGCACCGATTTGCACAACTTCGGTTGGACGAAGGTGCGATCAATGGCGAGAGGCCAAATCGGTCATACCGAGAATGTAAAATCGGTCTCACCGAGATGTGTTCGCGAAACCTAACCCTAAAACTTTTACTCGAATTTCGTTCTAACGAACTAATCTGTGTTAAGGAAGATCTCAAACGTGGCAAGATGCTAGGCAAACCAATCGTGCATAGAATCGGAGATGGGAGCACGAGTGGGATCGAAACTCACCTAACTTGGTGGAGTTCCTCTCTGGCGGCAACGGCGGAGAAGATGTCCGTTGGCGGCGACGGAGACTGCGGCGGCGCCTGACGCGGCATTTACGGAGGCGATCCGGAGACCACGGCGGCGGCGGCAAAGGGTGTGAGGCGGCGGCGTTTTGAAGTAGGAATCAACGCTGCCCTCGGAGTATATATACCCCTTTGCTGTCGGTGGGACTAAGTTGTAAAACTTCGGTGGCACCGAGATGGATAATATGACGATTACACACTTGATCACGCCGAAAATTACAACTTCGGTTTCACCGAGGTGAAAACCTAGATCAATCAAATGCTTTCGGTCGACCGAGTTTGAGTGGGTTGGTCGGCCGAAATCACTTAGAAGGTTTTGGAAGTTAGCCCTTGACGGATCGGTGGCTCCGAGTGCTCCTCACTCGGAGGGTCCGAAAATGACTTGTCCAAAGTTTGTGATGTAAGCATGAATAGAATTTGAGACAAGAAAGCATAGATAGCTAGGGGAGGTACTTAGGCATTCTTGTCCATCCATTTGGTCAGAAAAATCCAAAAGACCAAAGCAACAAATGGATGTCCTCGAATGGATAAAATCATGCATCCAACATGCTCACACAATAAGATAGCAAATGAAATATGTGTCAAACATGCACAATCAAAACTCTAGCTACTATCACACAATTTGTCGATGACTAGGTCATCTTTATATGAGTATATTGACTTAGGAGTCAAATGAGAACATTTGATCATAGGTCATACTCATCGTTTAAGCACAAGTGGGGTTACCACTTTTACATAAAGCATTGATGTGTTCACATCATTTGAAGATGCCTTAGCTCAATTCTTTAGAGCAAAGCTCCCCCTAGATGTGAGAACCCCTTTTAAAGGGTCAAACTAACCTTGGGTTGTCGTAGAAGACTTCATGTAGATGTTGAAGATGTGGATGCTCAATGTTGATGAAGATCATCAAGAGTTGGGAGCAATCCTTTGGATTCGGGCACTTTCAATACCTACATGGGTTAGTCCCACAAGGAACAAACAAGGATATCCATGGACATAGATTGAAGTTCACAATAGATGATGTCCATGAAAGCAATGATTACCTTGTCCCTTGACTTACCAACAAGAGGGTTTGTGACTCCATGAACTAGTGCATAATGTGGAAGTTGGTTGCACAAGTTTTGCCAAAATGAATGTGAGTGAAGTATGTTGGCAGAGTCACCCTCAAGAACTCTCTAGTTCTTCTTCTTCGGGATCCACATCATCTTGATGGGAATCCTTGGGGTTGTAGTTGAGCTTGACGAAGTAGAACTTGACGTTTCCTTGGGAACCCACTTGACCATGGCTTTAGGTGCTTCAATAAATGCATCAATCTCCTCTTGAAGCTTGTCCTTGCCTTTTAGCTTGTGGTCTTGTGGTGGAAGGTCATCTTGAGCTAGTTCCACATTGGAAGAAGTAGGATCATACTTCTCCTTTTGAGAAACAAACTTTGGAGTGGGATATTGACCTTCTTCCCATTCAACACCCTCGGCGTTGAACTTTCGCTCAAAACCAATTCCTTGATTCTTCGGTGCCTTCCTTGCTTGCGAACAATTTCCTCAAAGTTCTTGCTTCCGGCAAGGCTCTTGTGACACCTTTCTCTATAATCCCTTTCAATAAACTATTTTCTTGCTCAAGTGTAACTTGGCTTGAAACATTGTTAGTGGAATCAAGAGAACTACTAGAAGTAACAACATTAGATTTAGCATGGTTATTGTTACTACTAGATGAAGAATTTTCTTATGCTTGTCATGCTTAGTTTTAATGGGAGGCAAGAAATTAGACAAGAGAAGTCGTTTGGCAAGATATGAAGAACTCTTCTTTGAAGATCGTCATTGATTGCTTTTAGAAACTCATGTTCTTGCTCTAGATTGAGCTTCTCGAGCGTAGCTTCTCATGAGATCTTAGGAGCTCTCTATGATCTTCTTGAGTTGTTTCATGAGCTAACTTAAGAGTGTTTAGTTCTTTAGTTAGGCGCTCAATCTCCTTCATAGCATTGTCATCCGACTCTTCTCGACTATAAAGACTACTAGCATGTTCATCATTACTAGGCTCACTAGATTTGTCATGTAAAAGCTCATCTTCACCAAGCAAGTCATCCTCATCACTATCAAAGTCAATGAATTCAGGGTGTGATACCTTGGGGCCTTTAGCCATGAAGCATCTTCCAATTCCCTCATTTGGTGAATCAAACAAGTCATAGGAGTTGGAGTTGGAGGACACGAGAGCAAGACCGCAACACCTTCATCTTGATGTAGTCGGAGTTGGAGTGATAGCTTCTTTCGAATGATTGCCGAGTCGGGCCGGAGACCCATTCACCTACATGAGCTTGATGTTTTCTTCTTGTGTAGCTCCTTGATGACTTGTCTTTCCTCTCCTAATCCTTGCTTCTCCGAGAGGGTCTTCGTTCATAACGATCATCTCTACTCCTTCTCTCTTTCCGAGGTGACTCTTCTCTTGAGCTTCTTCTTCTTGGAGATTCTTCTCTTCTCTTGTGGGGAGCCGAACACTCATTTGAGTAGTGTCCGGGTCTTCCACAATTGTAGCAGTTTCGATCACGACTAGAGGATCTCTTTTCATCATATGATCTAGACTTTGAGCTTCTCTCTTTGCTTCTACTCTTGTAGAATTTGTTGAAGTTCTTCACCATTAGGCTTATCTCTTCATTGGAAACTAGCTTGTCACTTGAGGTTGTGGGAGCATCACTTGTAGCTTTGTAAGCACCACTTAACTTGTTGTGAAGCTCTTCCTTATCTTTAAGTGTCATCTCATGAGCAACAATTCTTCCAATGACTTGGTGGCTTGAGATTCTTGTAGTTTGGCATCATTTGGATCAAAGTGCACACGGTGTCATACTTCCCATCCAAAGCTCGAGAATCTTCTTGATGATGAATCGATCGGTCATTTCTTCGCTTCCTAAGCCGGCAATCTCATTTGTGATGAGAGCAAGCCTAGAGTACATTTCAGCGACTCCTTCACCTTCCTTCATCTTGAACTTGTCAAGTTGACCTTGAAGAACATCTAGCTTTGATTCCTTCACGGACTCGGTACCTTCGTGCATTTCGACCAAAGTATCCCAAATCTCTTTTGCATTCTCAAGACGGCTGATTTTGTTGAACTCCTCGGGACACAAAGCATTGAAGAGAATGTCACAAGCTTGAGCATTGTTTTGCAACATCCGCAATTCATCCGTTGTAGCTTCACGATCCGGAACTTTTCCTTCCTCGAAGAATTCACCTTGCAAACCAACACAAATAATGCCCCATGCGGCGGGTTATGTCCAAGAATATGCATTTTCATTTTATGCTTCCAACTAGCAAAGTTTGAACCATCAAAGTAAGGACCTCTCTGAAAATTACCCTCACTAGGCGCCATACTCTCCTAGGTTGTGAAACCAAGCTTATGGAGTCAATGCAATGGAAACCAATACAATGGAGACCAAAGCTCGATACCACTTGTAGGATCGAAAGTATGTCTAGAGGGGGTGATTAGACTACTTGACAATATAAAAATTCAGCCTTTTGATAAAGACAAGTTTTTGGCGATTCACGATGATGATCAAGTCAAGTATCACCCTACACATGCAATTCTAGAGTATATGCAGCGGAAAGTAAATTGCACATGTAGTAAAGAGAGGTGGAGAAGAGCAAGGCAATTTGGAACACGGAGATTTTTCTCGTGGTTCCGATAGGTGGTGCTATCGTCAATCCACGTTGATGGAGACTTCAACCCACGGAGGGTAGCAGCTGCGAGAGTCCACGGAGGCTCCCCATGAAGGGTCCACGAAGAAGCAACCTTGTCTATGCCATCATGGCATCGCCCATGGAGGGCTAGCCTTACTCGGGGTAGATCTTCACAGTAGGCGATCTCCTTGCCCTTACAAACTTCTTGGTTCAACTCCACATCTCGACGGAGGCTCCCAAGCGACACCTAACCAATCTAGGAGGCACCACCCTCCAAAAGGTAATAGATGGTGTTGATGATGATGAACTCCTTGCTCTTGTGCTTCAAATGATAATCTCCCCAACACTCAACTCTCCTCACCGATTTGGCTGTGGTGGAAGAAAAGATTGAGTGGAAAGCAACTTGGGAAGGCTAGAGATCAAGCTTCATATGGTGGGAGTGGAGCTACTTGATCTCAACACAAGGGTAGGTAGTTTTCTTCTCGAAAATGTAAGGTAGGAGTGGTAGTTCTTTCGATGGCTCTCTCAACGAATGAAGAGGGGTGGAGGGTATTTATAGCCTCCACACAAAATCCAACCGTTACACACATTTGACCAATCTCGGTCAGACCGAAGTTGACAACTCGGTGAGACCGAAAGTTCAAATCTTGTGAACGTTGGGATTTTTGGTGGGACCGAAAATACAATCTCGGTGAGTCCGATTCTTCCAAAGACTAGAGCTTGCCAATCTCGGTGGGACCGACTTCATCATCTCGGTGACACCGATTTGATGATAGAAGGTTACAGAAGCTTGGCAACTCAAGTTTCGGTGAGACCGAGTTGAAATCGGAAAATCCGAAATTTCTAGGGTTTGGCTATATGGTGAGGTGGTTCATCTCGGTGTGGTGAGTTTAGGAAATCGGTGGGACCGAGATTACTTATGAGTGTATTATGGAAGTGAGAGTTGTTGATAGTTTAGGAGATGTATCACTAAGCACTTTGAGCAACGGATCATTAACATAACCTCATCCCTTTTAATAGTATTGGCTTTCCTATGGACTCAATGTGATCTAGGATCACTAAACCAAAAATGGAGTCTTGAGCTTTTGCCAATGCTTGCCTTAGCATTTTGAGGGTCCACTTCTTGAGTCATTGCCATACCCATATCACTGAACTTTCTCAAATGATTCTCAAGAAACTATTAGTTCAATGATATATATGTTGTTATTAATTACCAAAACCACCCGGGATTAGTTGCACTTTCAAGATCACAACATGACTCTCGACTCAAGTATTTTATTCAATAGGCTCAGGAGGCGAGATATTACAAACATGGGTCTCATGACCCAACATTTAGAAACACACAAATCAAAGCACAAGCGGAAGCTTAACATGTCCGAGTACGCACAACTATAAATGAAAAAATTTGAGAAGCGACTATCTACCGAGATCTGCCGAGGGCACAAGATCGTAGCTGAGGTAACAAGCTAAGCGTCAAAGTCCAAGCGGAACTACTAGCGAGACCAAGTCTCTCTCGCAAAAACATAAAATAGGCAAACGTGAGTACAAATGTACCCAAAGAAGACTTACATCGAAACTAACTACATATGCATCGGTATCAATAAAGGGGTGGTGGAGTTTAAGCTGCAGCAAGCTAGCTTTGACTCTGTGGCTAACTTTGAACTACGATTTGCAAGCAACTCTTTTGAGGTGGCGCACACGAGTCCACATATTCACCATATCAATACACCACTATGGATCCGCTCCCGTCTCCCTACGAGAACGCCATCCATAGCACTCACGCTTATCTTGCGAGTTTTAGAGTATCCACTTTCACTTATCTATGAACTATGCAAGGGGCCCAAGTTTCCATATCCGAGGAATCCAGCTATTCGAATAGATAATGATAACCCTGCAGGGGTGTACTTCTTCACACACGCTCTCGCCACTTATCGCCCTGTACACGTCATGTACCTCGGCAACCTTCAAGCGGAAGCCGGGCGAGGGAGTCGGCCATTGCCTACCTAAACACTCAAGTCTCTCGTCCAGGTTTATCGCCTATTGGGGTTCCATCCGCAAGGAGATCCGGCCGGGGTGTCGCTCACGGCCCCAAACGATGTGTGCAGGGTTCCCAAGTCCACCATCCGGGTGCCACTTGGTACACTGGGGCCCTTGTGCCTAGTCTGTCCCAAGCCCACTTGAACGGGTGCCACTTGGTAGACTACTAACACTACCTACAAACACGTAAACTAGTTGCAACTCCTGGACAAAGAACAAGGGTGATTAAGAAGCCGAGAGGGGTCGAGTTACCAGAACCCAATGTGTGGTAGTAACTGTTCATGGATCACAAACACAGAACTCAGTTCCTGAGGACGGTTTCAATGAGACAACCCACCATGTACTCCTACATGGCCTCTCACCGCTACCTTTACCAAATCGTGTTCACACAGTTAGCTCACACACAGTCGGACATGTTCACACACCTCTGATTCATCCCCGATGAATCAGACCTGACACAACTCTAAGCAATAGCAGGCATGACAAACAAGCATGAATGAGTAGGCACATCAGGGCTCAAACAACTCCTACTCATGCTAGTGGGTTTCATCTATTCTTGTGGCAATGACAGTCATGCAGAGGATAAGGGTTCAGCTACATGACAAGTAACAAATATGTCGTTGTTGTCCTAATGCGGTAAAAGAGAGTAGGAGCGAGAGAGTGGGATTGTATCGGAATGAACAAGGGGGTTTGCTTGCACACTTCAAGATGGTATAGTTCTTCATCGGTGTCATCGATCACATCGTCGAAACGCTCGTCTATCGAGAGGGGCAATTACAAAAGAATCGAGAAAGAAACACAATCAATGCAATGCACAATATGATGCATGCTCATGACATGGCAATATGAGTGTGTTGGCCTAATGCAACTACAACCAGACGGATTTGGGTTATTTTGAACCAAAGGTTCAATCCCAAAATCAAATTATGAATTAAATAGTGCCTTATCATATTTTGATATAAACAGCAGGTTTAAGTTGCTTTATCATGCATGAGACCAGTGCAGATGGATAGATTGGATTTTTCTGATCATTTTTCATATATAACTTGTTTCATTTGGAGCTATGGTTGAATTTCTATGAATTTTAGAAGTTAGCACTATTTTCTGAAATATCCTGAATAAGAATAAATTCAGAAAAAGGAGTTACTACGTCAGCACTGCATCACTGTGACGTCAGCTGGTCAACAGGGTCGCCCAGAGTCAAACTGACCAGTGGGACCAACTGGTCAGTGACACACCGCTGGCATGAGTCACTGACGTGCGGGGCCGGTCAAAGGCCACGTCAGCAAGTCAAACTAACGTGTGGGACCAGCTGGGTTAATAACTAATCTAAACATAACATTAAGTTAAACGAAACAGGCACTGGGCCCACATGGCGGTGGCTCTAGGGGGTTTTAGCAGGGTCATTAGCACTACTAAACCAGTGCCACGTCAGCTAGCCGGAGCTTGGTCGGCGGCGACCAAAAACGCTGCGGAGTTTCGCCGGAGTTGCTCGGGTTTCGTAAGGGTCACCGTTTGGCGCATTAGGGCACCAGAGAAGCCCTTGCTCGGCCGCGAAAGCGAGAGGCAGCGGCAGAAGCGCGGGGTGGCGGGCTCGCGGAGCGAGCTCATGGCACCGGAGTTCGGGCGGAGAGGAAAAGAGGGCTACGGTGCACGGCAGGGCGAGAGAGTGCGTGCGTTAGGCTCCTGAGGAGGCACTGAATGCGGTGGTGCGCTCGGACGTGTGCTTGCACGGCCGTAGCCACGACGGCGACATGGCCGACGGCGAGGAGCGCTCGGGCTTGAAGGGGGTGGTGGCTACGCGGCGTAATAGAGCACGGGAGGTAGGGGGCTAGGTAGAGGAGCTCACGACGGATCCAGAGAGCTGGTCGGCGGCCTTGGGGAAGCGCGGACGGTGGCGAACAATGGTGGCGATCTCCTGTGGCCGAGGTTGAAGAAGACGATGCCGAGGACGAAGCAGGGCTTCCCGGCTCGCTTGGCTCGGTGCAGAAGGCGTAGGCGACAGTGGCGGAGTCTCTGGCAGGTCGAGGTGGCGAGGGGAGCATGGTGGCCACGGCGAACAGCGAGGGTGGCGACGAGCTCCGCTCGGGCATGAGAGGGAGAGAGAGCAGAGGAGGGGTGTGACGCCCGGATAATTAAGCTACAGTAATCCCACGCTAATGATGCCACGTCACCACGGTCACTGTTGTTAACCTCGCGATGATTCGAAACCGTTTCAAAATTCAAATTCAAATTAATGTCAACAATAAAAGTTTTCAAAAGTTAAAACAAAAATGTTAGGAGGTGCCATTATTTGCATATGTAAATTTGGTGCAATAAACACATTTTATAAAATGCCTAGATATTTTATAGTGGATGGAAACAAGAAAACAATTAAATAAAAAGAAAAGCGAACCTAACTAAACAAAAAAAGCTCGCCCCCCACTAGGCCTTGGCCGGTATGCCATCGAGCCAACCAGCCGCCCACCCGCCTACTAACCCCACCCGGTCAAACCCTAACCCCCATCGCTCCCCGATCCCCCACTCGCACCCACTCGTTCCACTCCTCCTCTCGCCCTTCCCGATCTGGATCGGGCAACCTTCGATCCCATCGCCCGACGCCGCCTCAGCGGATCGCCGTCGCGGAGCCGCCACCGGACCGCACCGCTCGTCATCGCCGTGCGCCACCACCACCGCCGAAGGCCCCGCCATCGTCGCTCGGATCGACCGCCTCCTTGCCGGGCCTCGCGTCCTCGTCCTCCTCCCCGAGCTCCGCAGGACGTCGTGCTCGTCGCACCGATGCCAACCGCCGCTGCTTGGGACCGTCGTCCTCATCCCTACCTCGCCGGACGGCCTCGACCTCCCCCGGCTTCACCGAGCCCTCCACGAGCTCCGCTGTGAGCCTCTCCGACGACCCCCACCTCCTCCCTCAATCTCGTTGTCGTAACCACCATTCGCGTCCTCCCGTTGCCGCGCCCGGTGCCCCGCTCCGCGCATGACCTGGCCGTGCCCTCGCAGCACAGCCACGTCCGCCGGCGGCGCGCTCTGTCGCTGCTCACACTCTCTCTGCCTTGGCTGCTCCCTTGCGCGCGCGTCGCACCACAGCTAATGCTTTCGCCCAAGACGCGCCTCACGTGCCCAGCGTCCTCTGCGCCGAGCCCCTCGCGCCCGAGTCGTCCTCGCCGGCGCGTCTCTCCTCTTTGCAGCCCTGCCAGCGCTCATCGCGCCCGCCCTACGAGGCCGTGCTCGCCGCCCGCTTCATCTCACCGGCCCGGCCCGTCTTGGCCTCGCCACGCCGACTGGCGACTGCCAGTCCGCCGCCCACGCCTTGCATGCCTCAGGCGTGCGCCCGAACGGGCGCGCCATATTACCGTCGCCGCGCATACAGAATAGCCTCTGTGCCCTTGAGCAGGGGCCCACGCCCCCAAGAACGTTTTAAAAAAAAAATGAAAAAGAAAAGAATTAAATATATATATATATATATATATATAGTTAGTTAATTAATTAACTAAATTAATTAAGTTAATTAATCCTGCTTAATTAATTAATTAACCTGTTAGTCTAACTAAGCAAGAATTAGATTAACCTAAACCTAATCAACCTAACAAAGTATGACGGTGGGTCCCATTTGACCCACACGTCGAATTGACCAGTCGAATGGTCAACGTTGATCTGCTGACATCACTCGATGTCATCTTGGCGTCATCATTTACTATTATGGATAATGTTGGATTTAAATAAATAATTAAATTCCAGAAATTAATAAAATCTTTAGAAAATCATATCTTTTAATCCGTAACTCGGATTAAATTATTTTCAACATGAAAGTTGCTTAGAACGACGAGACGATTCCGGATACGCAACCCGTTCATCCGCCACGCGTCCCTAGCATAGTGAACCTGCAACATTTCACCTCCGGTTCATCTGTCCGAAAACGCGAAACACTGGGAATACTTTCCCGGATGTTTCCCCCCTTCATCGGTATCACCTACTATCGTGTTAGGGCACACCTAGCACCGCATATTGCCGCGTCTTGCTTTGTGTTACATTTTGATTGCTATGTTATTTATTGTGTTCCCCTTCCGTTACTTCTTTCCGGTAGACTCTGAGACCGGTGCCGATGTCCGTGTGTTCGACTACACCGAAGACGACCCCTCTCTCTTGCCAGAGCAACCAGGCAAGCCCCCCCCTTGATCACCAGATATCGCCTATTCTCCTCTATACTGCTTGCATTAGAATAGTGTAGCATATTCTTGCTTTCGATTGATCCTATTACGATGCATAGCGACATTGTTGCTACATCTGTTGATACCTTACGCAATCCTAAATGCTTAGTATAGGATGCTAGTTTATCATCATTGGCCCTACATTCTTGTCGATCGCCTTGCTATACTATCGGGCCGTGATCACTTGGGAGGTGATCACGGGTATATACTATACATACATACATACTATCTGAGATGGTGACTAAAGTCGAATCACCGAGGAGTACCCGCAAGTGATTACGATGAGGGGCCGAAAGGACAGTGGCTCCATCTCGGTAGAGGTGGGCTGGGTTCCCGACGGCCCCGATTGTTACTTTGTGGCGGAGGCGGCAGGCAGAGTTGAGACCACCTAGGAGGCAGTGGGCTGGCCTGTTCGGCCTTCATGGATACTTAACACGCTTAACGAGATCTTGGTATTTGATCCGAGTCGGCCATTTGGTCTATCGCACTAACCATCTACGTGGGAGTAGTTATGGGTATCCGGCGTCGTGGTATCACCAAGCCTTCTTGGCGTCGGCAACGGAGGCGGCGCCACGGATTGGATCTGCGTTAACGCAACTTCCTTTGTAATGGAGGTTGCTAGGTGCATTCCGGCCGCCCTCGCAGCGTGCGAGTGTGCTTTCGAGGCGATGGGCCCGCACCCTGCGCGCTTAGGTTTAGACCGGCGTGTTTGACCTCTCGGTTGTGCCTAGGTGGGGCTGCGGCGTGTTGATCTTCGAGGCGGGCATGACCGAGAAAGTGTGTCCGGCCAAATGGGATCAAGCGTGTTGGGTTATGTGGTGCACCCTGCAGGAAGTTAATCTATTGAATAGCCGTGATCTTGATAACAGGGCGGCTTGGAGTTGTACCTTGACCTTATGACAACTAGAACCGGATACTTAATAAAACACACCCTTCCAAGTTCCACGAACAACCCGTGATCGCTCTCTAACAGGCGGCGAGGAGAGGATCGCGGGTAGGATATGCTATGCGATGCTCTTGGAGATGCTACTTGGAGATGCTACTTGGCGATGCTACTTGGAGGACTTGATCTACTCTCTTCTACATGCTACAAGGCGGAGGCTGCGAGCGTAGTCTTGACGGTGATTAGCTATCCCCTCTTATTACGGCTTTCTGCGATTCGGTCCACCGATATGGCCCTTTACACATATACCCATGCATATGTAGTGTAGCTCCTTGCTTGCAGTACTTTGGATGAGTACTCACGGTTGCTTTCTCCCCTTTTTCCCCTTTCCTTTCTTTACGGTTATCGCAACGAGATCTTTGGAGCCAGGGCGAGGCGCCACCGTCGGCGGCGACTACTACTTCGGAGGTGCCTACTACTACGTGCGGGCGGCGGCGACGACCACTGGAGTAGTTTAGGAGGATCCTGTGCGGGAGGCTGCGCCTCTTCGATCTGTATCCCGTTTGTGCTAGCCTTCTTAAGGCAAACTTGTTTAACTTATGTCCGTACTCGAGATATTGTTGCTTCCACGACTTCGTCTATGATCGAGCACTTGTATTCGAGTCCTCGAGGCCCCGGCTTGTATTATGATGCTTGTATGACTTATTTATGTTTTTAGAGTTGTGTTGTGATATCTTCCGTGAGTCCACGATCTTGATCGCACACGTTTGCGTGCATGATTAGTGTATGATTGAATCGGGGGCGTCACAAGTTGGTATCAGAACCGACTGCCTGTAGGAATCCCCCTTCCAACTCCTTGGCCGAAGTTGAGTCTAGACATTGCAAAACTTTTACTAACATGGCTGTGCGGCCCATGGGCCCACGTCGCCATTGGGTGGTATTAGGATCTTTTACTCCTTATCTATACTCTGGGCTCTGATCTCTCTTCTATTCGGATTAAATGAATTTTGCTAAATCTAACATTAGGATCTCGTTATCACTTTCACCCGGAGAGCCCCTATTACTGATGATCGTCTGCTGTACGTGAAGACCCTGAAGATACTCACCGCGGTTAACCCGAGAACTTGTCTTCATTGCATTTGCAATTCCCTTCCACCGTCAACCCTTATGGATAACTACTTGCAGTTGTCATTTTTACATTCATCCCCAGTTGGTCTTGTTATTACAAGATACCCCGAAATACTCGTCGTTGTTTTGATAATCCTTTGAGCTTAGTGCCTTGCTGTTCATTGTCACCTGAATACCCATACGGATAATTCTTGCACTTATCGAGTATCCGCTTATCCCCAGTTGTTCATATGCTTTTCAAAATACTTGGAAATACTAACCGATCTTCCGAGTATCCTCTTCAAACTATTGCTCGACAAATACTTGTCTGCTTGCAATATGGATGCTTTCCATATGTGTAGCAATATTCATTAGTATCCTTTGACACGATCATTTTGATCCTATCGATTCAACATGTGTGTGAAAGCACGCAATCATCAGTTGATCCTTTTAAATTATCTTTCCGGCTCAGACATCATTTTTGAACATGAGCTGGTTCTCGACCAAACTATTAGTCGTCAATTGTGCCTCTGGTCTATCCAACTTATCCATCCTTAATCGGGCGTCGCTTCGATCCCTTGTTCTGGAAATCATAATTCCTTTGTTATCTAAGCATCGAATTGTTCAGATGTTCTATAATATGATGTCCGTGCATTCTTCTTCCTCTGTTTGAGTATCGATGCTCACATCAGATCCCTTGTGGACCATCGGTTCCTTTGTTGGATTCTATCCGACAGTGTCCTTCATATTGAATAACCTTGAGAACCTTCCCATGGGTATTAATGCCTTTGGTAAATTGTATCATCTGCTTTTGAACTTGCTCTACTATCGAGTTTGTGTTAATTACTCCTAAAGTTCGTGGTATATGTTCTAAGAAGCCCCGATGGCTTGAACCTATGCCTTCCTTTATATGTGTGAACTCGGAAGTTTTCACGAGTCATACTCATCTGGTATTTCACGGGTAAAACTTTCAACACTAATGCCTTTATCAAAGCGAAAGTGAATGAAAGGTTGTGCATTAAAGAAGTGGAGTCGACCTTGAACTTTGTGTTCATGCCCATGGACTGATGTGGAACTTATCATGGAAGCTTCTTGCAAAATATTTAATCCTTTGGGCAATTCTTCGGTGTCATTAAATTGGATCCCTTGCAGCTATGGTTCCGACCATATTGTTCTTCTTTGATCACATTTCTTGGGTAAGTTTAAGCACTTGCCTTCTGCAGTAATACCCAGTCCAACCTCTACTTTGATTTGTTGTCGAGTATTACCCCACGGTGTCTCAAGATTACCACGGGCGCATAAAATCTTACAAGTTCTTCATCAAGTGCTACATTCTCACCGATTCCAATTTTTCACGGGCTCGAGTTATTAAACACTCAAAGACACGATAAGCGAACCGAGTCCGCACTACGGTTCAACAACTTTTAGTAATCTTCTTTACTTACGAGTTTGTACGAGATCACGCCATTCCTAGCCTGATCGGCTATATCATTACCGTGCTAAATCTTAAGCTGTGCTACGGTCCTAATTCCGGAGCACAACTTCCGACGATAGCTAAGCTTAGACGATCGTCCTCGGCATATCATTTCGCCTTGAACAACAATCTTTGATTTCAAGTTTGTATTGTACTAGTGGTTTCAATAACCTTTCGCTTCATCATTCCTTTGACTTGTTGTCATCGCCGATCTATTACACCTTCATGAAATCTCTCGACAATTGTGTCGGATCACCTTCAACACTTTGACTTCTTCCGAGATGTTAAGCGTGTTGATGATGAAAATACCCTCCTTGCCCTCGATGATTTTTATTATCATCGACAACACCCTTGACTTCCTTTCATCGCGAGCTTGTCCACATTATGAATGCAACCTGCTCTCCGGCTAATGTTGTGTTACGCCTTGAAGTATTCTTGTCCTTTTATCAAGAATGTTGTGAGGATTGCTCCACCTCTTAAGAATTCTTGAAATAGTGATACTTCTCTCCATCACCTTCTTTCTTGGTCCCGTGTTGTTTCTAACCGAATCTGACAATTGAACTATGATGTGCGAATTCAAAATTCCTAGCAACCCTATTGCTTTGAAGTGAATGGTCAATAACTCCATTCTAAGTCTTTTGGTTATTGAATCGCCATTCTAACATTGATCATGCTACCTAAGCCCATATTTGGTGCCTTTTCAACCAATGTTTAATTGTGTATGTTTCCCTCGAGCATACATCATTATATCATCGATCCGACAAATGTTATCTCCTTGTCCGCATAATTGTAGGAACCCATCTTTATAAAATCTCAATGAATTTTCTTTGAGTCCATCAGCCACCTCCTCTTCCTCTCCTTGGTTTAATGATGAACTCTTGTTTTGGAACTCTCTTCCATAGTTCGTTCCCGAGAATCTTCGATGTCACCTCATTACTTTGTGTCGCACCTTTTCTTCTCGGGCATCCCGAGCACGAGGTATCCGAACACCAATCGATCTCGACTCTCGGTTAGATATGATGGTTGGAACATATTTCCAAGAGTTATAACAATGGTCTTTATGTGACCCGGTAAGGTGATGTCGTGCTTAGCACACCTGGCCGGAGGAACTATTGTTATAGTTTCCCTTTTAGCAAGGTTAGCCATTCTCCCATGAGGAAATTGTAAGACTTATTCTATAAGTTGTTCCTGATGGATCCTTTGTGTATCAAAAGTTTGATCTTTGCTTGAAGACCATGCCAATGCTATCTAAGCATGTCTGTGGTACCCCGATTTTCAACAAGAACATTTGAAGCCCAATGCTAAATGTTTCCTTCTCAATTATCCAAACCCCACTGTATGGGTAATGTCATGAAATTTCTCTCCCCTTACCTAAAGAGTTTTCTACATTAGATCCTATCATGGATATCATGCTCTGCTTGTCCTTGGGAAGGATATACCCTTGAAATATGTGTTTAAACGCATTTTCCTTTCCCTTGTTTTCTTTAGCCCTTTCTTGTAATCTACTTAACTAAGCAGTGATAATTCCCTGCTTAGGTAAGCACCTTGTTGTACCACTCTGTCTGTAAGACCCTGTTACTATTGTTGATGACATTCCGATAACCACCGATGGGTGAGAACTTTGCCAATTGGTTCGCCTCGTTCAATGAGCAGGAAAATGGTTTCTCTTTGTTCCTCGTCCTTGGTACCGACATTGTTGCTGACATAGCTGACAAGCTACCCACTGACATGTCTCCCTGTCGCGGCTATGCAAGATGTCACCACCTTTCCTATTTTCAACCCACATGGTGGGCCCATAACCCAGATCCTTTGGATCGAGCGACTCTTCTTCACAACCCGGTTCTAATGTATCCTTTGCACGGCCGTGTGTGATTCACGAGCTAAATGCTATACCATTATTCATCACGGGATCAAACACCATGTTATTCTCGTTGTTCAAACCCCATTCCAGCTTCATCTAGTCATCGAATGATTGCCTACCCATTTGAAACTTTGGTACCGTATATATTGCACTCAATGAATTCACTAAAATACAACTCGTGGGGTACCTCGTGTATTTCCTATTGAGTTCACCTTCAGACGCCCATCTTAGTGGGGATGCGTTCTTCCCGAGTTTTTCCCTTGATCGCGTTCGTAGGACGATAGAGATCCCGAAGAAAGGATGAAGACTTCATCATGATGACTTGAAGCGAGAAATGAAGACATCAGCGAGCGGGTCAACCTCTTGAGAAGAGCAAGCCGGGATGAGAAGACCGCTAGATTAGTTACCAAACCTTCCCCTTTCACTACCTCTTAAATCTCGGGCGAGATTTCTTGTAATCAGAGGAGAATTGTGGCCTTGGGATAATTAAGCTCTGATAATCCCATGCTAATGATGCCAAGTCACCACGGTCCTTTATTGTTAACCTCGCGATGATTGAAACCGTTTCAAAATTCAAATTCAAATTAATGTCAACAATAAAAGTTTTCAAAAGTTAAAACAAAAATGTTCGGGAGGTGCCATTGTTTGCATATGTAAATTTGGTGCAATAAACACATTTTTATAAAATGCCTAGATATTTTATAGTGGATGAAAACAAGAAAACAATTAAATAAAAAGAAAAGCAGAACCTAACTAAACAAAAAAAGCCTGCCCCCCACTAGGCCTTGGCCCAGCTGGCCATCGAGCCAACCAGGCCGGCCCACCCGCGCCTACTAACCCCACCCCGGTCAAACCCTAACCCCCACTGCTCCCCCGATCCCCCCACTCGCACCCACTCGTTCCACTCCTCCCTCTCGCCCTTCCCCGATCTGGATCGGGGCAACCCCCCGATCCCATCGCCCGACGCCGCGCCTCAACGGATCGCCGTCGCCGGAGCCGCCCACCGGACCGCACCCGCTCGTCATCGCCGTGCGCCACCACCACCGCCGAAGGCCCCGCCGTCGTCGCTCGGATCGACCGCCTCCTTGCCGGGCCTCGCGTCCTCGTCCTCCTCCCCGAGCTCCGCAGGACGTCGTGCTCGTCGTCGCCGACATCAACCGCCGCTTGCCCAGGACCGTCGTCCTCATCCCTACCTCGCCGGACGGCCTCGACCTCCCCCGGCTTCACCGAGCCCTCCACGAGCTCCGCTGTGAGCCTCTCCGACGACCCCCACCTCCTCCCTCAATCTCGTTGTCGTAACCACCGTTCGCGTCCTCCCGTTGCCGCGCCCGGTGCCCCGCTCCGCACATGACCTGGCCGTGCCCTCGCGCAAGACGTCCCCGTGGCGGCTCTCTGTCGCTGCTCACCGCCCTCTCGCCTTGGCTGCTCCCTGCAGCGCGCGCCACGCACTAATGCTTTCGCCCTTGCGCGCTCACCGTGCCCAGCGCGTCCTCTGCGCGAGCCCCTCGCGCCCGAAGTCGTCCTCGCCGTCTTGTGTCTCCCTCTTGCAGCCTGCCACAGCGCTCATGCGCGCCCGCCCTGGGGCCGTGCTGCCGCTTCATCACCCGGCCCGGCCGTCTTGGCCTCGCCCGCGCCGACACAGCGACTGCCAGTCCGCCGCCACGCCCGCATGCCTCAGGCGTCGCCCGCCTCAACGCGCGCGCCATACCGTCGCCGCGCCTGAATAGCCTCTGTGCCCTTTGAGCAGAGGCCACGCCCCAAGAACGTTTTAAAAAAAATGAAAAAGAAAAGAATTAAATATATATATATATATATAGTTAGTTAATTAATTAACTAAATTAATTAAGTTAATTAATCACCTTAATTAATTAATTAACTTTGTTAGTCTAACTAAGCGATAATTAGATTAACCTAAACCTAATCAACCTAACAGTATGACAGGTGGGTCCCATTTGGACCCACACGTCAGTTGACCAGTCGATGGTCGGCGTTGATTGCTGACATCACTCGATGTCATCTTGACGTCATCATTTACTATTATGGATAATGTTGGATTTAAATAAATAATTAAATTCCAGAAATTAATAAAATCTTTAGAAAATCATATCTTTTAATCCGTAACTCGGATTAAATTATTTTCAACATGAAAGTTGCTTAGAACGGCGAGGCGATTAGGATCGCAACCCGTTCATCCGCCACGCGTCCCTAGCATAGTGAACCTGCAACATTTCACCTCCGGTTCATCTGTCCGAAAACGCGAAACACTGGGAATACTTTCCCGGATGTTTCCCCCCTTCATCGGTATCACCTACTATCGTGTTAGGGCACACCTAGCACCGCATATTGCCGCGTCTTGCTTTGTGTTACATTTTGATTGCTATGTTATTTATTGTGTTCCCCTTCCGTTACTTCTTTCCGGTAGACTCTGAGACCGGTGCCGATGTCCGTGTGTTCGACTACACGAAGCGACCCTCTCTCTTGCCGAGCAACCAGCAAGCCCCCCCCTTGATCACCAGGATATCGCCTATTCTCCTCTATCTGCTTGCATTAGAGTAGTGTAGCATATTCTTGCTTTCAGTTGATCCTATTACGATGCATAGCGACATTGTTGCTACATCTGTTGATACCTTACCCGCAATCCTAAATGCTTAGTATAGGATGCTAGTTTATCATCATTGGCCCTACATTCTTGTCGATCGCCTTGCTATACTATCGGGCGTGATCACTTGGGAGGTGATCACGGTATATACTATACATACATACATACTATACAGATGGTGACTAAAGTCGGGTCACCGAGGAGTACCCGCAAGTGATTACGATGAGGGGCCGAAAGGACAGGTGGCTCCATCCGGTAGAGGTGGGCCAGGTTCCCGACGGCCCCATTGTTACTTTGTGGCGGAGTGTGAGGCAGGTTGAGACCACCTAGGAGGCAGTGGGCTGGCCTGTTCGGCGTTCGCGGATACTTAACACGCTTAACGAGATCTTGGTATTTGATCCGAGTTTGGCCATTTGGTCTATCGCACTAACCATCTACGTGGGAGTAGTTATGGGTATCCGGCGTCGTGGTATCGGCGAAGCCTTCTTGGCGTCGGCGATGGGCGGCGCGCGGATTTGGCTGCGTTAACGCAACTTCCTTTGTAATGGAGGTTGCTAGGTGCATTTCGGCCGCCCTACATAGCGTCTTGGTGTGCTCGAGGCGATGGGCCCGCACCCTGCGGCGCTTAGGTTTAGACCGGCGTGTTTGACCTCTCGGTTGTGCCTAGGTGGGGCTGCGGCGTGTTGATCTTCCGAGGCGGGCATGACCCAGAAAGTGTGTCCGCCAAATGGGATCAAGCGTGTTGGGTTATGTGGTGCACCCTGCAGGAAGTTAATCTATTGAATAGCCGTGATCTTGATAACAGGGCGGCTTGGAGTTGTACCTTGACCTTATAACAACTAGAACCGGATACTTAATAAAACACACCCTTCCAAGTTCCACGAGACAACCCGGTGATCGCTCTCTAACGAGGCGGCGAGGAGACGATCGCGGGTAGGATATGCTATGCGATGCTCTTGGAGATGCTACTTGGAGATGCTACTTGGCGATGCTACTTGGAGGACTTGATCTACTCTCTTCTACATGCTACAAGGCGGAGGCTGCCGAGCGTAGTCTTGACGGATTAGCTATCCCCTCTTATTACGGCTTTCTGCGATTCGGTCCACCGATATGGCCCTTTACACATATACCCATGCATATGTAGTGTAGCTCCTTGCTTGCGAGTACTTTGGATGAGTACTCACGGTTGCTTTCTCCCCCTTTTCCCCTTTCCTTTCTTTACGGTTATCGCAACCAGATCTTTGGAGCCAGGCGACGCCACCGTCGGCGGCGACGACTACTACTGGAGGTGCCTACTACTACGTGCGGGCGGCACCGACGGCGACCGAGGAGTAGTTTAGGAGGATCCCAGGCGGGAGGCTGCGCCTCTTCGTCTGTATCGGTTTGTGCTAGCCTTCTTAAGGCAAACTTGTTTAACTTATGTCGTACTCGGATATTGTTGCTTCCGTGACTTCGTCTATGATCGAGCACTTGTATTCGAGTCCTCGAGGCCCTGGCTTGTATTATGATGCTTGTATGACTTATTTATGTTTTTAGAGTTGTGTTGTGATATCTTCCGTGAGTCCACGATCTTGATCGTACGTTTGCGTGCATGATTAGTGTCTGATTGAATCGAAGCGTCTGAAGGGGAAAGGGTCGAGAGAGCGGCGAGGGAGAGCAGAGGGGCTGCAGGGCGTATCGAGACGCGTCGGGCGCCTCGGTGTAGCAGGAGGTGGCGAAGCCGCCTGCCTTCCTCGCCTCGCCTCTCCTCGCCTCTTGGTGAAGAAAGAAGAGCATGCCCACAGTGGGCTGGGCCGCCTGATGGTGGGCCTCTGGGCTGTAGGTGGCGCCGGTACTAACTCTCTTTCTCTCTCTTTTCCTGTTTTTCTTTTTCTATTTCATTTCCTGTGTTCTGATTTAGTTTAGCCACTAAATCATTTTAATAAATTCTGTAGGTTATTATATGGCTTGCTAAAATATACGCAAAGCCTCTCACAAACTTCTAGAATTATTGGAGTTATATTTAATATATATTAAATATAAATCCAAAGCAAATAATTATTGGATTAACTCAAATGGCTAAAATAAATGTTTATGAGCTACAAAAAATATTGGTTTGAATTTTACCTCCTGCGAATATTTTTATAGAATAACAGGAACATTTTCTTGGACTCATTTGAGAAGATTTTAAAGTTGGTTATTTTTGAACTGATTTCTGAGGGTTTCAACAAACCTCAATTCAACTTTCAGAATTTTAGACATGATGCATGAGTGCAGTTGCAACTATTTCACTCAGGTATTCTGGGGCTGTGACATAAAATACGAATGCATGTTGCCAGAGATTATATCGTTGGATTCGTATTTGAACATAGTTTCCAATTATATATTTTTTATAACATACATTCACATTTTGTTGGTTAAATTTAAGGTCAAAATATGGCACAGAACATAAAGGGGACTAGTAGACCAAGACGGAGCTAGTAGCACACGGCCGCTCTCTACACAGCGACGCAACTGTCGGCCGGTTTGATGACCATTCCCTGCGTGTTCAACTGCTCTATGCGTGTGGTTTCTCGCGGTTGAGGCGGCCGCGGCACGCTCTGCTCGCGTCCCACCGCGCGCGCTCTTCTCTCGCGTCCCTCCGGGTGCTCTGCCCTCGTTCCTCCATGCACGCTGCTAGTGTTTGTGGTCGAAGCACGATCGCGTACGTTCGTGTGCATGCGGTTGCGCCAGGCACGGCACCCCGATGTAGTTACCCGCTGCAAAAGCTGCCATGCGGATGCGCCGAGAATCCAGGCCGCTCTGTCCCATTTATTCCTGCGGCCTTTACCTTCATCTCTCACGCCACACGACACAATAAGCACACCCACGACGACACATACAGAGAGGACATCCAGTGGTTCCAATGGCGCTCCCCGTGGCTCCAATGGCGCTCCCAGCGGCCGACGGTGACAACGGTGGGCAGTTCACCACGCATCATGTAGTGGACACCCATGTGAGGGGGAAGGCCTTCTCAGCGGTGTACACGAACGAGCCGGTCTCGGTGGAGAGCTCCATCCAAACTATGGAGCAGTTGCTTGCTCAGGACAAGTACCAAGTGGTCAGCTTCGACCTCGAGTACACCATAGGTCATGCCGAACACAATCAGAAGGTTGTCGTCACCCAGTTGTGCGTGCTACATGACGTCCTCGTGTACCACTACCACCTTGCCACAAGGCCTTGCGAGCGTTTCTCTAGGTTTATCAACAACTGATGACCCACAAGTATAGGGGATCTATTGTAATCCTTTCGATAAGTAAGAGTGTCGAACCCAATGAGGAGCAGAAGGAAATGATAAGCGGTTTTCAGCAAGGTATTCTCTGCAAGTACTGAAATAAGTGGTAACAGATAGTTTTGTGATAAGATAAATTGTAACGAGCAACAAGTAACAAAAGTAAATAAAGTGCAGCAAGGTGGCCCAATCCTTTTTGTAGCAAAGGACAAGCCTGGACAAACTCTTGTAATAGGAAAAGCGCTCCAGGGACACATGGGAATATCGTCAAGCTAGCTTTCATCACGCTCATATGATTAGTGTTCGGTACTTTGATAATTTGATATGTGGGTGGACGGTGCTTGGGTACTGCCCTTACTTGGACAAGCATCCCACTTATGATTAACCTCTATTGCAAGCATCCATAACTACAACAAAAGAATTAAGGTAAACCTAACCATAGCATGAAATATATGGATCCAAATCAGCCCTTACGAAACAACGCATAAACTAGGGTTTAAGCTTCATCACTCTAGCAACCCATCATCTACTTATTACTTCCCAATGCCTTCCTCTAGGCCCAAATAATGGTGAAGTGTTATGTAGTCGGCGTTCACATAACACCACTAGAGGTTAGACAACATACATCTTATCAAAATATCGAGCGAATACCAAATTCACATGACTACTAATAGCAAGACTTCTCCCTTGTCCTCGGGAACAAGCGTAACTACTCACAAAGCATATTCATGTTCATAATCGGAGGGTAATAATGTGCATAAAGGATCTGAACATATGATCTTCCACCAAATAAACCAACTAGCATCAACTACAAGGAGTAATCAACACTACTAGCAACCTACTAGCACCAATCCGGACTTGGAGACAAGAATTGGATACAAGAGATGAACTAGGGTTTGGAGATGAGATGGTGTTGGTGAAGATGTTGATGGAGATTGCCCTCTCCCGATGAGAGGAGCGTTGGTGATGATGATGGTGATGATTTCCCCCTCGAGGGAAGTGTCCCGGCGAGAACAGCTCTGCGGAGCCCTAGATTGGTTCCGCCAAGGTTCCGCCTCGTGGCGGCGAGTCTCGTCCCAAAGGTTCTCCTCTATTTTTTCTCATCGAAAGACTTCATATAGGAGAAGATGGGCGTCGAGCACCACCGGGGGCCCACGAGTGAGGCGCGCCCCCACCCTCGTGAGCGGGTGTGGGCCCCGGCCTTCATCTTTAGCGACGATTTTTCTTTCTTTATTTTAAGACATTCCGTGGAGTTTGAGGACTTTTGGAGTTGCGCAGAATAGTCCTTCAATATTTGCTCCTTTTCCAGCCCAGAATTCCAGCTGCCGGCATTCTCCCTCTTCATCTAAACCTTGTAAAATAAGAGAGAATAGCCATAAGTATTGTGACATAACGTGAAATAACAACCCATAATGCAATAAATATTGACATAAAAGCATCATGCAAAATGGACGTATCAACTCCCCCAAGCTTAGACCTCGCTTGTCCTCAAGCGAAAAGCCGATAACAATAAATATGTCCTCATGTTTAGAGGTAGAGGCGTTGATAAAAATAAAATACGGACATGAAGGCATCATGATTATTTCATAACAGCTACATATATAGATTTTGTCATATGGTTACTCATACTCAATTGATAATCTTTTCACAAAGCCAAAGTATGAATCAGAAACCTTATTGAGCACCAACAAATTATACCCTCAGTCATTGAAACAATTGCAATTTATCATAACATCGGAAAAAGTCTATGTCAGAGCTTAAAAGCAAGTCCACATACTCAACTATCACTTAGTCCTTCATAATTGCTAACACTCACGTGATACTTGTGGTTACGGAGTTTTAATCGGACACGGAGAAAGATAGGGGCTTATAGTTTTGCCCCACAACTTTTTACCTCAAGGGTAATGTCAACAATGATAATTCATGCTCCCCCACATCCAATTAGATATATATATCATGTTCTTTCCAACATGCTGAGCTTGCCAAAGGATAAAAATAAAAAGGGAAAGGTGAAGATCACCGTGACTCTTGCATAAGGTAGAGGATAATAATAAAAGATAGGCCCTTCGTAGATGGAAGCAGAAGTTGTCATGCGCATTTAGGGTTGATGCACAAAATCTTAATGCAAAAGAACGTCACTTTATATTGCCCCTTGTATGTGAACCTTTATTATGCAGTCCGTCGCTTTTATTGCGTTCAACAAGTTCGTACAAAGTTTATTTTCTCCGCACTAATAAGTCATGCATATTTAGAGAGCAATTTTTATTGCTTGCACCGATGACAACTTACTTGAAGGATCTTACTCAATCCATAGGTAGTTATGGTGGACTCTCATGGCAAAACTGGTTTAAGGGTATTTGGAAGCACAAGTAGTATTTCTACTTGGTGCTAAGAATTTGGCTAGCATGAGGGTGAAAGGCAAGCTCAACACGGTAGAGGATCCATGACAACATACTTTATCTCAGATGTAAGAAAACATAACTCATTATGTTGTCTTCCTTGTCCAAGATCAACTCTTTAGCATGTCATATTTTAATGAGTGCTCCCAATCATAAAAGGTGTCAATGATAATATATCTATATGTGAAACCCCTCTTTCCTTATTACTTCCTATTAATTGCAACTATGACCAAAGCTATATTTGCCAACTCCCAACAACTTTTAATCATCATACTCTTTCTATGTGAAGTCATTACTTTCAATAAGATCAAGATGAACTCTTTGATTCTTTCTATTCTTTTTTTTCTAATCACCCAAGATCATGGCAAAATACTCAAGCCCTTGACTCAACACTAATCTTTATTATATAGCTCACGGACTCGATTACAAAGAAGGATCATAAAGCAAAACTCAAAACTAGATCATGCCATGACTTTATTCTACTAAATCAAGATACTACTAATAGGATCGAACTAAGAAAAACGGTAAAGATAGGAGTTGTGATGGTGATACGATACCAGGGCACCTCCCCCAAGCTTGGCAGTTGCCAAGGGGAGTGCCCATACCCATGTGATTATATCCCCTTCCTTATTGTTGGCGGTGGAGGTGTTGATGATGATGCAAGCTTGTCGTCCACCTTCCATGGCATAGGCTCGCCATCATAGAAGGACGATCGAGTCTCCGGAATCCTCAAATTTGCAGCCAAACTCATCCTTGAATTTATATTCATACTCACAGTTTTGGTTTTGCAGATCATAGATTTGGGCTTGGAGGTGCTCGATCTTCTCATGTAGCTTGAAGATGGCTTCCTCGGTCTTCTTGGCATCTGGCTCATAGTTGTTGGTGCACTCCGCGAGCATCTTGTGGGTAGCGTTGATTCCACGCTCCACCATCCCCTGGCACTTGAAAACTTGTTGCTCCATTGCTTCGAGCCTCAACTCCATGCTTTTGGTTCCCTTTGGTCCCTCAACATCGCGGATGTGCAGCAACCCATCACGCATCTCAATGGTTTGAGGGTGTCGCAGCACCTCCGCGAGGTAAGGGTTGATCACCTTCTCGAAGAACTTGTCCTTGGAAGCGCTTGGGGTCGTCATGATGATCTGGACCTGTCAGAAAAATAGCTCGAAACAAGAACAGGGGAGATTTGCGTGATACTAGAGTCAAAACCTTCGGGAGTATATATAATGAATTTTCACCGACCAAAATACGTATCGTGCAAGGAAACGGAGTCCAGAGGGCACACGAGGTGCTCACGAGGTGCTCACGAGGTAGGGGGCGCGCCCAAGGGGGTAGGGCGCGCCCTCCACCCTCGTGGAGGCCTCGTGTCCTCCCCGGACTGCTACTTATTTTTCTATTTTTCTAAATATTCCAAAACGGAGAAATATTGCCTTAAAAATTGTTTTGGAGTCGGTTTACTTACCGTACCACATACCTATTCCTTTTCGGAGTCTAGAACGTTCTGGAAAGTGTCCCTTATGTACTCCTCCGGGGTTACGGTTTCAATAATATTAGTTTCAACATTTATAGGATTACCTGAGATATAGTGTTTGATCCTTTGACCGTTTACCACCTTCGGATTTGTGCCTATGAAGTTGTTGATTTTTATGGCACCGGAACGATAGACCTCCTCGATAATGTAGGGACCTTCCCATTTGGAGAGAAGTTTTCCTGCAAAAAATCTTAAACGACAGTTGTATAGAAATACAGAATCACCTACATTAAACTCACGTTTTTGTATCCTTTTGTCATGCCATCTTTTAACCTTTTCTTTAAACAACTTGGCATTTTCATACGCTTGGGTTCTCCATTCATCAGGTGAGCCAATGTCAAATAACCTCTTCTCACCGGCAAGTTTGAAATCATAGTTGAGCTCTTTAATAGCCAAATATGCCCTATGTTCTAGTTCGAGAGGTAAGTGACAAGCTTTTCCATAAACCATTTTATACGGAGACATACCCATAGGATTTTTGTATGCAGTTCTATAGGCCCATAATGCATCATTCAGTTTCTTGGACCAATTCTTTCTAGACCTATTGACAGTCTTTTGCAAAATTAATTTGAGCTCTCTATTGCTCAATTCTACTTGACCACTAGACTGCGGGTGATATGGAGATGCAATTCTATGGTTAACGTCGTATTTAGCAAGCATCTTACGGAAAGCACCATGAATAAAGTGTGAAACACCATCAATCATTAAGTATCTAGGGACTCCAAACCTCGGAAAAATAACTTCCTTAAGCATTTTAATATAAGTGTTATGATCAGAACTACTAGTTGGAATAGCTTCTACCCACTTAGTAACGTAATCAACAGCAACTAAAATATGAGTGTAACCATTAGAGGCAGGAAAAGGTCCCATATAATCAAAGCCCAAAACATCAAATGGTTCAATAACAAGTGAATAATTCATAGGCATTTCTTGACATTTACTAATATTACCAATTCTTTGGCATTCGTCGCAAGACAAAACAAACTTACGGGCATCCTTGAAGAGAGTAGGCCAATAAAAACCGGATTGCAATACCTTATGTGCAATTCTATCTCCAGCGTGGTGTCCTCCATAAGCTTCGGAGTGACACTTGCATAGGATCTGTTCCTGTTCATGCTCAGGTATGCAACGTCTAATAACACCATCTACTCCTTCTTTATAAAGATGTGGGTCATCCCAAAAGTAATGTCGCAAATCATAGAAAAACTTTCTCTTTTGTTGGTATGTGAAGCTAGGTGCTATAAATTTAGCAACAATATAATTAGCATAATCAGCATACCATGGAGTGCTACGAGAAGTACTTATGACATTTAATTGTTCATCAGGAAAGTTATCATCAATAGGTAGTGGGTCATCAAGAACATTCTCTAACCTAGATAAATTGTCTGCAACGGGGTTCTCAGCTCCTTTTCTATCAACAATATGCAAATCAAACTCTTGGAGCAAGAGAACCCATCTAATAAGCCTAGGTTTTGCATCTTTCTTTTCCATAAGATATTTAATAGCAGCATGATCTGTGTGAATAGTAACTTTAGAATCAACAATATAGGGTCTGAATTTATCACAAGCAAATACAACTGCTAAAAGTTCCTTTTCGGTAGTAGCATAATTTCTTTGATCATTGTCTAGAGTCTTACTAGCATAATGGATAACATTTAATTTCTTATCAACTCTTTGCCCTAGAACAGCACCTCTGACATAATCACTAGCATCACACATAATTTCAAAGGTAAATTCAATCGGTGGTGAACAACAGGTGCAAAGACTAATGCTTTCTTAAGTATTTCAAATGCTTCTACACAATCATCATCAAAGACAAATGGTACATCTTTTGTAATAAATTAGTCGAGGCCGAGAGATTTTGAGAAGTCTGAATGAACCTCCTATAAAATCCAGCGTGACCAAGGAAACTTCTTATACCTTTGATGTCCTTGGGACATGGCATCTTTCAATAGCATCAACCTTAGCTTTATCAACTTCAATACCTCTTTTAGAAACTTTGTGCCCCAAGACAATACCTTCATTAACCATAAAGTGGCACTTTTCCCAATTCAAGACAAGATTAGTTTCTTCACATCTTTGCAAAACTCGAGCAAGATTGCTCAAGCAATCATCAAAGAGGAACCATAGGCGGAAAAGTCATCCATGAAAACCTCACAAATTTTCTCATGAAGTCGGAGAATATAGCCATCATGCATCTTTGAAAGGTAGCAGGTGCATTACATAAACCAAAAGGCATACGTCTATAAGCAAAAGTACCAAAAGGGCATGTAAAAGTAGTCTTTGATTGATCTTTAGCCGACACAGGTATTTGAGAGAAACCAGAATAACCATCTAGAAAGCAATAATGTGTATGTTTGCATAATCTTTCTAGCATTTGATCAATAAAAGGTAAGGGGTAATGATCTTTCTTAGTGGCCTTATTTAATTTGCGGAAATCAATTACCATCCTATAACATGTGATAATTCTTTGCGGAATCAATTCATCTTATCATTAGGGACAACAGTAATACCTCCCTTCTTAGGGACACAATGGACAGGACTTACCCACTGACTATCAGCAACAGGATAAATTATACCTGCCTCCAGAAGCTTGAGTATTTCTTTTCTTACCACATCTTTCATTTTAGGATTCAAACGCCGTTGAGGATCACGAACCGGTTTGGCATACGCTTCCAAATTTATTTTATGTTGACATAGAGTGGGACTGTTGCCCTTAAGATCATCCAGAGTATATCCAATAGCGGCATGGTGCTTTTTCAGAGTTTTCAATAATCTTTCTTCTTCATGCTCTCAAAGGTTAGCACTAATAATGACAGGATATATTTTCTTTTCATCAAGATAAGCATATTTAAGATTATCATACAACGGTTTAAGCTCAAACACGGGATCACCCTTGGGTGGAGGAGGATCCCTAAGTTTCAACGAGCAAATTGTGTTGCGAGAATAGGTTCTGTTTAAAGAATACTTCATCTCTTTCCTTCTTTCATTCATGAACATATCATTTTCATGGTCTAGCAAATAGTGTTCTAAAGGATCACTAGGAGGTACGGCAATAGAAGCAAGACCAATAATTTCATCCTTACTAGGCAATTCTTCCTCACGATGTTGTTTACTAAATTTAGAGAAATTAAACTCATGAACCATATCATCCAAGCCAACAGTAGCAACATCCTTTTCGCAGTCTATCTTAGCATTAACAGTATTCAAGAAGGGTCTACCAAATATAATAGGACAGAAGCTATCTTGTGGAGAACCAAGAACAAGAAAATCAGCGGGATATTTGGTTTTCCCACACAAGACTTCAACATCTCTAACAATTCCCATTGGAGATATAGTATCTCTATTGGCAAGTTTAATTGTGACGTCAATTTCTTCTAACTCAGCAGGTGCAGTCTCATGCATAATTTCTTTGTATAAGCCAATGGGTATAACACTAGCACTAGCACCCATATCACATAAGCCATGATAACAATGATGTCCTATTTTAACAGAAATAACGGGCACGCCTACCACAGGTCTATGTTTATTTCTATCACGGGGTTTAGCAATTCTAGCAGTTTCACCAGAGAATTGAATAACATGCCCATCAATATTATCAGATAAGATATCTTTAACAATAGCAATATTGGGTTCTACTTTGACTTGCTCAGGAGGTGTATAAGTCCTAGTATTGCTTTTACGAACAACAGTTGAAGCTTTAGCATGATCCTTCATTCTAACAGGGAAGGGTGGTTTCTCAACATAAGAAGTAGGAACAATAGGATCATTATAAGTGACAATCTTTTCTTCAACTTTAATAAGTGCAGCTACTTTTACTTCTATGGGAGGATGATATTTAAACCACTTCTCCTTGGGGAGATCAACATAAGTAGCAAAAGATTCACAGAAAGAAGCTACTATCTCAGAGTCAAGTCCATATTTAGTGCTAAACTTACGAAAAATATTGGTATCCATAAAGGATTTAACACAATCAAACTTAGGTGTCATACCTGACTCCTTACCATCGTCGAGGTCCCAATCTTCAGAGTTGCGTTTAATTCTATCCAATAAATTCCATCTAAATTCAATAGGCTTCATCATAAAAGAGCCAGCACAAGAATTATCGAGCATGGTGCGATTGTTATTAGAAAGCCGAGCATAAATTTTTTGCATAATCACTTCTCTTGCGATCTCATGATTGGGGCATGAATACAACATTGATTTAAGCCTCCCCCAAGCTTGAGCGATGCTTTCTCCTTCGCGAGGCCAAAAATTATATATATAATTGCGATCACGATGAACAAGATGCATAGGGTAATACTTTGATGAAATTCCAATTTCAATCTTTTATAGTTCCATGATCTCGTATCATCACATAGCCTATACCATGTCAATGCATCTCCCTCCAAAGATAAAGGGAGAGCCTTCCTTTTAACAACATCATCGGGTATACCTGCAAGCTTAAATAGTCCACAAATATCATCCACATAGCGTAGATGTTCATCAGGACGCTTTGTTCCATCTCCTGCAAAAGTGTTAGCTAGCAGTTTTTCCATCAAACCCGAAGGAATTTCAAAAGGAGATCATTTTCAATAGGTTCAGTAGGTTGAGGGGCAACTCTTGGCTCAACTGGACGGGGTGAAGATACCCCGAAAAAGCCCCTCGGGCAATTACTTTCCATAGTAACAAGTGACAGAAAATTTCAGCACACTAAATAAATTTTTCCTTACCAAATTCCACCTACCAAAGGCGCTTCACTCCCCGGCAATGGCGCCAGAAAAGAGTCTTGATGACCCACAAGTATAGGGGATCTATCATAGTCCTTTCAATAAGTAAGAGTGTCAAACCCAACGAGGAGCAGAAGGAAATGATAAGCGGTTTTTAGCAAGGTATTCTCTGCAAGTACTGAAATAAGTGGTAACAGATAGTTTTGTGATAAGATAAATTGTAACGAGCAACAAGTAACAAAAGTAAATAAAGTGCAGCAAGGTGGCCCAATCCTTTTTGTAGCAAAGGACAAGCCTAGACAAACTCTTATAATAGGAAAAGGGCTCCCGAGGACACATGGGAATATCGTCAAGCTAGTTTTCATCACGCTCATATGATTCGCGTTCGGTACTTTGATAATTTGATATTTGGGTGGAGCGGTGCTTCTGTACTGCCCTTACTTGGACAAGCATCCCACTTATGATTAACCTCTATTGCAAGCATCCGCAACTACAACAAAAGTATTAAGGTAAACCTAACCATAGCATGAAACATATGGATCCAAATCAGCCCCTTACGAAGCAACGCATAAACTAGGGTTTAAGCTTCTGTCACTCTAGCAACCCATCATCTACTTATTACTTCCCAATGCCTTCCTATAGGCCCAAATAATGGTGAAGTGTTATGTAGTCGATGTTCACATAACACCCCTAGAGGTTAGACAACATACATCTTATCAAAATATCGAACGAATACCAAATTCACATGACTACTAATAGCAAGACTTCTCCCTTGTCCTCAGGAACAAATGTAACTACTCACAAAGCATATTCATGTTCATAATCAGAGGGGTAATAATGTGCATAAAGGATCTGAACATATGATCTTCCACCAAATAAACCAACTAGCATCAACTACAAGGAGTAATCAACACTACTAGCAACCTACTAGCACCAATCCCGGACTTGGAGACAAGAATTGGATACAAGAGATGAACTAGGGTTTGCAGATGAGATGGTGCTAGTGAAGATGTTGATGGAGATTGCCCTCTCCCGATGAGAGGAGCGTTAATGATGACGATGGTGATGATTTCCCCCTCCCGGAGGGAAGTGTCCCCGGCAGAACAGCTCTGCCGAAGCCCTAAGGTTCTCCTCTATTTTTTTTCTCATCGAAAGACTTCATATAGGAGAAGATGGGCGTCGGAGAGCCACCAGGGGGCCCTCGTGAGTAGGGTGTGGGCCCCCTGGCCTTCATCTTTGGCAACGATTTTTCTTTATTTGTTTTAAGACATTCCGTGGAGTTTCAGGACTTTTGGAGTTGCGCAGAATAGTCCTTCAATATTTGCTCCTTTTCCAGCCCAGAATTCCAGCTGCCGGCATTCTCCCTCTTCATGTAAACCTTGTAAAATAAGAGAGAATAGCCATAAGTATTGTGACATAACGTGAAATAACAGCCCATAATGCAATAAATATTGACATAAAAGCATGATGCAAAATGGACATATCAACAACCCCGACTGCAGTTTCGCTAAAGTGGACACCACCAATGATCTAAAAGTGCTCAAGGTTTCGGGCTTGAAATGCCAGAATCTTGTCAACATCCAAGACCACTACAAGGTCTGGGGCAGCGATAACAGCAAACATAACTCCCTGGTTGACCTCGCCTTGGCCATCATCGACCCCTTCTACATGAAGATCATGGATGAGAGCAAGAAGGACAAGAATGCCTGGCACAGTGTCTGGCATCAGAGGCTGGATGAACAACACGTCAAGTACACGACCAAGGACGCGTACACAAGCTACGAGATGTACAGGCATATCGTTGACATGAGGGAGTGTCTTCTTCCTGCCCCATGCGAGGAATCGAGCCATAGAGCAGTGGAGGGAGAGTCACAAGGAGTAGATGACTAGACGATTGTTTCTCCTAGTTTAGAATGCATGCAATTGTTTATCGAGGTGTGTGCGAATGATCTATATAGTCACTTATGTAATTGGATGTTCATTTCAGTTATATTATTCTTTGTAGATAGAGCAAATCACACGACTTATTAGCAGCAATCGTATGTGTTATTATTGGTCTTCGCACACATTTCTGATTACGGACCTGTTTGCTGCGTATCACACACATCTTGTTTAGTTGAACTGTTCCTGTTGTGTTGGCTCATCGCAAACAATTCATCCGAGTGAATTGTATGCCCTCCATCGCACACACCTTGATCTGGCTAACCGTTTCTGTTGTGTTGCCTAATCACACACAGTTCATCCTACTGAACTGTATGCCGTATATTGCACACACCTTGATCTAGCTGCCCGTTTTTGTTGTTCTATCTCATCGCAAACAGTTCGTATGGATCAACTATATGCCCCGCATCGCACATGCAACTAAAATCTGAACCGTGTTTGGTGTCACAGCCATCGCAAATGTTTTGCATCTTTTTTGAGGGTTTTATTACATCACCATTTGTGATTAATGCATCGCACACAGTTTTGTCGGAGGGTCTCTGATTGGACTGTCGCATTTGCACCAACCTGCAGTAGTGATATTTGGTGTCTTCGGGGCAACTCTCCTCCTCCTCCTCCTCCTCCTCTTCTTCTTCTTCTTCTTCTTCTTCTTCTTCTTCTTCTTCTTGGTGGAAGTGTAGATTGGGGCCTTCTCAACCAATCCTTAGAAAACCAACAAGTTTGATTAGCTAGGGAGAGAGATCGGGCGGAAATGAGCTTTGGAGCAACAATGGAGTTTGGGGGAGGAAAAGGTTAATCTTCTTGGAGAAGAAGACCCCCCTTTATAGTGGGGGACAAGATCCAACTGTTATTCCTGTGCTCAACCCGCAACGCGCCGTACTACCGCTCAAGGGAGCGGTACTACTGCTTGCTGCAGCGGCACTACCGCTTGCCCCAGCGGTATACCGTTGGGACAGCGCACATCGACTTACAGGAGCATAGGGGGGAGAAAGAGGGAAGAAATCCACGAGCAATACTAGCAGCGGTGGAAGGCGCGGTACTACCGCTTGTAAGCAGTACTATCGCTCCTACTACCACTGCTCAATTGGGTCTAGTTGGGTCAGCGGTAGTATGCCAGAGGGACCATCGCTGGACTACCGCTGAACCCGACATGAGAAATTTGGGCCCCAAATTGAGGCGGTAGTACGAGCGGTATTGGGAGCGGTACTACCGCATATAGGCTGTACTACTACTGCCAGTCATGGTACTATCACTGGCTCTATCCCCCCCCACTCCTGACACATGGAGGACACTCTAGAGAAGCGGGAAAGAGCTGGGGGCGCAAAGGAGATGTGTGCGTGTTGACTCCACCCAAACCTTTCCGATATAGACCCCCTCTTGATAGTACGGTATATCCTATGACTCAAGTCCACCGAAAATGAAACGAAGGAAAAATACACCATCTTCTCTTTAAACACGGAGGGTAGAAATCGTCTCGTGCCATACGAAGGAATATCTGAAATGCTTAATGCACACAATTAGTCCGCAAAAACATTGTCATCAGTCACCAAAACACTGAAAGAGAAATATGCCCTAGCAGATATGACCTGATCAGATGGGTTTCTTACCTCCCACCTTAAAAGGTAAGTTGTATTAGGGCGGTTCTTGCATCTATGTGAGCATCATACTCCTTGTATATATTCTACATATGATTCTTTCCAATAAAGTTGCAGTCCTGTAGAGGTTTTGGCCTATAGTTTTTTTTATGGTTAGGACAGTAGGAAAGGCTCCTACTGCATGTATATTAATTTAGGCCAACAGATTGTTACATATGTACAACATGTTGGGTGGGGGTATAGTACTATCTAATGTGAAACAAAAGGAAAAAGCAGCACACAATGGGTTGGATTAGGGGACAACCTCAAGAATGGCATGGACTAGTTGCCTTTTGTGGGTAGGCATTCTATAAATAAGATTCTGAAAGTCATTCTTGAATCTGCTTTTCCAGGAAGTGGCCGAGGGCAGCACTTATCTGAAGTGATTGTTGTTACGTTCTTTCCATAGGATCCAAGCTGCCACTAAGAAGATCTCCATGGTCATTTTCTTCCGACGCCTTACTTTCATGTGCTCAATGAGTTGAAGTCGATTCAGATGGTCACTCCATGTGATGTTCAGAAGTTGCCAGCATTCTTTACTAAAGGTACAGTGGAAGAAGCTACCAAAGTAAGAAAACATTCCTTGCAGAGTTGGAAGAACCTACCAGAGACCAACTTTGTGAGCTGCCAAAGTAAGTGAATTCAATTGTTTCCCCACATATTGTTCCTCATATAGAACATTATTACATTCAAGTTTCCAGTCAACCCTCGAGTGTAAAAAATTATCAGGTCCGGCCTCTCCCGCATGAGCAGGAAGCCACAAGCACGCATCGCATGTGTCCCCAATAAGCTTGTTAGGATTTCCTTCCTGATCCCACCCTACCATGACGTTGGTACCCGTCCCGCCTGAGCTGATTGCCGAATCGCCCAAGAGCGCATGCTAGTTGGCACCTTTCTCCTCGTAGCATCCATGCATCCCGTCGCTCGCTACTAGGGCCTGCCTTTCACCACCAATCATCCTCCACTCAAGACTGCACCACCAGTGCTCATCCTCACCGATCTCAAAGCTTCCCGACCTGCGGGTTATGTACTTATAGCCGATGATGACTTCCACCTCCACATATGTTGCACCACCTTCCATCTGTCTCCAAGCTCGATGCTAACCATCGACTCTACTGCCCGGCCCTTCCGCTAGGCCTCTACTCTGTCGCACCTCTGTAGCCACCCCCACTCCGGTGAGGGCATACCTCATGTGTGTAGTATATAGTATTATCTACATGGCCATGGTTTATGTGGTATGTGATAAATTGATTATATTTCCAAGTATCTCTATGTGCCACATGATTAATTAGAAAATGATCATTCTTTGATCTGTGACAAAGTACTTGTATGTTGTATGTGATAAATTGATCTTATGGTGACCTGATGGTGAGCATTTTGTTCAGTGATATAAATTAGACACTATTTTTTTGGTTTGGTGATATAAAGTAGACAATGAGCATTGTTTGGTGACACAAACTAGATGATGAGCATTTGGTGTGATACTTGTAGACGTGGTAGCTCTATGTGCTAATTGAAGAATTCCTTTTTGGCACATATGAGAAAAACAAAATCGGGGAAAGTAGTTTGTGATCCTATGCCCCATGCATTTTTTTCTGGATATTGTATCAGAGCAGTTCGAACGGTAATAATTCGTACATGCATTCTTTTACACTAATAGTGTTTTGTGTTTGCACATACGTACTGATCTTCATTGAATTTTTTTGTTATCACTATAGAAAATTTATCTTGTAGACTATGTATATCAAACAAAGTTAGGTATCTAGCACCATATGAGGCCCATGGTGCCATGTACCTGATTTCCGACGAGTACCTCCCCAAGGGAGAAATAAGACTTTTAACCATCAACCTTCATCGCTATGAAATATCATCGAAAGGATTTTTAGTGTTCTCAATAAAATGACGAATCCTCTTTGGCATAACATGATACAAAGTTGAGATGCAAAAGATGATAGCTATTACATGCATGTGTCTCACGACTACATCCATGACAGTAAATTATATCCTGAGCACTTTAGGCCCAGTTTTTTTGCCAAAATCTGGGGATTCTCCCAGAATCCGACCCCTACCTAGCTTCTCCCAGAATTTTTGAGCCAGGGGATTCTCCCAGAATCCGACCCCTACCCAGCTTCTCCCAGAATCTGACCCCCACCCAGCTTCTCCCAGAATCTTTGAGTCGTCGGATTCTGGGAGAATCCCCAGATTCTGGCAAAAGAACTGTGCCTTAACTTGGCTGAGCACGGCTCCTATGTTCATGAGGAGAGTACTTCTCGTGTCAGTGCACTCATAGATGAAACTAATATGAGTGCAATACATGATGCTAATGATTTAAGCATTTTTTCTTAATGATTAATTTTTATTCTGGCTGCTTTTGTTGGGAGAACCTTGCTATTATCACACTTAGCATTTCTTGATATTCATATTTTTCTTCCTTGCTCACATGTATGCCAAACACATCAAAAAATTACATAGTGTTCCTACAAGATAACATGATAGTATTTACATGCAATTTTCCTATAATTATTTTCACAAGAGTTTTTGTGAGGCATTTTAGAGAATCTATTTCAGCTACTCGGAAAAGAAAAGAGAAGCTATTTCTGCAGGAAAGAAAACTACCTCAAACCAGCTTCCAAGGAAAAAAACTTGAGATGATAGGTGGGCTCGCACGCGTTACAAGGGCAACTCCAACGGATGACCCCGTCCAGTCCGTGTATGCCCGCTTGGGTCCAAATTGACAGACGACACAGCCCAATGCACATCTACATCCGCATTTTCTATCTGTTTGGCGTCCGACCCACCCTATTTCTGGCGCAAAGCTATGTCTGGTTTGCGTCCACACGGACGATGAACGGACGCCCACGCCCCCGCTCTGTGTCCGCCTCGGGCCCGCGTGGCAGCTGCCCACCTACCTCCCACCATCCACATTTATGGCGCACGCGCGTGCGGACCCACCTGGCAGCCATCCCGGCCAAGCGGGCGCCGTCCTTTTTAATGCGGAAGTCGTGGACCGGTGGGAGTTCACACTTCCACTCCAGGCGATGCATGCCTCCTCGAGCCCTGACAATCAAACCCTAGCCCGCCGCTCATCCACCTCCCCGCCGACGACAATGGTTGGCCGCTAGTTCCCCGGCCACAAGACAACGCACAACCACGAGGTCGAGTCGTCGTCCGAACGCCGTCGCTGTTCCACCACTCTGCCTCTACCTCCACATGCATTCCATATCAGACGGCGCCGCACCACATCAGCGGTCGTACGTCAAGGCAGAGATATACAAGAGGTACTGGGAGATGCGCACGCTGCTGCTATGGACCGACGTGCCCCTCCCTAACAATTGGCACCTCTCCATAGATCGGGTGCCCATTCTCCCGATCTCGATGAGCGACCGCGCCCGCTGGGAGGAGATCAATCGACACTGCGCCCGCCTGCCGCCGGACCTCATCGACGACTGGAGGTACGCCATCGACTCCTCTTTCTAGGATACATGGCTCCGCGACGAGCACGACATCCGACGTTAATCTTTCTTTGTCGGCCATTCTCTGAGCCCGCCGCGACAGCACTCTGACCGCCGTGCGTGTTCCCAGGCCGCCCAACCCCGCGGGCGCAGGCTGGTTCGCGGTCTCACTCCTATGTCGTTGCCATCTCCGTCCCTGCCACCGCCCGTGCCAATGACGGACGAGGAGGAGGAGGACCTCATGAGGCAGGTGATGGAGGACTCCCAACACACCCACGACGAGCCCCAATGGTAGGGCATCGAGGAGATGATGGCCCTGTCAGCGGCCGGCGATGTCGCCTTCCCAAAGCTCGACACCTATGTCAAGGATCAGGCCATGGAGGACATCCGGGCAGAGGCGCCGAGGGAGGAGGAGCCGACGGGATGGAACCCGGCCTTGGTCGGGCAGTCCCGGACGTGGACGAATACTGTGTCGTGCATGCCTGAGGTGGACGTCGGCCCGTGGTCACCTTCCCTGCCACGGGAAGAGGTTGTGCAGGCGCCACAACAAATGCCTCCCGCCTGGCAGGGGCCGCTAGCCCACCTTTGGCAGCCACCTCCATACGTCGACCTCACCGGCGGCGACGGCGACGACGAGTAGGACGACGACTACGGAAGAGGACGGCGGCATCGACGGCGACAACCCTCATATAGTTTTTTTAATGCTTTTAAATTTATGTTTATATCGATGTGTTGAACCTGACTACTGTGGACGTTTAATTGTTTTTATATTATTTGCAATGTTTATTTTGGTATTTTTTGTGTTAAATTTGAAGTCCAAATAATAGGACAGTTTGGCATGTGGCGGGCTGGTTGAGCACACCGAGGGCCGCACGACAGTAAGCGAACAGACGTGTACCTTTGCCACCTAGATAGACGAAATCTGGACGAAATGGATGTGGTGGGTCCACCAAGTCACGGAACGCTAAAGCGGTGCGAGGCGATTGCGAGGCGATCGCGCTCTCACGCTAGGATTAGTGTTTCGATGCGCCTGGGTGGCTGGAATTCGGCTGGGATTGGGAAGGAGACGGCGTCCTCCCGGACCCAGGTCGACAAGCCTGCTGGGGAAGCAGGAGGAAAAGGTGAAGCCACGGCGATCAAAATGCCATCTAAATCGGTGACGGCGGCCACACCGCCAGCATGGAAGGACGATGGATCTGCTAGTGGGGGGTCAGGCAAATCCCCTGCGGAGAGCAAGACGCCGGACCCGGCAGCAAGCCTGTCGGCGAGGCTGGGAGGTATGGTGCTCATGGACAAGGAGGTAGAAGGCTTTGTGTTTGAAGATCCAAAACCTGAGGTTCGTAGAGATCACCGGTGGTCAGCAGTTGGTAAAGTGTGTTCTCCCAGGCCAATGAAAATGCCTGTAGTGGAGAAAATCATGCCCAAGGCATGGGGTCTACATAGAGAAAGCAAAGTTTGTAGAAATCAGCCCGAACATCTTTGTGTTCACTTTGGGTCAGAAGGAGATTATAGGCATGTGTTGTTTAATGGACCTTGGCAGTTTGATTTTAGTGTTCTCATTATGAAGGAGTATGAGGGTGGAAAACGGCCGTCAGAGATGGTGTTTGATATGATTGATGTGTGGGTTCGAGTCACGGATCTTCCACCAGACAAGAGAACAAAAGAGTTTGGCAGTGCTTTGGGAAATTGGCTTGGGGAGATAGTGAAGGTTGATGTAGATAAAGAAGGCTTCGTGAGGGGACAGAATTTAAGGGTCAAAGCAAAGATCTCAGTTTTTGAGCCACTGGTCAGAGGTTTCTATCTGAAAAAGAATAAAGAGGACGAGGACAAGACTTGGTTTTATTTCTACTACGAAAAGGTCCAGCACTTTTGTTTTGACTGTGGTAGACTTGTGCATGTTAATGGGAGTTGTGATCCCCCCGTTGATACGTCACAGCAATGGGGGGCTGACTTGGAGCCTCGCTGGGGAGGAACACTTCGAACAAAGATGGATCAATGGCCGGGGCGAACATTAGCAATTTTAGTCAGGGGAGTTCTCACACTGGTGAGACTGCCAGCAAGAATATGGAGCATCCCAGAGTTCGTGAGGTTCCCACCAAAAGGAATCTGCATGCTGAATTTTCACGTACCTCGGACGGTTGCACTGGCGAGCATACAAGGAACACAGAAGGGGATGTTTCTAGCCCGAATAAAGCTAAGGACAAGAATGAAGTTGCTGGTGGAAAGGATCTCCGGGATAAGTTGGAAGAGCGGAGACAAAATGATCTAAGGGAGAAACTGATGGATTCATCCACGCGCAGATATGGACCGAGACAGAATAAAACAGAAATGCAGCAGTGGGATAGAAGCAGCTACCCGTGAGGGCAGAACATGCGGTTGAGCCATACCGGGAAACATGCAGAAGCGGGTCGGGGTAACCCACTGGGGGGATCCGATATGCATGGCACCCGTGACAGACGTAGGGGTCACTATGTGCATTTTCATAGAAGGGAGAATGTGGAGGCTTACCGCAGTGGTGCTTATTATAGAAGAGAGAATGTGAGCAGAAAGCGGGGGCCAAAACAGGTTTGGGCGGCAAAGGGAGATCTTGAAAAGTATGGAGATGAGGATGGGTTCATTCGTGAAATGAGGCAGAAGACTACCTCGGTGTTTGATCGTATCCAAGAACATGATAACAAAACGGCGAGCCCTGGCTCACGGGGCCGCCGGGACCAATGAATCTCCTAGCGTGGAACTGTCGAGGCTTGGGGTTGGACTCGACAGTTGGCAAATTACGGGACCTGATACGGTAATACAACCCAGCAGTGGTATTTCTTAGTGAAACAAATAAATCTGCAAAAGCAATGGAAAGACTGCAATGGAGTTTGGGTTTCTGGAGTGGAGTAGGGGTGGAATGCAATGGAAGAAGTGGGGGGCTTGCCTTGTGGTGGAGGGAGCACATCCAGGTTACAGTGCGGCCTTGGTGCCAATACTTTCTTGATGTTGAGCTAGTGTGGGATGGTAAACACTGTAGAATCACTGGATTCTATGGTGAGCCACGTACGGAGCTCCGAAAAAAAATCCTGGGATGCTTTGCGGTATCTCCGAGCGCAGGATAATCTCCCATGGATGTGTGGGGGGATTTTAATGAAGCCATGTTCCTTTCGGATCAGATTGGGGGAAATCGGCGAAGCTTTACACAGATGGAGGCCTTCAGGGACTGCCTTGCCGACTGCGGTTTGGTGGATCTCGGCTTCTCGGGGTACCCATACACGTGGGGTAACAAGCAAGTCGAACAAGACAATATTCAGGTCAGGTTAGACAGGGCCAAATGCACTGACAGTTTTTTGAGTATGTTCCCGGAGACAACAGTTGAACACATCCTAATGGAGGAATCAAATCACCAGGCTCTCCTAGTTCGTGTGCTAGAGACGGCTACTAGTCACGCGGGCGGGGGCAAGGCCTTTTCGTTTCGAGGAGGCATGGATCAGGCACGAGAAGTATGAAGAGATGATTGCTGAGGCTTGGGGTGCGGCGAACTTAGGAGGGGATGGCTTAGCGGCTGTTTGGCAGAAACTGGGCAGCATGGCCGGATCAATGCAGCGATGGGCGCGTGAGGTATTTGGGTCCATTCGGAAAAAGATTAAGATGCTAAAGGTGCAGCTCCTAGAAGCAAAGGAAAGGGCCTTGTCGACAGGGTACCAGCAAGAAGTGAGAGACATAGAAGAACAGCTGAGGGAGGTTTTCAAATGAGAAGAGATTATGTATCGCCAGCGGTCTAGGGTGGACTGGTTACAGGCAGGTGATCAAAACACGCAGTACTTCCAGAACAGGGCATCGCACCGAAAAAGGAAGAATATGGTCAAGAGGCTGCGACGGGAAGATGGGTCACTGTGTGCGACGGATGAAGATATGAGAGCAATGGCGGCTGAGTTTTATGAAAACCTCTTCACCTCGAAGTCTGCGTGAGGCGAGATGATCTCTCGCAGAACATTGAGCTAGCGATTCTGTAAAGCATGAACACAGCCCTAACGGCCCCGATTTTGGACAAGGAAGTAGAGATAGCTCTCTTCCAAATGGGTCCAACGAAGGCACCGGGGCCTGATGGTTTACCGACGCTTTTTTACCAGCGGCACTTGTCGTGGAATTAACATGTCAGATGTCCTAGCACAAGGACTTAGTCGTGGAGCCATCGCAATGAGATTAGCAAAAGGGGGTTAAACTGGACAAAGGACATGGGGAGTTTATACTGGTTCGGCCCCTTGCGGTGAAGGTAAAAGCCTACGATCCAGTTGTTGTGGAATTGATGGGGTCTCGATGAGCAGGGAGCGAATCCACTTTACCTATCTCTCGAGCTGTTGTTTCTTGTCCCTTAACCGCCGATGGGTCGTCCCTTTATATACACAGGTTGACGCTCGGCGGTTTACTGAATACCGAGGCCGGCTCATACATGTGTCAAGCTCGGTTTCTACCTTTCCTAACTTACAACATAAGTTTACACATCTCATACCGATTTACGTTCATGGGCTCTAAACCGCCTTTGGGCCCTGGGCCTCTAAGCTTCAATGGTAGAACGCCATACTCTTTGTCTTCATGGGCTTCAATACGGATGAGCGTAAACCGGCCCCTTCTGGGCGGTTTACACTCAGTAGTTATATCCCCAACATTAGGCCCCAGATTGATTTGAACCTGTTCATGTCAATCTTCAACTCTTAGAAAACATTCCTTGAACATCCTCCTGTGATCCTTGTAAACCGCCATGACATCTTATTTATATGAACTTGGTAAATCGCCATGACGTCATCTTCTGAAATTGCAGTAAATCGTCATGACGTCATCTCTGTATAAAACATGTAAATGCTTCTTTTATTAATTAATTCCCGAAGACCGAGGCAACAACTCTATCAGATATCCGATTTTTGGCTCCTCGATTCTCGCGCCTGTCATTTATCCTTTTGCCCTTATAAATAAGACCAGGGGTCCTTTCCATTCTCCCCCTTGCCTCTCCGTCTCTTCTTCTTCCTCGCGACCCCGAAGGGCTCGAGCTCCGCCGCCGCCGTCGTCCTTCGAACACTTCATCAACAAGGCCGCTGCATCAACCTGTTCTTGATCAGATAGACTGCTACGCCCCTCCACTGCCCCGCAGCATCAGTAAGTATTCCTCTTTCCCAATATTAGATCTGCATTAGGGTTCTGATGTTCGTCGGTGTTCTTCAGTTCGTCAGTGTTCTTCATCTTTTTCCTCTCCTGGATCTCATAAATAGATCTGAAATTGATAGCAAAGGTGTGCGGTAGTAGTTCAGCACCCCTAGTCACCCTTGAAACCACTTTTTACTGCATGAGATCCCGTCCCAGCATATGCGCTCTTCTGCTGTCGCGACCTTTAGGTTTAATTTTTTTTCCCTTTTGTAGAACTACGGTAGATCCGAAATTATTACATCAAGTTGTAAAACCTGTTTGTGCAACACTTAGGAAAATTTCATATCTGTCCCTTCCGCACCATTGTAGGTGGTTTAACTGTTAGAAATTGATAATCCGCCAGGTACCATTAGCCGTCTCTTAAACTGCCATTTTTACCGGAGCATCAGTATCCAGGTTAACATGTATATTTTCCTTATTTGATCCCTTCCCCTGCTCTAGCGCTAGTTTATGCATATCAATCTTGAACCATAATCCGGCATCTGAACTTCTTTTACAGCTTTTCACCAAAAATGACAAAACAATTCTTCTCCTGCAACTGGGCCCCCTCCCGGGTTACGCAAGAGCAGCTTAATTCGTATGTTGTGACTGGCACTTTAGCAAAACAAGAGACCATCCATTGGAGAGCCCTGGGTACTGAAAACCCTCCTGAACCTCAAGATGGAGAAGTAGTTGTTTTTGTACATCATCTGGACTGAGGGTTCAGCCCTCCCGGATCAAAAAATTTCCGGGATGTACTTTCCAGCTTCCAACTCCACCCTCAGGATATTGGACCGAACTCTGTGTCCAACATTTGCAACTTCCAAGTCTTTTGTGAAGTCTATCTGCAAGAAGAACCAACTGTTGAGTTTTTCAGGGACTTCTTCCACTTGAACCGCCGTACAGAATTTACTGATGGCCCCAACATTGAACTTGGCGGGGTGTCAATCCAGAAAAGGAAAGAAGTCAATTTTCCTCACGCCAAACACCACAGCCACCCCAAGGATTGGAATCAAACGTTGTTTTACTGCCAGAATACCGCTCCTGAAGATGAAAATCCTCTGCCGGGTTACCGTGCTCACCGGCTCAGTAATGAACATCCTCTGCCTCAACGGCTTACTGCCAAGGAACAATCCAAGTACGCACCCCAGATTTCTAAGATCCGAGCCTTTATGGCAAATGGTTTAACCGACATTGATCTTATCCGTTGCTGGGTTTCATGGAGTATCTTGCCCTTAAGCCGGTGTCCCGGTTTAATGTGCGAGTACACAGGGGAGCTAAAAGATCCTCAACGCCATATTGTTGTTCAGCTAACTGATGAAGCAATTACTGAAGCTGTCAAAAAGATGTTGGATGAACCGATGTCTGTATGCAGCAAAACTGGGCTGCGTCCCTTTTATGCCTCCCATAAACCGCCAGCGGTAAGGATTGTATTTTTCTGTTTTTAATTCACCCTTCTTGTTGAAACTTTTCTGATGACCTTCTGTTTATCTTTGCAGAGCAATGACCCGTTCTGGAAAAGGAAATCTCAAGACAAATCGGTGAAACCACAAGACAAACCGGTGAGAGCGCCTCGTGCTAAGAGCAAAGCCTCAAAGAAACCAGCGAAGAAGAGAACCGCCGAGTCCTCTGATCCGCGAAGCTGTTGACGACTCGGAATCAGAGGTAGAACTTGATTCCCTTGGCTCATTTTTCATGCACCTTATTGACAATGACCATTATCAGGATGATGCAGAATCCAGCCGTGCTGATCATGTAGAGGTAATTCCCCTTTCTTCCGATTCAGATCTTGTGCCAGTATGAAAACTCCATCGCGCAGTCCAGAAAGTGAAACATTCACATCCTCTCACTCATTTGGATCCACACTATTCTTTGAAGACACAACACCCTGAAGCTCGTCGCACAACCCGACACAGTGGCCAACAGGTTACTTCCTCCGGTTTACCAGACACCCCAGTTCGAAAATGCCATCCAAAGGTCCCTTGTACTTCTAATACATCTTATCCCTTGGCGGGTTACTTCCAATACCCTCTTAATCCGTTTGATTCGAATTATCATGGAACTTCCAATCATCCTCTGGCGACTCATCAACCACATAGATGCCTCCCCTCAAGACCGTCCCTGGGTAAGTATAGTAATTTTAGTTTTGCTTTCTTGCACCGGTTTACCATATTAACCTATGTTTGTTACTTGTAGCGCCAAAGCCCGACTCCGCAAAAAAGCCAAACTGAGTGCTCCCACTGAGGAGAATCCGTCTTTTGAACCAGAGAGGACCTCAGAAGCTGCTGATGGAGATACTGATATTGCTCTGGATGATCCTATGCCACAAGGTAAGGACACTTATGTTGATCAGCCAGAAGTTAACCCGGCTAGTCCTCATGCTGATCCACCAAGCCCAACTGTCGATCCACCAAGTCCAGCTGCTAATCCTCCAAGCCCAGCAAGAGCCGCTGCTAAACCGTCCAACGCAGATGAGATTGTTGATGGCAGGACCGATGATGTGGTGATTACCGGTTTCAGCCACACTACTCCTGGCGACCCTGTCGCTTTATCAAAGCACAGTGCCAAAGAGGAATTTACTGTTGTGGACAAAGGCAAGTGGAAGACTGATTTGTCAAGTCTTGATATCTAAACCGCCTATATACAAGTCATGATTACGAGGCCGGTTTAGTCAATTTGATGAAGGAGCGCTATGAGGTAACTTCTATTCAAACATTTTATAAAGTTTTCTTTGTACTTTATATCAACTCCATTGTAGCCCCAAGGGCCGGTTTATCTCTTCAAGATGAACCGGGACTTTTGATAAAAAAAGCTTTCAACTATGTAGCCCCCAAGGGTCGTTTTATCTCTTCAGGATGAACCGGGACTTTCTGTTGCAAAGCTTTTCCTTGTTGAATTCCTTCACTTCCGATTTATCTGATCAATTACGCATTAGCCCCCAAGTTCCAAGAGTAATACTTGTATTGAGCCTTGGGACTTAAAATATCAGTTAAAAAGAAGCAATCCGCATTAGCCCCCAAGTGCCAAGTGTATAACTTGTTATGTGCTTGGGACTTTTGAGAAAATATTAACAACTTATTATCTGTCTGTTGCAGGCTGACTTGAGCAATAAGGATTACCAAATCACCGATCTTCAAGAAAATATCAAGTCCCAGCCAGCAGAAACCTCCAACGCCAAAGATGAATTGAAGGGCGCTTTAACTTCCATGGAGCAATTAAAGGATGGTTTCAAAAGCAAGCGGGCAGACTGGGAAACTAAGAAAGCCACTCTGTTAAAACGGGCTGAGGATGCTGAAGCAGCTCTTAAACCGGTGGCAGAAGACCTAACTGGGTTAAAGCGTCAGATCAATGCTATGACTTCTGCAATATTTGGTAAGTACTCTTTGCAAGAGCCTTTCTTAAACATCTTTGAAACTGCTGGTTTAACCGTAAATTTTTGAACCGTTGCAGGTAGTCGTGTTGCTCATCTGGGCTCGGATATGCGGAGGAAGTTGAAAGCAGCCTATACGCTGATAGAACAACTGTATACCGGCGCTCAACGAGTCATCTGCGCGGCCTCATACAATAAACCGCCACCAACCTTGATCAAGGATACATTGGCCAAATTATCTATGACTCCTGCCCAGATAGAAGAGGTAAAGAGATCTGCTGCAAGGGATGGCGCTCTATCTGCACTGACCCGGGCCAAAGATTAGATAGCTGATCTTGATCCGGAAGATATCGGAAAGGGATATCCTAGCCAACAAGAGGACGGGTCAGAATTTGATAGTGAAGCCCTCAAAGCCTTGACATAGGAGATGCGCCCGCTTGCAAGCAGATTGGCCGAAGAAGTTGACTTGTCTGTCCACTGGTCCAACTATGATGTGGACAACAAATGGGTTGATGCATCTATGAAAGAAGTGCAGAATCTTATCCCGCCAATCTGTAAGCACACTTATGCCCCTAATGTTGAACGTCCAATCTTATAAGCAACGAAGCTGTCTTCCAAGCTTTAACCGGGATTGATTGGGCCACCATTGACTTCCAGCCACTGGGTAGGGAGAAGGAGGTTGAACCGACGCGAGATGATCCATCAACTTCACGTTAACCTGGTGATGAATCATAATCCGGCAGCCGGCTTTATTTCCGCAGATTGCGTTCTGGGCAACAAACAATTATTTTTTTGGGCATCAAAGCGCCGTGTAATAGGCTAGTTGAAATACTTTGATCTTCTGCCATCGTGCACTGCTACATGACACTATGTAATCCATCATGATTGTTGCTATGCTTGCTCATGTGCCTTAGTACTTTCATAAATCCTGCCTTCTGCATTTGAGAAACTTAAATATGCCCTGACAGTTTACCGCCGGACGGGTTATGATACCCAATACAGAACCAGAGTTTTTATAACCAAGGATGTAAAGCAATAAAATATGAAATATATCATACCTGTGATATTGAATCACATCGTTGGTTTACCAACTTGCGTAGTAAGGCTGATAATCCAAATCTTGAGTGTTGATAACTCCCACCATGTTGTACTGATGCATAATAAACCATGCCGGGTTATGATAAACACTGGATGATCATCCTGACGACTTATAGTCAATGCCAGACTGGGCTATGAAACGCCGGTTCATAATTGATTATGTGCTAACAACTGATAGTTGAAAGCTACGCCGGGTTAAGAAACATCGGGTTGATGTAATGACTTATAGTCAGGCCGAGTCAAAGACGCCGGTTTAACTCAAAACCTTATCAAAGGAGAGAAAACTTTGCAAAAAACAAAATCAAATAAAAATTTGTAGTCGAGGCTTTTAAGGGGCTGCCAGGCCCAAATTCGAGGCTTTTCATGGGCTGCCAGGCCACTGAATTAAACCATTTAGCAAAGCATTTTAAGATGGGCCTCCAATTAACCAATCGTCGTTTTAACTTTGACAAGTTCAGGGTCTGTATAAGATTGACTTGTCAAACGTTGATGAGCCATACCAGATTACACGGACAGAGTGGCTTACTTGATGAAGGCAGGTTAACTCGGGATTTTAGGTGAATACACCAGGCTTCCAAGCCGTGGCTTGATAGCCTATTACAAGGGTCCTTTCAAACTCTTTCTTGCTTTGCACAAAGAGCCCCCAAGTAACTTTGTGAGCTGTGCTCAATGGGTGCCTATGTTTGAGTTGTGCTTAGCAACAAAACTCTCTTTGGCCCCTTGGGTGTGAAGCTCCCAAGCTTTGTTGTGGCATGATAGCCGGTTTAATGAACAAATAGACGTCGTTGTATAAGCAGAAGCCCCATTGTAACCAAGAAATATTGGAAGAACGGCAGAGGCTCTGCTTGTAGCAAAGATGCCGGTTTATTATATTGATCATAATATATACATTGTCAAAATATGTACATAATAGGAGCCTATGGCTCAGGTGTAGTAAGGCCGAAGATGAGCTATATTCCACGGCCGGCGAGTCTCCCCCTCTGATTTGCGTGAGTCCTTGTGCTCTCAAATATCGATGAGGTAGTATGACCCGTTGTTCAAATTTTTGCTGACCACAAAAGGTCCTTCCCAAGGTGGAGACAACTTATGCATGTCAGTCTGGTCTTGGATAAGTTGGAGCACCAAGTCACCTTCTTGGAAAGTCCTAGTTTTAACCTGGTGGCTGTGATAACGCCGCAGATCTTGCTGATAAATCACCGAGCGAGCTGCCGCAATATCCTGTTGTTCATCTAACAGGTCCAATGCATCTTGGTGTGCTCTCTCATTATCCGCTTCAACGTAGGCTGCTACTCGAGGCGAGTCATGACGCATATCACTTGGGAGAACTAACTCTGCTCCATAAACCATGAAGAAGGGTGTGTAACCCGTAGATCTATTGGGGGTGGTGTTAATACTCCATAGAACAGAAGGCAACTCCTCCACCCAACAACCCGGCATCCATTTCAAAGGGACCATGAGCCGGGGCTTGATACCCTTTAAGATTTCCTGATTAGCTCTCTCCGCTTGACCATTAGATTGGGGGTGGGCTACCGATGACACATCAAGCCGGATGTGCTCACGTTGACAGAACTCTTCCATGGCTCCCTTGGATAGGTTCGTGCCATTATCTGTTATAATGATGTGTGGAAAGCCAAACCGGAAGATCACCTTTTTCATGAACTAAACCGCTGTGGCTGTATCACACTTGCTCACTGGCTCTACCTCCACCCACTTGGTGAACTTATCAACTGCCACCAGGAGGTGGGTCTTCTTATCTTTGGATCTCTTAAAAGTCCCAACCATATCTAGCCCCCAAGTTGCGAATGGCCAGGTAATTGGAATCATCCTCAACTCTTGAGCTAAAACATGAGCTCGACGTGCAAACTTCTGACAGCCGTCACACCTCCGGACCAGATCTTCCGCATCAGCATGAGCTGTTAACTAGTAAAAACCGTGCCGGAAAGCCTTAGCCACCAAGGACTTTGAACCGGCATGATGACCACAATCTCCTTCGTGGATTTCACGCAAGATCTCACAGCCTTCTTCTGAAGAAACACAACGCTGAAACACCCCTGAGACACTGTAGTGGTGCAACTCGCCATTGACTATAGCCATGGACTTAGAACGCCGGATTATCTGTTTGGCTAAAACTTCGTCCTCTGGTAACTCGCCATGGTTCATGTATGCCAGGTATGGTAATGTCCAATCAGGGATGGCATGAAGAACCGCCACCAGCTGAGCCTCCGGGTCAGGAATCGCCAGATCCTCCTCCGTTGGTACCTTGACCGACGGATTATGCAAAACATCTAGAAAAACATTAGGCGGCACCGGTTTACGCTGGGACCCAAGTCGGCTTAAAGCGTCTGCCACATCATTTTTGCGCCGATCAATGTGCTCGACTTGATAACCTTTGAAATGACCAGCAATAACGTCCACCTCTCGCCGATAAGCCGCCATGAGTGGGTCCTTGGAGTCCCACGTACCCGATACTTGCTGAGCCACTAAATCGGAGTCACCAAAGCAACGTACCCGGATTAAGTTCATCTCCTTAGCCATCTGCAATCCGTGGAGTAAGGCCTCATACTCAGTTGCATTGTTAGTACAGGGAAACAGTAAGCGGAGAACATAACAAAATTTGTCACCTCAAGGGGAAGTAAGAACAACTCCAGCCCCCGAGCCCTCAGATTGTCTAGATCCATCAAAGTGAACAGTCCAGTACGTGTTATCCGGTTTATCCTTGGGTGCCTGCAACTCCGTCCAATCGTTGATGAAGTCTATGAGTGCTTGGGACTTGATAGCAGTGCGAGGCATGTATTTCAACCCGTGAGGCCCAAGCTCAATAGCCCACTTCGCAACCCGGCCAGTTGCCTCCTTGTTTTGAATGATGTCTCCCAATGGAGCAGAACTAACCATAGTGATGGGAAGGCCTTGAAAATATTGCTTGAGCTTCTGGCTCGCCATAAACACTCCATACACCAACTTCTACCAATGGGGGTATCTCTGTTTGGACTCAATAAGCACCTCACTGATGTAGTAAACCGGCCGTTGAACTGGATATTCCTTACCAGCTTCCTTGCGCTCCACTACAATAGCCACGCTGACAGCTCGGGCATTAGCAGCCACATATAACAGCAATGGTTCCTTATCAATGGGGGCAGCAAGGATGAGCGGCTCGGCCAACTGCTTCTTCAAAACCTCAAATGCCGCATCAGCAGCATCACTCCAAAAAAAGTTGTTTGTTTTCTTAATCATCTGATAAAGCAGGATCGCCTTCTCTCCCAACCGACTGATAAACCGGCTCAGTGCTGCAATCCGACCTGCCATTCTTTGAACGTCATTGATACACGCCGGTTTAGCCAGGGACGTGATAGCCTTGATCTTTTTCGGGTTAGCCTCAATACCCCTATTGGACACCAGAAAACCCAAGAGCTTGCGAGTCGGTACACCAAAAACACACTTAGCCGGATTAAGCATCATTTTATAAACCCTCAGATTATCAAAAGTTTCCTGCAAATTAGTTATGAGTGTCTCTGCTTTCCTGGATTTCACCACAATATCATCCACATAAGCATGAACATTACGCCCAATCTGATTATGGAGGCAATTCTGCACACACCGTTGATAAGTCTCCTGAGCACTCTTGAGCCCAAAAGGCATAGATACATAACAGAAGGCTCCAAAAGGAGTTATAAAAGCTGTCTTCTCATGGTCCTTAACTACCATTTTGATCTGATGGTAACCCGAATAAGCATCCAGGAAACTCAAACACTCACAACCCGCCGTAGCATTAATGATTTGATCAATACGAGGGAGAGCAAAGGGATCAGCTGGGCAAGCTTTGTTCAAATATGTGTAATCCACACACATACACCAAGTGCCGTTTTTCTTAAGTACTAGCACCGGATTAGCCAACCACTCAGGGTGAAACACCTCCACAATAAACCCCGCCGCCAATAGACGGGCTACCTCTTGACCAATGGCCTTGCGTCTCTCTTCATTAAAACGGCGAAGAAACTGTTTGACCGGTTTGAACTTCGGATCAACATTAAGAGTGTGCTCAGCGAGTTCCCTCGGTACACCTGGCATGTCAGTAGGTTTCCATGCAAAGATGTCCCGGTTCTCATGGATGAACTCGATGAGCGCCTTCCTATTTCGGATCAAGTTAACGCCGATCTTTGAATCGCTTGGATGAATCGCCAGGAACAAAATCAACCAACTTAGTCTCATCAGCCGATTTAAACTTCAAAGCCGGATCATGCTCTGTAGTGGGCTTCTTCAGAGAAGTCATATCTGTCGGATCAACATTGTCCTTATAAAATTTCAACTCTTCCGTCCCACAAACCGACTCAGCATAAGCCGCATCACCTTCCTCGCACTCCAGAGCAATCTTGCGGCTACCATGAACCGTGATGGTCCCCTTATGACCCGGCATCTTGAGCTGCAGATAAACATAACACGGCCTTGCCATGAATTTAGCATAAACCGGTCGTCCAAACAGGGCATGGTACGGACTTCTGATTTTTACTACTTCAAAGTTTAGTGTCTCGGACCTTGAATCATGATCATCTCCAAAAACCACCTCTAGAGCTATCTTACCGACCGGGTAAGCCGATTTACCAGGTACCACACCGTGAAAAACAGTGTATGATGGTTTAAGGTTCTTATCTGTTAACCCCATACGCCGGAAGGTTTCATAATACAAGATATTGATACTGCTCCCTCCATCCATGAGCACTTTGGTGAACTTGTAACCCCCAACTTGTGGTGCAACCACCAATGCTAGATGACCAGGATTATCAACCCGGGGTGGATGATCCTCCCGACTCCACACAATAGGCTGTTCAGACCAGCGCAGATAACGGGGCACCACCGGTTCAACAGAGTTTACTGCCCTTTTATGGAGCTTCTGATCGCGCTTGCATAGACTAGTAGTGAAGACATGATACTGTCCACCATTTAACTGCTTCGGGTTGCTTTGATAACCCGACTGTTGCTGTTGCTGATTCCCTTGTTGATTATAACCACCTTGGTTGCTCTGATTGCCTTGATTGCCCTGTCCACCTTGGTTACCCTAAAAACCTGAACCGAAATTACCTCCACCATAACCCGGTCCGTGAAACCCGGGTCCTGATCCGTCGGACGGTCCATGATCATACCGGAAGAGATCTGAATTTTTGAACTCTCGCATAATGAAGCAATCTTTCCATAAATGCGTTGTCAGGACCCCAACTCAATGCCACATCGATCTAGCATGTAACACCTCATATCACTTTGCGGCCTCACGCATGGTATTCCAACGGGTGTCGCCTTACCTTTGCCCGGGACCATTTGCGCCTTTTGGCACACGTATATGATAGTGTCGCTAGCATCCATATGATAAGGAGCCCGGGCTGACATGGCTAGTCGTAAACCCAAAGTGGCACAAACTTACAGGACGACGGACATGACCCAAAGATCGAACGTGTCGGTCATCGATGAGTGAATCCAGTCAGTAGCACTGGGCTAGCGAGGCTCCGGTGAACCGGTCAGATGGCGGGCTAACAGACTCCGATTCATCGCGTGACATTTCCCCAAAGGGACAGAACAGAACGAAGAAGGACACATGCCGCCAGCCTAAGTGTTCTCGAGGCAGTAGCAAGGTACCATGGCCCAGTGGAAGCACTAGGAGACATTTCCCGGTAAGAGAGGCTACTAAGGATAAACAACTAGATAGTCAGATCCCACACATACCAAGCATTTCAATAACATACACACAATATGCTCGATATGTGCAAATACAACATGGCAACACAACATGACTCTACAACTCAAGTATTTTATTCAATAGGCTCCGAGGAGCGAGATATTACAAACATGGGTCTCATGACCCAACATTCAGAGCATACAAGTCAAAGCACAAGCGGAAGCTCAACATGTCTGAGTACAGACATCTACAAATGAAAAAGGCTGAGAAGCCTGACTATCTACTAGATCCTGCCGAGGGCACAAGATCGTAGCTGAGGTAACAAGCTAAACGTCGAAGTCGACGCGAAATTACTATTGAGACGGAAGTCTCTCTGCAAAAACATAAAATAGGCAAATGTGAGTACAAATGTACCCAGCAAGACTTACATCAGAACTAACTACATATGCATCATTATCAACAAAGGGGATGGTGGGGTTTAACTGCAGCAAGCCAGCTTTGACTCGGTGGCTATCCTGAGCTACGACTGCAAGTAACTCTTTTGAGGTGGCGCACACGAGTCCACATATTCACCATATCAATACACCACTATGGATCCGCTCCCGTCTCCCTACGAGAACGCCATCCATAGCACTCACACTTATCTTGCGCATTTTAGAGTATCCACTTTCACTTGTCTATGAACTGTACAGGCAACCCAGAAGTCCTTTTCCGCGGACACGACTATTCAAATAGATCATATTAACCCTGCAGGGGTGTACTTCTTCACACACGCTCTCGCCACTTACCGCCATGTACACATCGTGTATCTCGGCAACCTTCAAGCGGAAGCTTTGGCGAGGAGTCACCACGACCGACTAACCACACAAGTCTCGTCGTGTTTATCGCCTATTCGGGTTCCATCCGCAAGGAGATCCGCCGGGTGTCGCCACGGCCCTAAACGATGTGTGCAGGGTTCCCAAGTCCACCAACCGGTGCCACTTGGTACACTGGCCATCCCTTGTGCCTAGTCTGTCCCAAGCCCACCTGCATCGGTGCCACTTGGTAGACTACTAACACTACCTACAAACACTAGAAACTAGTTGCAACTCCCAGGACAGAGATCGGGTTGATTAATAAGTCGAGAGAGCTTGGAGCACCGGAGCCCAATGTGTGGTAATGCTCATGGATCACAAACACGTAACTTCAGTTCGAGGACGGCTACAATGAGACAACCCACCATGTACTCCTACATGGCCTCTCACCGCTACCTTTACCAAATTGTGTTCACACACTTAGCTCACACACAGTGGGACATGTTCACACACCTCCAATTCATCCCGATGAATCGGACTGACTCAACTCTAAGCGATGGCAGTGCATGACAAACAAGCATGAATGAGTAGGCACATCAGGGCTCAAACAACTCCTACTCATGCTAGTGGGTTTCATCTATTTACTGTGGCAATGATAGGTCATGCAGAGGAAAGGGGTTCAACTACCGCAGCATGTAACAGTTGAATCATTGTTGTCCTAATGCAGTAAAAGAGAGCAGGAGCGAGAGAGTGGGTTTGTATCAGAATGAACAAGGGGGTTTTGCTTGCCCGGTACTTCTGAAGAAGATATAGCTCTTCATCGGTGTCATCGAACTCATCGTCGGAACCATGTCTATCGAGATGGAACAAACACCGGCAACACAGAAAGAACACAATCAATGCAATGCAACAATACGGTGCATGAGTGTGACATGGCAATATGCTGTGGTTTGAGCTAATGCAACTAGCAACCAGATTAAATGAAGTTGGTTTGAATCAAAGATTCAAATTCAAACTCCATATGTGATTTCTTCAATACCATTTAATTGAATTGTCCTAAACAGTAGTCATAAGTTGTTCTAACATGCATGAAAATGATACAAATGGATAGATTGGATTTTTCTGATAATTTTTCATATATAAACTATTTCATTTGGAGTTATAGATTAATTTCTATGATTTTTAGAAGTTTTGGGCATTTTTTGAAAATAAACAAATCATTTAAGACTTATTTAAATTCCAGAAAAGAGTTATTGCGTCAGCACGACGCCACTGTGACGTCAGCAGGTCAGCGGGGTCGTCTAGGTCAAACCTGACCTGTGTGTCCCACTGGTCGGTGGCACAACTAATTAACCAAGTTAATTAGCCTTAAGTTAATTCTAACTAAACTGTTTGTGGGGCCAGGGCCCACTAGTCAGCGACTAATTAGCTAGCTAACCTAGGTTAACTAGTGTTAAACTAATACTAACTAAAAGTGTCAGGGGGGTGGCCCACGCGTCAGTGACACACGAGGGAGGCGTCAAACCCTAGTCAGTGGGGTCAAACCCGCTGGACCTGGTCCACGGCTCGTCGCCGGCGACGACAAAGACGGTGGAGGGCTTTGTAAATCGCCCACAGGCGATGGTTTTGGGCGTGGGGAGGCTCTACGAAGAGCTGCTGCTCGCACACAGCTGATGGAGCAGACGGCGGGAGCTGGGGTGGCCGGAGACGACCGCGGCGAGGTCATCCGCGGCGGCCGGAGTTCGGACACGCGCGGGTTCGGTGTTTCGGTGCACGGCAGGACCAGCTGGTGGTCGAGGTCGTCTCCTAGGAACAACCCGAGCATGATGACGCGCCCAGGCGCAGACTACGGCGTCTGTAGCCACGACGGCGACATGGCCAGCGGGCAGGAGCTCTCGGCTCCGGCGGAAGAGGCGGCTAGAGGGCGGGAATGAGCTCGAGGAGGAGGGGAAAAGGCGGCGGAGCTCACAGTGGATCGAACGGAGGGGTCGTCGTGCTCGGGGAAGGCTTGGACGGTGTTGGAGCCACGGCGGCGATCGTCGGACCCGAGGATGAAGATGACGTCGATGGCGATGATGGGCTGCTCCCGCGCTCTCGATCTTCGGCGTGGAGAGGCTCTGGTCCACGGCGGTGCGACTGGTCTCGGTGGTGGAGCGAGGGGTTGCCAGAGAGGGCGGTGGCAGCGAGCGGTGGCGACGGCGCACTCGGGTCTGAGCGAGAGAGAGAACCGAGGAGGGGGAAAGCACGGGGAAGAGGTCGAGGGGATTCCAGGGGTGTCGTGGCGCTCGGGGCCGTCTCGAGCAGCCAGCACACAGGCAGGAGGTGGCCTCGCGCATGGGCCTGCGAGCGCAGCAGCACGCCGTCCTCCTCCGGGGAGGAGGAAGACGACAGGGAGGAGGCCAGTGGGCTGGGCCGCCAGGTGGGCTGGCCAGCTGGGCCGCGACAGGTAGGTGGCCAGGTAACTTCTCTCTCTCTCTCTCTTCTAATTTAGTTTCTGTTTTCTATTTTTCTGTAATTGTTTTGACTTAATTAAAATGCTAAGGCATTTTCAAAAACCCTGAAAATAATTGTGGGCTCTGTTTGGACTATTTCCAACAGCCCCCACTTAAGCTCAGAATTATTTGGATATTTAAAATATTATATAGTGATTTAATTGTCCAAATTCAAATACGTATGAATTAACTCCAAAATCCAGAAATGTCCTAGAAATGTGTGCATCATTTTTGGAAGAAGTTTTCACCCATTCCAAAATTGATGAACTTTTCTAAAGGCCATTTTAGGTAGATGGAAAAGATTTAATTTGACCCTAGTTGTATTTCATTTGCTGCTAGGGTTTATCAGTCCCGATTTCAAGTTTAATTAAAACTTAGACATGATGCAACACAAGATGCTAGCGCTAAGCATTGCCAGAACTAGGGATGTGACAGCTCACCCCCACTAAACAAGAATCTCGTCCCGAGATTCAAGACGTGAGGTAAGAAGACAGAGGGGACACAAAGCTAGCACAATCTTCACGATCCAGGTTGCACTTCCTATGAACGTCGATTCGATCACCATCCTTGTCTCGGTGTCTTTCTCTGAGAACTCCAACCAACATGACAATGAGAGGATAAGGAAAACTCTAGAGGGATCGATCTTCTCAAAGATTGGATAACTCAGGATTAACTCATGGAGTGAGACGCTGAAACATCTCTCGAGCTGAGGCACGAAGCACACATCTAGAGGAATGGAGTGGAACAGATGACGAGGGTTCACTAGGTAGACAACAATTCCACACCAAAGAGGGTGGTGAATGGTTGTCAACGTAGCGAGGAGTTGAGTTGCCATGATACCATAACGAGACATCTTAGAGGAGGTGGCTCGTAGAATTAGTACCTTAAGTGGCAAAAAGAATTACCTTTGATATAGAGATCACTGAGACTTTCTATACCAGCCTAAGGCAAATTTCAAGAGATCATTCGGAGGGGTTTGGTAGAATGGCATACCCGGATTAGAATGGATGATGTGGATTACCTTGTTGAAGACAACACAAGGGATGATTTTGCTTATCACCGGAAATGGATGGAACCCATGGTAGGACCACTTTGAGGATGATTCAGATCAGTAATTACTGAGAAGGGTAGTCCATAGTAGGATGGCACAATGACAGTGCAAGCTAGGAACAAGGTGCAAATGCTGGGAATGATTCTAGTATCTGGGGAGAGGCTCAACAGTAGAGAGTGAGTCCACTGTTGAAAATTTATAGCATAACCGAGGAAACTGGAAGCAATCCTAGTTGGTGCCGATGATAACACCTAGAGCTTGCGCGTGCTCTCAAGAAATTGAGCATTTCCATGATCATCAAGGTTTTACCAACATCCGTGTCAAGGGTGCTGACAACACAACATACTACCATGATGAATAGCGATGGACGATGCAGATGCAAAGGAAGATAACACCTTCTCATATTTCACCTTAGCAAGGCCAAGGAGACAAAATCTGGATGATCGACCGAGAGACATTTAGCACTCCGCTTCTAATGTTCTCCTTGATGTACTAGCGTCACCCATTTACAGATATGGTTTGGTATCTTGACATCAGTTAAAAGGTCGGACTTCGGGAGCACAAAAATCCATAAGGAACAACTACTGGAGTAAACCGTATGAGATCCTTATGGGTAGGTGGCCAACTTTCTCAATCAAGATACTACAATAATGGGTCTTCCGGCTAGGTGTATTGGCCACGACATCCACTTTACCGGGTTACAGAGAGACCAATATTATAGTTCTTGGGAAACGTTCCAACCATCAAGTCTGCCTGAGATTCAGATCTGGTTGGTGGCAGGATATTCCAGACTCATCAAGTCTGGAAAGTAAGATGAGAGTTTGCAACACAAATCGACGAGATGACATTGCGAGATTCTCGGGAATAAACTACGATAGCAAGCTCCAAAACATGAGCTGGTACTGCTACGAACATGTGAACACGCTGTCCCAGACAAGCATGACCACGTAGTAGTCTTATAATAAAACACTACCGAGTTCAGGTGGGGAACCATCATCAGGGATATCAAAGTCCTTGTATACTTATCGATGAACTTCTTATCCCTGAACAAATCAAACAGTGGCTTGGTGTGCTAGGGATGCATATGGAATGAAGGTAGCTAATCTCACAATCCAATGTATACTTCGCACATGCATGACTGACTTGGGATGATTCCAGAGGAAGCAACATTGAATTCCTCGGCTTCATGGCGGCACCTTGCATCAAATGCACGTGAAATATGAGAAAGTCACTTCTTTCATCCAGCACATGCTTCATGAACAAGACATGAAGATAATGCTTATAGAAGTTTCCAACACTAGCTTAATGTTCAACAAAATCATGGAGGAGATAAGGATGTTGTCGATGGGCTCAACAACAATTCATCCAGATGCCCATGGAGATGGAATTCCATAACTATGTGAACAAGGTGATAGTATTGGTCAGACCCAAAAGATATAATGGTGTATGCTCGAGGAAAATCCACGAGTAAGACAACATTACGGACATCGTTGGTTCTGATTTGATTTGAGAATAGCCCACACTCAAATCAAAGTTTTTATAAGACAACAGATCCAACAATTGGTCACGGAGATCAATCGATGAAGATATCATCTTTTTTCAACACACATATACGAAGAGATATCCCTTTGGAATGAACTAAGTCGGATAAAGCTTTTATCTTCCAACTCTCCAAGTTGTCGTTCAGCTTAACCAACTAGCTCAGGGGTATCCAACATAGACTCTTGGAGAAAGGGTGGTTTATAGGGATAAACCAACTTGATCACGAACTCAACATAGCGGTCAGGTGACGACCTGGTGATACTTCCCAGAAGATATTCAGAGAATCATGAACCACCGGTATGTCACTAAGCTCGAGAACAATCTTGCTTTTCAAGGCAAGACGATGTGATCAAACAAGCAAGGATTGGCACTATCCTAACTCATTGATTGAAAAGTGCACCGGGAATAAGGACTAGGTAGCAGGATCAACCTTAGGGTGATGATTCAATAATCAACATGCTAAGAATGAGGTTATTGTCCATTTAACTACCAAGCAACACAGTTGCTAGGAGTATAGATTTCACACATCATAGTTCACCTATCGGCGTTCCGGTTGCAACAACACGGAACCGAGAAATGAAAAATGATGGCGAGAAGTATCACTGCATCAATAATTCACAAGAGCTGGTGCAATTCTCATGAAAATCCTGACATAAAGGGGGTAATACTCCAGGGTAGAACAGAATCAAAAGCTGGATTGGCATTTTGATCTGTGGAATACAACTACTTTGACCCAAACCTGGATATGGAAGAGGTACCGAAGTTTGTTTCTCCTAGTCATTCTGAACTAGAATGGCTTGACGGACCACAAGAATGATAGGCACCGACAAACGAATGCAACCATACTCTAGACTATCGATTGATAGCCAATGGTCAGAATTCAAGTGATGAGTAACAACTCAAGGAACATATAACTTTCTGAGTTGTGGATGCATAGATTAGTATGTCGAGCAAAACTCAACATGTCTTCCGGATAACCCATGCAGAAAGGTTGAGCTAGCAGATTCACAATGTAGAATGGAGAACTCGTCAAGAGCGCTCTTATTGTGATCTTTCGGTTTAGTGGGGAACTTCTGCCATCAGCAGTTCATGGTATTTGGAAGAGGGATATACCACGAACCTCGAGGACTATCACAAAGGTTACTAATAACCTAAAGGTACGATCAACACTATCAACATGAGATAAGTAGAGTGAATCTTGGGTCAAGAAACCAGGAATGGAAAGCCTACTAACTAAATGGCATCACCGGATGCTTTCGAGAATGACGGCCAGAATCATCACACTGGGACACAGAACATGGCTAGATTACTAGATGATACTCTAGACATCTAGGGTCATAATAATAGCTCCAACATATATGTCGAGGCAATACAGTACCTCAACTCACCGTTTAGTGTGGTTAAACAGGCCCAAAAACATCGGGAACGGAAAGAAGGGATTTGCAAATGCATCAGACTCTTTAGAAACCTGGGATGACTCGGACAGCATAACGGCTGTAAATGCTTAAAAAGATTTGAGACATCCTACAAAAATGGTGGCATAACCACTCAACGTCACCATATCAAGGTTCTGAGACCAGCTATGAACACATGGAAGTAGTAGGAACTGAACAGAGGCTTAAATCCAACAATATTATAAGTCTACGGATTAGTAACACATGATCCTGATAGACAGAAGAGAAGCCTAGTTCCTTAACCCCATAGGAAAGATAGGATGACTCGGATCAGAAGGGCATAAGATATAAGGAGTAAAAAGAGCCTTACGTTCCATCCCACAATCAATTCCCCTACATATAACTAAAGCATTTCTAGACTCAACTTCGACCAGTTTGGCTTGATAATCCTCTGAGCAATCAAGCTCGATACCAAAGCTGTCGGGACCCGACTCAATGCCACATCGATCTAGCATGTAACACCTCATATCACTTTGCGGCCTCACGCACGGTATTCCCACAGGTGTCGCCTTACCTTTGCCGGGACCGTTTATGCCTTTTGGCACACGTATATGATAGTGTCGCTAGCATCCATATGATAAGGAGCCGGTGACACGACTAGTCGTAAACCCAAAGTGGCACAAACTTACGAGGACAGCATCCATGACCCAACATCGAGCGTGTCGGTCATCGTGAGTGAATCGGTACAGTAGCACTAGGCTAGCAGACTCGGTGAACTGGTCAGAAGGGCTAACAGGACTCCGGTATTCATCGCGTGACATTTCCCGAAGGGAGAACCTGAGGAATGAAGAAGGACACATGCCGCCAGCCTAAGTGTTCCGGAGCGATAGCAAGATACCATGGCCCGAAGGAAGCACTAGGAGACATTTCCGGTAGAGAGGCTACTAAGGATAAACAACTAGATAGTCGATTCCACACATACCAAGCATTTCAATAACATACACACAATATGCTCGATATGTGCAAATACAACATGGCATCACAACATGACTCTATAACTCAAGTATTTTATTCAATAGGCTCGAGGAGCGAGATATTACAAACATGGGTCTCATGACCCAACATTGAAACATACAAGTCAAAGCACAAGCGAAGCTCAACATGTCCGAGTACGACATCTACAAATGAAAAAGGCCGAGAAGCGACTATCTACTAGATCTGCCGAGGGCACAAGATCGTGGTGAGGTAACAAGCTAAGCGTCGAAGTCCACGCGAAATTACTATTGAGGCGGAAGTCTCTGCAAAAAACATAAAATAGGCAAGCGTGAGTACAAATGTACCCAAAGAAGACTTACATCGTAACTAACTACATATGCATCATTATCAACAAAGGGGATGGTGGGGTTTAACTGCAGCAAGCCAGCTTTGACTCGGTGGCTATCGTGAGCTACGACTACAAGTAACTCTTTTGAGGTGGCGCACACGAGTCCACATATTCACCATATCAATACAAGTATTTTGCACACGCCGCTTCATCCACATCCAGCATCTCCATTGCCATCTCATAACTTTCAACCCACGCCTCGGGGGGTTGATCGGCGGTATAATTAGGCACCTTACGCGGACCCTTGAAATCCTTGGGTAGGCGCACATTACACAGAGCTGGGGTGAGGCACGGTACTCCCCAAGAGGTAAAAGCCAATCCACATTCAACTGATGCCGCTGGTTGAACCAGAGCGGGTTGGTGATTCGGGTACTGTGCTACCAACTGCGCCGCTAACTCTACCTCTCGCCATGCTCTGCCATTGTTTACCACATCCTGAGCGTTCATACCACCGCGCGCCGGATTAGGCCCTCTAGGAGCGTCTCGATGCCTACGCACTACTTGACACATCCGGTTCATCAATGTGCCTGTTGTAACTCTTGCTCGGACGGGGGGTTGAATGTATCATGTCCCGACTATATGAATAAGCCTGCTGTTGCACCATGGCGGTTTGAAGAAGATCCCTGGCCCGTCGCGTTTCAACCGCTGCTAGTGACTCGCCTTCCATCGGAATAGCTACCAAACGAGACGCTGCAGCAATCATGTTATCCAAAGGGCTAGAGAAGTGACTTGGTGGCATTGGTACGTATTGCGGCGGGTTATCCGTCCGTCGAGGCGGGTCTATCACCCGTGGCTGACCCGGCGCCCCTGTCCCAGGTGCCTCGGTCTGGTTTACCGTTGCCGGATCACTTGGTCCAGCTCCTGCTGTGTCGAAATGATTCATTCCTTCAGAATCGGCGACGAGCGAGACGATGCCTCCTCCTCGACGCCGTTTGGCGTTCGACCCAACATAAGCCGGTAATTCTATGCCTGGATCTGCTATGACTGGGCGTCTAAAGCGGCCCATTCTTCAGTCATCCAGGCTTCCTCACCGCCAAGTCCTCCTTGGCCTGAGTTATCTGATCCCTCAGCTTTGTAACCTCCGCGTTATGCTGATCCTGAGTCTCCGGGGTAACCGTCGCGGTCAACAATGTCGTCCAAGCATCCAACAAACCAGAAAGAACTTGAGCCGGCCGGCGCGCAGGGCCTCCTGCCCCGGCTGCTGATCCGTAAATCATTGCTGCTGCAGATGAAGATTGCAATGTGGGCTATGTACCGGCCATGAAGATTGCAACCCGGTTTGGCGGTTCAAAGGGGTCCAGAATACTATCGCCATCGAAATAGCCCCCAATCCGGCCGTCTTGCAATTGGTACAGCAACTCGGTTTCGCCAGTGGATGATTCGCCATCTGAGTAGATGGCCGTCTCACCGTCGGACACTGGTTCAGATCCCGCACCATGGATGAATCCCACGAACGCACGCTTTATGGCAGGCTGAACTCGGGCAGGCCTCGCACGCTGAGCCGTCTCGACGAGGTCGGTGGAGATGTCCAGCTCAGGGCCCGGTTCGCCGATCTTGCCGATGAAAACGTGAATTCTGCCAAAGGGGACCCGGTACCCATACTCAATTGAGCCGGCCTCGGGGCCCCATCCTGCGTCGTTGATGTAGAGCTTGCCGCGACGACTCTTGGTCATCCGGCCAACCGCGTATCCCTTGAGTCCTTCAAAGTTGCCCTTTAAGAACTCGAAACCATCATGCGATAGCCCCATGGTGGGTGCCAACTATCGTGGAATTAACACATCAGATGTCCTAGCACAAGGACTTAGTCATGGAGCCATCGCAACGAGATTAGCAAAAAGGGGTTAAACCGGACAAAGGACAGAGGGAGTTTATACTGGTTCGGGCCCTTGCGGTGAAGGTAAAAGCCTACGATCCAGTTGTTGTGGAATTGATGGGGTCTCGATGAGTAGGGAGCGAATCCGCTTTACCTATCTCTCGAGCTGTTGTTTCTTGTCCCTTAACCGCCGCCGGGTCGTCCCTTTATATACACAGGCTAACGCCCAACGGTTTACTGAATACCGAGGCCGACTCATACACGTGTCCGGCTCGGTTCTACCTTTCCTAACTTACAACACAAGTTTACACATCTCATACCGGTTTACGTTCATGGGCTCTAAACCGCCTTTGGGCCTTGGGCCTCTAAGCTTCAATGGTAGAACGCCATACTCTTTGTCTTCATGGGCTTCAATATGGATGAGCGTAAACCGGCCCCTTTGGGCAGTTTACACTCAGTAGTTATATCCCCAACAGCACTGGTCGCTGCTTAGAGATGATGTGTGCAGAGTTGTCCGGGATTTTTTGAACGGTGCCACGACTCCAGAGAGTTTTAATGCTACAGTGATTGTGATGATACCAAAAGTGAACTCTCCGGAACTGCTCTCTCAGTTTAGGCCCATTAGTTTATGTAATGTTCTATACAAAATTGCTACAAAGGTGTTAGCTAATAGGCTCAAAGTGGTGTTGCCCATTCTTATTTCATAAGAACAAAGTGCTTTTGTACCCAGACGCCTAATTACGGATAATGTATTGGTGGCATATGAGTGTGTCCATGCAATCCATAATAGAAAGAGGAAGAAACCACTACGTGCAGTCAAGTTGGACATGATGAAAGCATACGACAAGGTGGAATGGATTTTTTTGCAGAGGATGATGGAGAGAGTGGGCTTCGCTAAGAGCTGGATAGATATGATCATGAGATGTGTAATAACGGCGAGTTTCTCTGTCAAATTGAATGGAGGTTTTTCCAGGTGTTTTTTTCCTTCTCGAGGACTCAGACAGGGCGACCCCTTATCTCCATATTTATTTCTTTTTTGCGTGGAGGGGTTCTCCGCTCTTCTGAGGAAAGCACAGGCTGATAACAACCTAAAAGGTGTGAAGTTTGGGAGCATTGGCCCCCACGTAACACATCTTCTGTTTGCTGATGATATCATAGTTTTCTTGGAGGGAACAAGAGAGAACATGGAGGCATTGAGGGAGATTCTAAGCATATATGAAGCAGCCTCGGGCCAAAAGGTGAACTTGCAGAAATCTTCTATTTTCTTCGGGAAGGGCTGCCTTGAGACAACGAAGGCTGAGCTTAAAACCGTCTTGGGGGTCTCGTCAGAGGCTCTCAGTGAGCGATACCTGGGCCTTCCGATACTGGTTGGAAGATCTAAGGATGGTTCTTTTCAGTATGTGGCTGAGAGCTCGAAAGGAAAATGTAGTGGATGGAAGGGGCAGGGCCTTTCCAAAAAGGCGAGGGAAGTGCTTATAAAGTCGGGACTCCAGGCTGTTCCAACGTTCACCATGAGTTATTTCCTCCTCATAAAGAAAATGTGCGGGAACCTGAATTCTATTTCGTCTAAATTCTGGTGGGGGCAAAAGACGGTGAACGGAAGGTACACTGGGTTGCCTGGCAGAAAATGTGCAGCTCCAAGCAAGATGGGGGTCTTGGGTTTCGAGATCTAGAAGCTTTCAATCAAGAACTCCTTGCAAAATAGGCGTGGCGGATCTTGCAGTGTCCGGACTCGTTGTGTGCGAGAGTTCTCAAAGAACGCTATTTCAAACAAGATTCTATTATGACTGCTACGTGCCCATCAACAGCTTCATATACTTTCAAACGTATCTTGCACGACTGAGACATTTTGAGGGAGGGCTGGTGTGGAGAATTGGGGACGGATCTAGAGTGAATATCCATCATGCAAATTAGATTCCAAGGAGTGGATCAATGAAGCCCTTGGGGCAAATTTTCATCCCAGGGGTGACGAGGGTGGCGGACCTTCTGACTCCGGATGGCAGCACATGGAATCATCAGCGTGTTATGGAGATGTTTTCACTAGATGATGCCTCGGATATTTTGCAGATTGCTGTTGGTGGGGCGGGGATGGAGGACTACCAAGCCTGGAATTTCACAAAGAACGGTACCTTCTCCGTGAGGTTGGCCTATCATCTAAAAATGGCTATGAAACGAGCAAGATCCGGACGGTCGGAGTCTTCGAGCTCGGTGAATAAGCATAAGGGATATACTGCTCTTTGGGATACAAACGCTCCGGGGAAAGCAAAGATACATTTCTGGCGACTCATCTCAAATGGACTCGCAGTAGGATCGGAGCTACACAGGTGATGGGTAAAACTTGGAGTATTTTGTGTGGCCTGTGGACGAGAGGAAACCAACTTTCATCGTTTCTGGGGGTGCCCACATTCAAGTCTTTATTGGCAGCTACTTCACTCAGAGAAGGGAGTCATGGTGGCGAACCCACCGTGCCAGTTCGATTCCCAGAGGGAGTTAGCTCGCTGGCTACTAGAGTGGATAGCAGGCGCATCTGAAGAAGAGAAGGAGGCGACGATACAATCTATCTATGGGTTTGGTTCGCAAGAAATGAAGCGCGGTATGGGAATAGAATAAAACCCCCGCATGAAATCTTGGCCACAGTCTTTGCACATATGGAGGAATGGAGCAGGGTGCATCCCAAAGTGAGCCACAGATCGGCACATAGAGAAAAGCGGAGATGGGAACCTCCAGAGGAAGGATGGCTCAAAGTTAACGCGGATGGAGCGACGGCTAAAGGGGGGAGAAAAGCTGGTGGCGGAGCTGTGATCAGGGATTACATGGGTGCTTTCAGGGCAGGTATGTGCCACCATTTCCCGGATATTGTTGATCCTGAAACAGCAGAAGTATTGGCATGCAAACGGGCACTTCAGATGGCAAGAGACATTGGTGCTCAAAAGGTTCATGTGGAGCTGGATTCGCAAGGTGCGGTGCCCATGCTACAACAGCAAACAAAGAACCTGTGAGCAACAGGGCTGCTGGTGGAGGAGATTAAGGGTTTGTTAAAGTTGTTCACTGAGTCTAGGGTGACGTGGGTTAGTCGATCAGCAAACAGTGTCGCACATAAATTAGCTAGAGTAGGTGTGGATGATGAATTATGTAATGTGTGGTTAGGTGCTCCACCAGATTTTGTTCTTGATGTGGTGTTGGATGAGATTCCGAACTTCACGACTTAAATAAAGCGGCAAGTTTGACCTAAAAAAAAGAAAGAAATGGATGTCCGGATCGTGCGTTGGAGTTGTCTTGACGCACGATCAGTGAGTGCACGATCCGACGGCTCGCAGTGCGGCCGACGCAGCGCTTCAATCAGTCGGCTGGATCTGGGTCGAAACGTTTTCCGACCAGACACAAATTTCTCAGCGCCCAAACCCTAGCTAGCCCCTCCCACCCACCCTCCCTCGATCCAAATGGACGACGGCGACGGCGACGGTAGTCTCCGCTTCGACTTCGAGGAAGACGTCGACGCCTTCAGCGCTGGATCCGGCTCCGCGTCCTCCGAAGCCCCCATCCTCGCCGTGGGAGGGCCGTCCCGTGGCCGCGGCCACGGAAGCATCGAAATGGACGGCGACGAGGACAGCCTCCGCTTCGACTTCGAGGACGGCCTCGACGCGGCCGGCGCTGGTACCGAATCCTCGGCCTGGCCCTTCGAAGCCCCCATCCCCGCCGCTGGAGGGCCGTCCCATGGCCCTGGCAGCGGCAGTATCCAAATGGACGGCGACGAGGGTAGCCTCCGCTTCGACATCGAGGACTACCTCGACTCCGTCGGCGCTGGATCCGGCTCCGACGAGGAGATCCCGGAGTGCATAATGTGAGGAATATATCTTCATCTCAAATCACTTTTATTTTAGTCCTGCGAAGTTTTTTTTTGACACTCCTGCGAAGTTTACAGAGGCTGAGAGATAGGGAGAGAAACACAGAGAGAGAGAGAGAGAGAGGCAGGGAGGGAGGGAGCTCCAGCCTCCGCACTACCTCCCCTTCACGGCTCCACCCCTGCCACGATCCCCTCCTCCTGCGACCCCTTTTCCTTTTCTCCGGCCACCCCACTTTCCCCTCCTCGCGCCACCCCCTTTCTCCTCCAGATCGGCTACAGAGTTAGGTTATGTCTATGAAGTTGTGATTTAATTAGCAATCATACAAAGTTAGGTTGTGTCTATGGTGTCGCCACACCATACGGAATAAGCGTTATAATGTTATATGAAGGGGGTCGGTCGCCATAAAACGCGTTACGCCATAAAAACATTGGTGTTTATGTATTTGCAGTGAACCCGCAACGGACACCGTATCCGAAACGGATACTGCTCCAATATGTCCTGGATATGTATCCCCTGAGTATCAGGGAATAGATGATTTAAAACAATGCCGGTACTTCATGGATACTCGGCCAGTGCGTTTCGGATATGGTCCAGCCCAGTTAAGAGGTAAGTAGCGGTACAACCCTAGTCCCCTGACGCCTCATATTTTCCCTCCTTGCTGCTTTCCTCCCGAGCTCCACAGCAAGCGGCGTCTGCTCGCCCAGCGACGGCAGACCGGCGGCAAGCAGACAACGAGCTGCTCCTCTTCTCCTTTCTCTTCTTTTGATCTCATCTCCTCTTATACTCTCCTCCAGATGGCTCCTCCTGCTGAACCTACCAACCTAAGGGCACCATTGTGGAGCCATGTTACAGTGTTAGTAGTGTTCTGATCCTCTCCTATGGACTTCGACCTACCAGCTCAGTATTTTGGTGAATTAGAAAGAAAAGTAAAACTTTTCCAAAATGCGAATTCACGTATCTGCATCGGTCCGATACTGATACACGTATCCGTATCTGTGCATTCTAGGTGCCCATACTGTTTGAATTTCTGGAGTAACCAACTATGATGGATTTAACAATTATCACATAATAGAACATAATTGGTAGGTTTTAATTAGCTGATTCAGTTTGTTATTTTTTGGCGCCTTCAATTAAACTGGTTTTCGTATTGTTTAATTAGTGATTGATGGAATCTTTAACTAATGTGACGATTCATATTGTTACTCAAAGTTCTGTCTCCTGTGCTACCCACTAGATCATATAATGTACTGTTTGACTTGGCATTTAAGCCCATTTCAATCTTCAGTGTAGCTGTTGCAAAGAGTGCTGTCTAAACTTTAACATAAACTGTCTTCCTTCCAATCTGAATTGCAGGTTTAGTGTGGGCTTTTGCCTTAATGGACCTAATTGCAAGTGCATGCATGTTAAGCTACCTGGGCCGCCTCCTGTTCAAGAAGACCTCCAGAAGTTTCAACAGATGAATGCCTATGACTATGGTTCATCAAGCACAACTTATCAGCCTGGAGACAATAATTGTAAGCAGAAGGCGAAACCTCAAGTCCAGCATGAGTCAGTGCTGGAGAATCAGAATTTAGCTGTAAATGCTACTCTTGTAGCGCAACAACCTGCTGCTCAGCATGTGCAGACAGCAAATCCACCACCACACCTACAGCAGCAGCAAAATGCTCAGGTTCAAGGTGTCCATAATGGTTCATCTATCCAAAAGCTACCACAACTGCAAGCCCACTTCCACAAGGGTAATCAAGGTGGGAGCTTCTAGACAGTTTTGTGAAGCTTTCAACGCATATTATATGAAAACTATAAACATAGCCGTATTACCTGTATCGGTCTTCAGGGACAATGAGTTCCTTAACTTGTTGTTATTCCTTATGCTTCCCGTCTTCTTGATAGAATGATGGGCTTACTTTTCAGAACTTGTTATGCAGTGTTCTTAACTGTCCTTTAGCAAGAGTCATAATTCACTATTGTATTATGCTAGAAAAAACTAATTTTCTTTGAATAATTAGACAAATTAATCTATGGCTAAGCAATCAAGATGATTCCTATACAACTAACATTATTGATTAGATGTACGTGTTCCTTGCATAAAATGGTTTGGCGAGTAGAACATGAAATTGTGTCACTTGGCTATTTACCTCTTTGAAACTACGCCAATGGAATCTTGTGAGCACACTAAAGCAATATATGAGTTTTGGAATTATGCTCATAACATTCTTTGAGCACATTAATACACAAATTTATTGCCTAGATACTTGTAACATTTGTATCTTCTAGGGACCACATAGGAAGTGATTTCCATGTTATTTTATGGCATAATATGAAGCCAAAAGTGTTGTTGTAGTCTTTGTCCTTAGTAATAATCTAGTGGACAGAGGGCTGAGAAGATCCGTCTTGTTGACTTGTCAAGACAATGTTAATGACCTCTCTTGCATTCCAAAATTTCATTATTTCTGGTCCATGCACATGCTTCCTTTTACAAAATAAAAAAAAATCAATGTTGAAGTGGTTCTAAGTTCTAACGGATTTTATGTTAACATGTTAAAAAATAGGTACTCGGTTATTAAATGTTGCAACCAGGAGAATCTGGATTTTGGTTCAGTGGGGTGTTTGTGTGCCTCAAAAAGGATTAATGAGGTTGAACTTGACGAAGCGTGTCCATGGACAGTGTCATTTCAATATTCTTCATCTCTAGAACTCATCATTTCCAGGTAAATCATACATTCCTCTTAGGCTCTCAGCTAGCAATAGCTAATACAATTACACATACACCTCTTTTACACAATATATGCTATAATTTACTTTTAGGGGAAACTATTTATTGTCTCCTATATATGGTTGTAGATTAATTGTAGTATTTATTGCCGTTGAGAATAGAGCACGAAATTAACTTAGTCTAGTTATTAAGGGAGTTAATTAATGGTACAGGTGGATTGGTAATCATGAGTTGTTTCTTTCTTCTTTTAACGTAATCATGACTTCATCTCATTTATACCTTTTGGTATTTTTTCTTTGTCATTTAGCTCTAAGCACACGGAACATGGATTTAATGGCCTAGCTTTTAACATAGGTTGGCCCAAACTCAAACGTCAGTACTAAAAAAAACCCGGACATTAAGTGGAAGGAAATATTGCCTCCAAAACAAGTGACAAGTATATATATATACCAACGCGACAAACTTCTAACCTACATATATTTTGGACGAAGGTGGCAATCTAGTATAATATCATTTGTTTTGCAACAGAGTATTTGAAAAGTAAAATAGTGCTATTCTGTTGGATACATCAAATTATAGCTGAACACACTTTCTTTGCAAAACTTCTAGAACTGGTGGTGGAATTTAGAAATATGCTCACAGAAGCCCATTGTGGTCAGAACTTCTCTCCAGTGGCTTAGGTACATCACAATTTTTAAAATCTTGTCCATACTTTCTTTATGGTTTATCCATACTTATTTTATTTTGTCATCATTTCACATTATATCTTTCCAGTGTCGGATAGTACTACTCTTTCTCACTGATGGAATATAGCATCTCATAGCAGATTACATGACATAAGCTTGTGTATTCACACCATACTGCACTGCATGCTAATATTTGTTGATTCCACCGAGTTTCTCCTTGCATAATATTTAACAACAGATCTTATGCTATAGACTTTCCACTAATTTATGCTTTAAGGGGAAATATTTATGTCTTCTAAGGGGACTAAAGGTTTTTGTTGTTGTTGTTGTTGTTGTTGTTGATAGTAGAGCATATAAATAGCTTCTTAGTTTAGTTATTTATAAGGAAGTTAGTTGATGGTAGAGATGCTCTGGTAATCATGAGTCATTTTTCTCTTTTTTAATGGTATCATGACTTAATGAACCATTCATTATTATGTTTTATTTATCTTCTATTGTACGTCCAGTTTGGTACATTTTTGTCATTTAGCTACAAGCTATGGGATAAAAAGCATTTAATGACCTAGTTTTTAAAAAGAGATTGACTCAGTAGTATGCCCAACTCACATCAGCGCCCAAAGAATGTTAATAGGAGTATTTAGTGGAAAATATTGCCGCCAAAACTATAGTAACAAACAAGTATGTAACGCAACATATATTCTGCCTTTATGGTTGTAATTTGGTAATAATATAATTTGCTTTGTAATACAGTAGTCTAAAAGTAAAATTATGCTATTCAGTTGGATACTAAATTATTGTTACATTTACCTTTTTCAAGGGCTCTTGAAAGGTTGCTTCTAAGTTTGGTGGCTACACTGGTGGTTGGATTTGGAAATTTACTTACAAAAGTTCATTATGGTTAGAATTTCTCTCCATTGGCTCAAGGTACAACAAATTATGGAAATCCATCCGCCTGAGGAACTCGCTGCCGCTGCCCCACATCGAAGCATGCCTGCCCCGCCACGTGTCTCACTCGTCAGCCGCCAACCCACCCTAGCCGCCACTGTCCCAGAGCGAAGCATCCGCGCCCCGTCACCTGTCTTCCTCACTAGCTGTTGGCCTCCATTGTGGTATTCACGATGATCCCGCTGTTGTTGTCAGGAGCTGGCTGTCAGTGCCCCTGGTTGCCGATTTTCAACGGCGCCTCTGCCGCTGCTTGGTGGGTCGGTTCTTGCTCTGTTCCATGCTTGTCGACATCATGTGATTTTGCTTGGTTCCCTGTGAGCATTGTAAAAAGAAGGCGATTATTTTTGTCACCGGGCTTCCTTTCCATCCCTTGCTACCCGTTGATTTTTGACGGTGTTAACTGCACTGACTTCATTTCCGACATGGGCATTCATTTGCTTGGTCTGCGTCTCTGGGCATACTCTGGCGAGAGTTCTTATCTGTTGTGCCCTGTTGCTCCCGTGGAATCTTCACCACTCCCTACGACTGTTGTTGATAAGGCTGTCGCTCATGCTGCTAAGGTTGCTGATGATGTTGCATGCTGCCTAAGATCAAAATGTTAACTATCAAGGACTTGACTAGGCAGCGGTGCCGCACGTAGGTTCTACCATGCGGTGGCTGCTACACGCACCAACCACGACCCTTAAATGCGAGCACATGGCGAAGACAGAAGAGGGTGGTAGCCGGTAGGGCCGTAGGCTGGTGCGCACATGCATCCTAATTCCGATCCCAAACACTAACGGGTCATGACTACCCCACCTCTCCTGCTGCTTTCATCCCTATCATGTGCTTCTTCTCCCAAAAAAAACACTAGTCCTGAAATCCACACCAGATATAGGCGCTGTATAGCTGCCCCCAGAAAACGCCAAGGAGAGACAAAAAAAGGACATGAAAAAGTCTCTGGTCGAGTAAAACAAGATCTAATATTCAGGCAATGCATGATTCAGCAGTGGATGTATTAAGTCTAGTTGCCAGTTTGGTTTCATGCTTGGGAGGTCGACCATGGAAGCCATATTCTTGGTACGACAACTAATGGAGAGATACAGGGAGCAAAAGAAGGACTTGCATATGGTGTTCATCGACTTGGAGAAGGCCTATGATAAGATATCGCGGAATGTCATGTGGTGGGCCTTGGAGAAACACAAAGTCCCAGCAAATTTCATTACCCTCATCAAGGACATGTATGATAATGTTGTGAAAAGTGTTCGAACAAGTGATGTCGACGCTGATGACTTCCCGAATAAGACAGGACAGCATCAGGGGTCAGCTTTAAGCCCTTATCTTTTTGCCTTTGCTATGGATGAGGTCACAAGGGATATACAAGGAGATATCCCATGGTGTATGTTCTTTGCGGATGATGTGGTGCTAGTTGACAAGTCGGACGGGGGTAAATAGGAAGTTAGAGTTATGGCGACAAACCTTGGAATCGAAAGGGTTTAGGCTTAGTAGAACTAAAACCGAGTACATGATGTGCGGTTTCAGTACTACTAGGTGCGAGGAGGTTAGCCTTGATGGGTAGGTGGTGCCTCAGAAGGGCACCTTTCGATATTTGGGGTCAATGCCGCAGGAGGATGGGAGTATTGATGAAGATTTGAGCCATTGAAAGCCGGATGGATGAAGTGGCGCCAAGCTTCTGGCATTCTCTGTGACAAGAGAGTGCTACAAAAGCTAAAAGGCAAGTTCTACAGGACGGCGGTTCGACCCGCAATGTTGTATGGCGCTGAGTGTTGGCCGACTAAAAGTCGACATGTTCAACAGTTAGCTGTGGCGGAGATGCGTATGTTGAGATGGATGTGCGGCCACACGAGGAAGGATCGAGTCGGAATGATGATATCTGAGATAGAGTTGGGGTAGCACCAATTGAAGAGAAGCTTGTCCAACATCGCTGCGAGATGGTTTGGGCATATTCAACATGAGCCTCGAAGCTCCGATGCATGGCGGACGGCTAAAGCGGGCGCAGAATGTCAAGAGAGGTCGGGGTAGACCGAATTTGACATGGCAGGAGTTCGTTAAGAGAGACCTGAAGGGTTGGAGTATCACCAAAGAACTAGCTATGGACAGGGGTGCGTGGAAGCTTGCTATCCATGTGTTAGAGCCAAGTTGGTCGCGAGATCTTATGGGTTTCATCTTTAGCCTACCCCAACTTGTTTGGGACTAAAGGCTTTGTTGTTGTTGTTGTTGTTGTTGCCAGATTAGTAGTATTAATTTGTCAAATTAATTGTGCGAAAAATTACGGAGATGGGATCTGCTGTACATGCCTATTTCCCTTGGTTACCATAATAGCTTCATCAGTTTCCAAATTAATTGCCTCAAGTTGCCAAAGATGGATTTGCTATACTCACCTACACCTAGTTTCCAAATTAGTTGTCTTTAATTGCTAGATTTGCTGTATCGGTTTCCAAATTAATTGTCTCAAGTTGTCGAAGATGGATTTGATGTACTCACCTACATCTAGTTTCCAGATTAGTTATCTCTAACTGCCAGATTGGTTGTACTAATTTCCAAATTAATTGTGTCAAGTTACCAAAAATGAATTTGTTGTACACGTAATTTCCAGAATAGTTGTCTCTACTTTCCAGATTTGGTGTATCAGTTGCCATACTGGTTGCCGACCTTGCCATTCTTGTGCCCGTGCCCTCCCCTTGTCGAAAATCCCTAGCGCTCGCATACATGTGACTGAGAGATCTCGTGGCACCTCCTGGAGTCCCAGGCCCCATCCTATCCCTTCGTCGTCTAGCTAGCGGGTGATTCAGATCACCCCATGAAGTCTGTAAAAAACACCGAAAAAAAACAGTGATGCAAAACAGAGAGAAAGGAGCGTGGATGCGGGTGCGCTCACTGGAAGCCGAGGCGTGCTCGCATCAGAGCAGGCCCGCGGCAAGGAGCGACACGAGCTACCTCTGGTATGGAGGAGAGATCTTGCTGAAGAAATAAAGGGATAGAGGAGAGGGGGGGGGGATAGAAGAGCGCCAGAGAAGACAATGCTAGATACTAAGCATCTTGTGGGCTTGATGTGTGTGCTACTTCTGTTTCGCTGAACCACGCATTGCGCATGCATGGATCTCAGCGCCCCGCCGCACGAGAGGGTGAGGATGCGCACGCCCCTCGTTAGATTTTCCTAACTATGAAAAATATTCAAACTCTTGCTGTGATCAGTGATCAATTGACTGTCTAGTCTTAGTGGGGGCTGTGGACTCTTACTGCCACCAGTTAACTGCCTACACTCAGTGGCTTGATGGTGATGCTCTTGCTCGTGTTGTGTCCGTCTTCGTCGCGAATGTCCTGCCTTAGTTTTCTTACGATGAGATCGTGGGACTCTTTCGGCCTTCATCATATGGACTCACCTTCGTCAGCGGTACCAACAGTCCGGTGATGCCATTTACCAGTCCGCAGGGGCAAAACTTCAACAGGATGATGCCGCTGTTGATGAGTTCTACGCTTAGAGTCCTGCTATTCAGCGTCAGTTGGATTATCTTTGCATTGTTTGTTGTCACACATGCTTTTGTTGCGTGGTTGTTTGTGTTGACATGGAGTTCCAACAAATTTTCGAGTTCTTGATGTGGCTCTGCAAGGAGTTTGAGCCATGACATGCCCAACTCTTTGTGAGTGTGCTCCATGTCTCTCTTCTGAAGGCACTCACATAGATACACGTATAGGAGACTCATCTGCATGGTACTGGTTTAATAGAGCTTCCTCTAGTGCTACACTGAATACTACAGCTACTTGCCCATGTGTTGCAACTGGGCATACATGTTATACTGGTTCATAATCATGTTCGACATATACCTTAGGGCATGTACAATGGTTGATAAGATAGTCTTATCTTAAATTTTGCATGTAATTTAGGAATGACAAAAAAACATGTCTACAATGGGTCATCTCTTAGCCTTATCTTCAATAACTAGCTATTCCTAAAAATGTGGTGAGACATATTGTGCTAAGAGATCATCTCTTGTCTTCTCTTAAATAAGAGAAGGCAAGTCTTCTCTTACGATTTCTCTCTCCTCCACCTCATCATTTATCCTACGTGGCATTACTAAGATAGAACCATTGTACATGCCCTTATGCCCATCATATTCTAGATTTTTGTAAGATTTGATTTGATTTGAGTATGGGTAGGGGATGGTAAGGAAAGATTTGATTTAGTCGAGGTGTTGTTAAGATTTGATTTTAGTTGGGTAAGGGTAAGGGAAGTCGAGGAAAGTTTTGATTTAGTTCAGGTTTTGATAAGATTTGATTTGATTGAGTTGATGCGGGACATGGTTATGGTAAGATTTGATTGAGTTAATGCATGATATGGTTTCCAATAGGACAAGGAAAGGAAAGTATCGATGTGGTTTTGATTATTCCAAACCAAGGAGGGCATGGAGAGGAAAAACCAATGTAAGGGGGCGAGGGAGGAGGTGAGGAGCACGTACCAACTCCGCTTTAATATCGCTTGCACCTCCTTTTAGTTCATGGTCTTCTGTGGTATGCCTCAGGGGGCATCCTTAGAGCATCTACAACTGGGCTCCTCAAACCCCCGCTTAACATTCGGGGGACAACCCGGTCGCTGCCTGGTCACGAGTTCGCCACCCAACCGCTCGCCTATACCAAGCCCAAACATCCGACCTGACCGGCACCCCTCATACCTAGTCCGAATGTGGGGCGGTCCGGACGTGGCCCCCACGTTGGACCGGCCTAGTCTGACCCCACAAATACCCCACCCTGGACAAAACCCTAGTCCAGAGTCCATTCTTGACTGCTTCGCTCCATTGCATGTCTCCTTCCGTAGTTCCATCCACTCCGCGTCCCCTCCCCTCTCCACACCATGTCCAACTCCAGCAGTGGATCTGGCAACGAGTCGGACTCCATCGTCTGGGGGGCGCTCAAGGAGGAATCTAGCTCCTTTGCTCCAGACGACGAGTAGCACATCATCCGCATTGCCCTTCGCCGTTCGTGGACTCAAGCTCCGCGGCCTCGGTGGCCTGAAGGGGCAGCTCCGCATTGGCCTGAAGCCGCACATCGTTGTCCGTGCCCTCCCTTGTCATGTGGTGGGGCGATTAGTGGTGCCTGGCACCTCTAGCCCTTGCTTCTCCCGAGCGACGCTGGGTGCTCGTGCCCGCACTGCAGAGCCTGCTGCCATGGCTGCCTGAGTTGGAGGCGCGGGTCGCTCGCCATGCAAGGCAGAGAGCCGCGCAGGCCTTCAGCAGGCATGGGTGTTGGTTGTGCAGATCCGCGCTCGAGCCCTCCCGCCGATCTCCTCCGCGACGCATCCGCCGGTCCTTCACCTTGGTGGAGACGGACGCTCGCCACTGCCGCTGTCACAAAAATGTGAAGGCGCTCCGGATTGGCATCGAGAAGTCCGAGCGCCTCGCGAAGTAGAAGGCAGCGGCTGTGGCAAGAGCCGCCTGACTCCCTAAGGAGTAGGCCCGCGCCGCTAGGTGTCTGGCCGGGATCTGTTTCTCCTCTTCATCTGACAGCGAAACAACCAACAACGGCGATGACTCCCTACGCCGAAGACTACAACCGCTGCTTTCGAGACCCCAAATGGAAGCGACCAACGAGGAAGTGGTTAAGAGCGTGTTTGGTTCTCTGTCCTCGAGTTGAAGTGCCTCGCCTGGAGAGCGCATGGAACCGCCTGCGCATTGTTTGCTTGGTGATTTTGGGAATCGATTGCACGCCTGGACTGGAGCACCCAGGTGAGTGGAATTGAGCGCCTGGGGGCGCTGCAGCAGCTGCCTGGCATTAATCACGAGCATCATTGCTAATGGCACCATGCCTTGTCGCCATCGGCACCGTCGTTCGATGGGGCGCTCTTCCTTTGCATCCGTAATCTTGGGCCCTGGAAGTGCGCGAGCCTCTCGCGCCCTCCGCACATCCGCATGGTCGAGCAGAAGCTCTGCCCTCTCTGCCGGCGAGGCGTGAGCTCTGGCTTGTCGTCAACCATGAATATTCGGCAGCCATAGCCATGGGAACAAAGATTCTGCATATCCGCCATGGTCGCTAGGTATTGCCCCATTGATGTGAGGTGGAGGGGGTATTCAAGGAGAGATGCCACGTTAATGGAGTGACGCAAGTTCCGGTGTTGAGGGGATCAGGCGATCTGGACGAAGCAACTGCCTTCTCTTTTCCTATTTTTGTTCTGCTCGGTTTATTTCCTAAGGAAATGCTTGGTGGACTGGTGCGTTATGGGCTCGGTTGGCGTAATGGTCTCCTGATGGTGTTTATACACTCTTAATAATACATATACCAGGCTAATACATATACAGGCTCAGGGCACCAACCAAACATCTCTCCATCAGGACTGCCTGACCAGGCAAAAAATCATCAACATCTCAGGCTGAGGATTTAGTCTAGGCATGAAGCTGAGGACAGTAACCAAACTAGCGATAAGTCTGGCATCCCCTCTGTATCTACTAGTAGTTTGCTAACGTATTATGCTATGTAGCTATGTTGAACATGCTATCGAACAATCTATGTCTTGCTATGTCCTGTCCTATTTATATGTTGATCTACGTCTTGCTATTTTCACGTTGCATGCATTGCATGGATTTGGGGGTTTGCATATGAGGGGGACGGCTGTGGACGCGGACATTTGAGGGGTGACCGGACACGTCCGAGGATATATAGGGGCTCAAATTAGTACTACCTCCGTTCCAAATTATAAGATGTTTTGGATATTTCAATATGGTCTACATAGACTGAAATGAGTGAACAAGCACACTAAAACATGTCTATATACATCCGATTCTCATTTCTTTTATAAGATCTTATAATTTGGAATGGAGGGAGTACGTTCTGGTTGTAGATGCTCTAAAGTGTTAGGGTTGTAAACTTGGTAAACAGATTCAGTTATCTTAATGTTCACCTCCGAGCTTCTGATGGCGAGCCTCTTTATGGTCTGACTCACTGCCGTCATCTTGTTAGTTGCCTTGTCTATCTAGCATCTCCTATCAAGTTCGCGTTCTGGGTCACCTCCTTCGGGTTCTACAAATCTTTCGAAGCTCTGGCCACTTTCTGCTTAATGTGTCTTTTCTTAGTTAGTTTCTCGTTAGTTTCTCATTGCCAGGAAGACAAAGAAACATATTGCAATTTCCCGTTTGAGCAGAGGCCGAGGTTGCAAGCTATGGCTCTTGTGACAGAGGTGACTTGATTACGGTGGTTACTTGAGGATTTTTGTCTTTCTGTTACTACATCGACTCCTCTTTTGTCTAACAACACATGTTCTATTGGTATTTCTTGAGATCTGGTAAAAGCATGAGCTCAACAAACATATTGGTATGACGCTTATATGAGATAATAGGTACAAGATCAGGTTGCTCTTCAGTATGTGCCTTGGGAGCTTCAGTTTTGTAAAAGTAAGTTTGTATATTCACGCTGTTGTGCACTGCATGCTAAAACTTATTAATTGCCTAAGAAATTGTTATAAGTTTCTTACAGATCTTATGCTAAAGACATTCCCACTTATTTATATTTCCTTGGCCTTGAACTTGAATTAACTCAGTTGAACTCACATTCCAAATGGATCTTTTTTTTTGTAGCAAGTCAGTTAAGGAAAGCAAGCCAATTAAGGAAATATTTCAATCATGGTCTTTAGGGTGTGTGTGAGGTAGTTAGGGGAGATGTGTAGAGACTAGAGAGTAAGCCAATTGAGGAATCTTATCGTTGCAGTCTGAATACATGGTTGCTATTATCTTGGGCCTAATTTACTTATCATCTCCCTCCTTTCCTCTATGAGGTCATTTTGACCCAGCGTCGAAAATGAGACAGCAGTATACAATACTACTAGATTAGGATAACTTGGCGCTTACCATCCAGGTTAGCTAATTGAATTAAGTATTGTATACCACTCCATGTACTTTAATTGTTGGTAGCTGACCAGTGAGTACCTCAGAACCGAATGAAGCTAACTGATGGTTTGTAACCATTTAGGACTTGGTTTACAGCAATTTGCGGCTACGAAATTGAAATCCTGGATCTTGTTGCAGGCTGCGCTGATCGCTGCTAAGGCACAGGGTGCTGATGACATCGCTGACAACGAAGGCAAGGGCATCATGCTATTTATCAGTATAAGGGAAGCGAAGAGAATGGTGAGGACTGTGGCTGATCTACTGAAGGAAGCTGTATGTGATAGTTTCTTTCTACGATGATTGTTTTCTTCCTGCCGATTCCTCAAGAGGATCTGGGGCCTCTTCCCATTGGAGGCATATGTATTCCTGAGTATATCTTGCATGTACTGTTTGTCATAGCAAGCAACTTGGGACCAGCTTCAGACAAACAGTATGTTTCAGTTTTGAACCAAACTAGGCTACTCCTGCAATGAATGGATCTCCCTTTTGGTTTGCACACACAGTGGATGGTACTGCTGTTTCTTTTTTGGGCAAGTCCGTAGATAGCACTCGTCCACAAATAAATGCATGCAGTGGGTTCATAATTCATGCTAGTATGTATGACAAAAGGAGCAGAATTAACAACAATTTCATGGTCCATCTGCATCTCCAGCAGAAAGCACTATTCAGCCACAGATCAACTGTCGGCAAACGTCTGGAAGGAGCCTAGTGGCCGGGAAGAATTGGGGAAACCGACACAGTACAACTGTCGGCAAACATCTGGAAGCAGCACAGATTTCAGTTCCCCATTGTGGAGAAAATCAGCCAAGGTTGCAAGAAGTGTTCTGGGATCCAAATCCGGGTCTCAACTGAAGATCTGAAAGAGATGGAATCACCGGAGAGAAATCAGAATGGGGCCAAGGAAAATGCACGTATCTTCGAGAAGCGGTGGTGGTGTGCATATGCGCCTTTGCGATCCAACTTTAAATTTGTCGCAATCCACAACCAAAAAAACCCAAAACCAAACCAATTGTAGACATGAAGTTGAAACGCTGGGGCAAGCACTAGGATCACAACAGGCATGAGGGCCTGAAGAAACTGATATGTGATCGGTTGAGAGGCGTCACATTCACCCTCTAGACCACTGGCCTCAGGAAAAGGACATCATTTTCATTTCAGCCATTAATTCATTGAGTGGGCACTCAAAATGGTCAGTCAGATGGGGACCCAAAAGGCACATGAGGCTGGCCCATATCAAACCTCTTTCTACTGAGAACAACATTGCAAATTGCTACTACCTCCGTTTTAAAATATAAGACGTTCTGGTAGGCCTCATGTGGACATCTTATATTTTAAAACAACAGAGGTAATACCGGAAATGTTGTTTGGTGGCCGAGCTACATGTTGCTCGGTATCTTGTGCGTCAGTCTTTATGAAAATCAGGCGCAGGCGCGTATTAGTCTCACATATTTAATCCTTCAGCATTTACAGGCCACTGTATTCTCCCTTTATCAACAGTGCCTTCCCATGTCATGTCTTGCGGGCGCCCGCACACGTGCCATCATACTACGGGTGAATATCAGGTGCACCGGGAGCACCTAAGATGAGGTGCTCCCATGCGAGCATCATACTACAACCATCGTGAACGAGCTATCACCACGCAACAGACATGCACCATTATTACACCCCCATAATTATTCATTTAAATCTGATCTGTGAAAACTGGAGCCTTTTGTCACTTCCCATTACTAGTTTGAGTATACCAGAGGACAGGGGATGATGCTTTCGAAAACAAAAAATGAGAGGGGATGATGCTGGTATAACGACCATGAAAAAATTGTCTGAAAAGCCTCATGTATCAAATTCGAGTTGAATCACAAATTTTCTTTGGCCGATATAAGCAACCATATGAACTAGATGATCAATCAATAATAAAATACAATCCGAAAATCTCAAACTACTGCAAATCCACCCCAAAAACATCTTTCTATCCGAATGCATCCGAAAGTGATTTTTACTCATTTTTTGTGTTACTGGGCATATCATGTCTCATATCTTGTGTTTATCTTTTTATTAAAAAAAGATAATCAAGCCTTATAAAGCACGTCCCGTGTCTCTCAAAAAAAATGCAATCAATGAAGAAAATGTGTCGCTCACAATATCGACGGCACGCCACCAAAAAGCGCACCAATCACCGCTTTCTAAATCATCAAACACAGAAGTGATAACTTTTTTGTACATAAATCACGGCAACCGTATAGCGGCAATGCACACACAGTACCATTACAAAACTATGTTATCTCTACCCCATCCGGAACAAAATTTTCACCGGACCAATAATTTACACCAAAAAAATATGTATCTAAATTTTCTGAGACACACGCGCGTGCGCACACACACTTCTATTGTGCCAGGAGACAATGCCGATCGATTGTCGATTTTCTCCTCCCGATCATGCCATAGCCAGAGACTTTACTTTTTTTTTTGAGGGATAGCCAGAGAATTTATTGTACTATCTCGTTTTTGCACAGATTACCTCGTACCAAGTTTGCTGCTCCCTTCGATCTTAATTAATTGATGCAACGTCTATACAAGATTGTATGGAGGTTGTATAGAGACTGTGTATATTAATTTGGATCAGAGGGAGTACCACATTTTCAAAATAGAAAAAACAATTCATCAGTTGTGTCAAACAGTTTTAGTTTTCCCAGCACGACTAATTTGTTGTTGGATTCCCTAGTCCAGTTCACATTTTGTTATCATATTTTTCTAACAAGTTGGCACCGTTTTTTGTCTGTTCTGGTATTTGTCACAGTAAACCCATATTTTGTTTAGTCTATAGCGTAAATCTCCTCTGAAACGCATAGTCCAGCGGCAAGAGCCGCTCGTAGTGTCCAGCAGCTGCCTGCATGGTCCCTCTGCGGTCGCAGCAAACATCTGCTCTGACACACAGAGCAGCCAGCCGTCAGCACATCAACGCACGCCATGTTCATGAAATGACCGGACATATCCAACGCCCATGTACACCAAGCTATTTTTTTAAAATAATATATTTTTTAATTAATTTTCATAAATATTACGCTGGATAAATTTTTTTAAAAAATAATACACCGTCGGCCCGCTGCAGGCCGACTGGGCCTAGTCGGCCCACAGGCCGATCTGATTCCAGTCGGCCTACAGCTGGCCGACTGGCCCCTATCGGCCCACTGTAGGCTGATTGCGCCCGATTGGAGCTAATTGGCTCGCTGTGGGCTAATTGTTTTTGCAAAAAAAGTAGGCATAAAAATATATGTTTAAAAAAAATGTTAATCATGTAATTAAAAAATGTTAAACATGTATAAAAAATGTTCCTGATGTATACAAAAAATGTACAATATATATGCAAAAAAGTTGACATAAAAAATATGTTTTAAAAAGTCTTAAGCATGTATTTTAAAAATGTTAAATGTGTGTGTAAAAATATTCCTTATTTATAGAAAAAATATAGAATGTGTATGAAAAAAAGTCGACACCAAAAAAATATGTTTGAAAAGTTGACATTTTTTCAAATACATGATTAAAAATTGTTAAATGTGTGTATAAAAAATGTTCCTTATCTATACAAAAAATATAGAATGTGTATGAAAAAAAGTTGACACCAAAAAAATATGTTTGAAAAAAATGTTCTAGTTCCATACAAAAAGAGCAACCAATCATACTTAGGTCCGTGATGCTTCCATACCGGATCCGGAGCTGGAAAATTTTTTATACACGTTTAACCTTTCATTCCAATACATGAAACATTTTTGTGTACTCATTGAACATTTTTTCAAATACATGATTAACATTTTTTTAAACATATTGTTTTGGTGTCAACTTTTTTTCATACACATTCTATATTTTTTGTATAGATAAGGAACATTTTTATACACACATTTAACAATTTTTAAATACATGATTAAAACTTTTTAAAACATATTTTTTAGTCAACTTTTTTGCATATATATTGTACATTTTTTGTATACATCAGGATAATTTTCTTATACACGTTTAACATTTTTTAATTACATGATTAACATTTTTTTAAACATATATTTTTTATGCCTACTTTTTTTTTGCAAAAGCAATTAGCCCACAGCGAGCCAATTAGCTCCAGTCGGCCCACAGTGGACCGACAGGACCCAATCAGCACGCAGTGGGCCGACAGGGGCCAATCGGCCAGCTGGAATCCAATCGGCCTGCTGTGGGCCGACTAGGCCCAGTCAGCCTGCAGCGGGCCGACAGTGTACTATTTTTGAAAAAAAACTACCCAGCGTAATATTTATGAAAATTAATAAAAAATGTATTATTTAAAAAAAATAGCGTACACCAACGCATGGCACCGATCTATTTCCATAAACTAGTCCGCTTATATATTATACCAAGAAAGACAAGCTGCACAGATCGCAACGGGACAACAACTGGACAAGATAAAGAGAGCCATGTAGCTCGACCTCCAAAATGCCTGTCATGCTACCTTTTCTTACTGAGAACAGCACGGGTAAATGCTATAGTTGCTTGACATTGGGAATGCAATAAATTTGCAAGTGGGATGTAGATGGTTCACTAACACCATCTAACATAATATAATCTCCTACTAAAATGTACTCCCTCCTTCCCAAAATCTTAGGCGATTAAGTTTCTGCATGCAATCCCATAATCTAAGGCGCACATGCCTTCCTCTCTCAGTCAGTTACAGCTAACGATCCCTATTTAATTGGAAAGAAGATCGTGGATGCCTGCCACCATTTTTTTGAATCGTGGTCGCCTCCATGTCTACTACCTGTACGATGGGTCAAATAACACGCCTAACATTGTGGGAAGGAGGGAGTAGAGTTTTACCACCGCATAAAGGCTTATCCGGATGTAAATGGCAAATAAATGGCGACCATAAATCTCGTGTAGTTAGTTTTAGCTAGCTCGATAGTTCAGTTTCCCCGAAAAAATAACTTTATCGAACTGTTAGACTGTAAGTTGGGCCTTAAATGGACCATTTTATCCTTACATAGAATACGAACAAAACAAGCATTAGGCAACACGAGTAAATGAGTTATATTAGATGCCATACACCAACAACATTGGTATTCCTCAAAACAAAGTGTTGGCGCCCGTAACAACATTGGTATTCCGCAAAACAAGGTTATCAGAACGCTGACAACTTTAGCTAAACTTGATCTATGTGATTTGGTTCCAGTTCACAAAACTAGGACGAGCTGCAGAAACATACTATCTCCGTCCGGAATTAACTGGCCAGCCAAGAGCAGAGGGCTGGTGGGCTCCATATCTTCAAAACTCAACATAATCCACCGATGCGATTCTAGTGCTTAGGATGCGTTTGGTTCACATATCTGTTTTAGGGCATTTTGCATACTTGTCCTGGTTGGGCCTGTTTGAGCTAATGCAGGCCAAAAACAACATCTGCATGTAATTTGATTGCCTGCATTAGGCTCCGTGCATGAGGGGAGCGATTTCTAGCACATTCTTTGGTTGCATGTGTCACCGTTGTTAGACAAACAACATGTTGTTTGGTTGCAAACGGCTAAAGATGTGATCATCACTTCTTACTAGTGGTGACCTTACCACATACACTGAACATTGTCTTGTCCTAACTATTAGCAAATGGCAGTACAAGTTATTAACAACCAATATGGCTGAATAGGGAAAAGTTCAACGATGCTAACCTTCTGTTGCTGTTGTTGTTGTTGTGCCACTTCTTCTTCTTTAGATCCTTGTCTGACCTCTGTTATCCCACATTGCCTAAGCCCACTCCAACCTTTTGTTCTTCCATGCTTAGTTGTCAAATGCCTTCACACCATGGCCAATGCCGATCACATCAGGCGATGTCACATCTTCCTCCTTCGGCACAAGTTCATATGTTCCCCATTGTAGGATCCAGTTGTGAATGATGCAACATGCAAGAACAAGCTTAACCTAGGTAGGGTAAGGGTGGAATGGCTTCTGATCCAGGATCTTAAACCTATTCTTTAGAGCTCCAAATCCCTCTCAACCGTTACTCTAAGGCTGGAATGTCTGAGATTGAACAGTTCCTGAGGAGTCCTAGGATAGTCCTACCAGAGAACTCGTTCAGATGGTACTTGGTTTTCCTGAAGGGTGGAAGAACACCTGGCGACATGCATAGCCAACATCTCCTAGGTAGAACTTGTCATCTGGTATGTTGACGTCATCGGGTCT